>NW_020769390.1:1253196-1278592 GCF_900518735.1 Pseudonaja textilis
ATATATATATATATATATATATCCTTTATATATCTGCCTTGTAGTGAAAGATGGTTATCTCCTAACCCATCTCATAGTGGTAGAAAAGCTGCTATCAGTTCATGAGTCCAGGCAAGAATGGAGGGAAACCTTCCCCAACCCCTCAAGGGTCAATTTAGGGACCAATCAGGGTTACAGATGTGACCACGTGACATGAACTACATTTTCCAGGATACCTTTAACTACATTTACCATGTTGCATTCCCTTAAGGGGACAGCTCGTAATTCCTAAGTAACTATCCAATTTCCATAGACTGCTTGGGACAGCACACCCTTCCTTACAATTGCATTAACTCTGCAAACAGAGACCATGGGGAAGGAGTGGAGGTTGGGGGTTTTATTATCAGTTTTTAAGTCTTACTATAATTTAACCGTCCTTATAAATCTACCATCTGTCCCTCAGTTCCTTAAAAAAATACAAAAAGGGCATACAAAAAGTTTTCTTTGCAAAAGAAACACTTTATTTTTTACATTTCATCGTACTTTGCTCATTATTGCTTTTTACTTCCTGAACTCTCTGATTCTACATCTACGGGCCAATGAGAAAGCTTTCAGGTGAATAATTAACATGTTGCAACACTTCAAGATGAAAGGGATTGTGGGACAGGGGGACGTGGGGTGTTTGCTGTTACAGAGCTTCCGGGTAAAAGGTCCCAGGGGCCAGACAGGGGTCATCGTGTGGTGATGGCACAGCCCTACAGGCTGAAAGGGTTTATGGGACAATGGTTTGCACACCACAATGATGTTACAGTTCTTCCAGGAAACTTTGGTTTGTGGGTAAAGAGGGTGGGTTTATGATGTCATGGTAATTAGGGGGTGGATCTATGAGGTCACAAAATGGGAGGAGCTACAATGTAAACAAAATACGTCACAAAATGGGCAGGGCTATAATGTAAACAAAACTATGTCACAAAAGAGGGCGGGGCTAAAGCCCTTCTAAAATTTGATATGTACTATGTATTACTCTTGTGAAACCTCTGAAAAAATATTGGGAAGTAAGAAGAAACTTATGGTCTAATATTTTGAACATTTTGAACATTTTGAACATATGCTGCATAAATATACTTTTTAACTTATGTTACCAGCCTAGATTTTCCAATATTTTTTTCAAACCTTCTACTTTTTTTTTTTTGCTAAATTACTTTGTTTCTTCAGACCCTATTTCCTGCAGTTTCTACTCTAGTCCATCTCCATTTTACTGGTAGAAGGGCACCACATGAAGGTAGTGCCAGAAACCTCTAGAATAACACAGATAACACCCAAATCAGGGGTGAAATTCAAACACCTCATACCACCTCATGAGAGATGGCAGAGACAATTTGAATCAGTTCGGACAGGTGGTAGGGATCATTTGAATCAGTTGGCCCTGCCCACACCTGCCCATCTTCTTCCTTTTAGAGACTGAGTCCCACCAACCCACACCCACCAAGCTATGCCCAAAGAGCCGGAGGGAAAATTTTTGAATTTCACCCCTGACCCAAATAAAACTTTGCCCAACAAATGCCTGAAGCAAAAATGACATAATTGAAACTCTGGGCATGTTGCCAAAAGCTAATAAGAATTGTTACAGAGAATACCAGAGCTGTTATGTCGGTCGATCGGTCCCAAGAAGAGACGCGAGGCAGTGACTGGTTTAAAGCTCTTTTTATTTAAGTTAGATCTGGCCGCCGGCTTGGAGTGCGGCGGCTTATATTGAATTGGTGCTGGGTGCCACGGTCAATGACAGCTGTTCAAATCACCCACGAGCGGCTCGGCCAATCGCGGTTGCTTCGTAACGGCCAATCAGTGCCGCGCACTCGACCAATCCGAGTGCTGTGCGTTTTAGCCAATCAGAATGCAGGTTTACAAGAATGCAAATACATATACAGAACACCCCTCCCCTCTTGGTTCGGTCCTACGTGACATAGTCCCGCAAGTAGGTGGGGCTCCGTACTTGCCTACTGGACCTGCGCAGGTTAGTTGTCTCTTGGCCACCGGCCGATTCGGTCGGGGTCTGTGTTGCTCTCTGCCTCGTCGATGGAACCGCCTGGAAGGGTGAGTCGGGCCTCTCACCGCAGCTCCCTCCTGGTCTACCCGGGCTGGTCGAGCTGCTGGCTTTGCTGCCCCCACCTGGGCTCCCCGGACTGGTTGAGCTGGCTTGGCTGCTTCTTCCAGGCGAGGCTTTGAGCGGGTCATCTCCTGGTGGTTCGGTTGGTGAGTATTCCTGGTTTCTTTTTTGTTGGGGTTGTCTGTTTTGTTTTTTGGGGTTTTCCCTCCCCTCTTGGTTGGTGCTTTGGTGTTCCCCCTCTGCTCCTGGTTCTCTATTTCTGTTTGCGTGTCGGTTGTCTTTCCCGTGGTGGTTCTCGATCTTAGCTGATCGATGTGTCGTTTCCATGCTCACCTGTCGTTCATTAGTAACCGGTACGAGCGGGGACCCGTTACCTGGGTTATCGTTGCCAGTATCCAGAGTGGGTCCCCTGTGAAGTTCTTTGCGTATACCGCGTCTCCTGGTGCGAACGTTCGGTGCTTGCTGGAGGAGCCGGAGGGTTTTTCCGGGTTGTATGTGGGGTGCAGCCGGTCTAGTGGTGATCGTAGCTTTCTCCCCTTAAGCAGCTCTGCCGGGCTCTTGTTTGTTGTTGTGTTCGGGGTTATGTGTTGTATGAATAGCATCCTGTTGATTTTGTCCTGTATTTCCCTGGTTTCGATTTTTTGAATTGTCTTTTTCGTAAATTGGACCATTTGTTCCGCCCTCCCATTCACCGCCAGATGAGCCGGCGCTGTCAGCGCATGCCGTATCCCCCGTTCCGCTAGGAATCTTTTGAAGGGTAGTGCGGTGAACTGGGGCCTGTTGTCAGATACAATTACATCTGGGAGGCCATGGGTTGAGAATAGCTTGTTGAGTTCCTTGATGACGGCTTCTGTGGTGGTTGTTCTCATGTTGCTTACCTCCAGCCAGTTGGAGTAAGCGTCTACCGTCACCAGGAATGTGTGTCCTTTTGTGGGTCCAGCAAAATCTTTGTGAATCCTGGACCATGGCCCTCTGGGGGTTTCCCATTCCAGGATTGGGGCAGCGGGAGGGCTCGGCCTGGATTCTTGGCATTGCTTGCATGATGCCACCCAGGCTTCGATCTCCTTGTCCATCCCTGGCCACCAGGCGTGACTTCTGGCCAGGGCTTTTGTTCTGACGATGCCCGGGTGCCCTTCATGCAGCATGTCCAGGACTCTTTTCTGTAGTTTTTCTGGGATAACGACCCTGTCTCCTCACAGTACACAGCCTTTTGTGTGAAGAGTTCCATTTGGTGGCTCCGGAAGGTTCTGAACTGTTCATCGTCATCCTTCTCCGGCCACCCTTTCTCCACCCAGTTTAAAACCCATGCCAGACGTTTGTCTTTATTGGTTTCCTGGGCAATGTCTGACGTGGTTAGGGGGAGATTGGGTAAGGTCTCTATGCTCAGGGTGGACATGGCGGGTGCTGGGTCAGCATCCAGGTCAGGCAATGGAGTGCGGCTCAATGCATCTGCGTGTGAGATTGACTTACCGGGGCAATGGTCTAGCCGGTAATTGTAGGCGGCGAGGAATTCAGACCACCTTGTCATTCTCAGAGATAGGATGTTCAGGGTGGCCCTGTCCCCTGCCAGGATCCTGAGTAGCAGTTTGTGGTCTGTGATGATGGAGAAGGTCCTGCCGTAAAGGTACTCATGGAACTTCTTTACGGCCACGACGATTGCCAGGGCCTCCTTGTCCAGCTGTCTGTAATTCCTTTCCGGTTTTGAGAGGGTTCTTGAGAAGAAGGTGATGGGTGCTTCCTTTCCATCAGTGAGAGTGTGGCTGAGGATGGCCCCAACGCCAAAAGGTGATGCATCGCATGTCACTGTTAGTGGTAGTGTCTCGCTGTATTGGATGAGAACAGCGTCCGATGTGAGTAGGTCTTTTGTTTGGTTGAATGCGTTTTCCTCTCGCCTTCCCCAGCTCCAGGTGGCTGTCTTGTTGAGCAGCCTATGCAACGGTTCTGCCGCGGTTGCCTTTTGGGGCAGGAAAACATTATAGAAGTTAATCAGTCCCAGAAACGCCTGCAACTCGGTTTTATTCCTTGGCCTAGGGGCTTCCTTGATGGCCCTGATTTTTTTTTCTGTTGGGTGGATCCCGTGCTGGCCTAGGAGGTACCCTAGGAACTCGACTCTTTCTGTGCGCAGCTGGCATTTCTCTTTCTTGAACTTTTAGCCCTGCATCTTTGAACCTTTGAAGCACCTCCCTCAGGCGGCTTTCCAGTTGTTTTGGGTTGGCCACTGACACCAGCACGTCGTCAAAATAGGGCACTACCCCCTTGATGCCTTGGAGTAGCCTCTCCATTAAACTTTAGAAGACCCCAGGGGCTATGCTGACTCCGAACTGGAGCCTCTTGCAGCGGAAAGCCCCGCGGTGGGTGACTATGGTTTGTGCCTCTGCGGTTTCCTCGTCGACTGGCAGTTGCTGATAAGCTTGTGCCAGGTCGAGTTTGGCGAAAATCTTGCCTCCCCCCAGTGAGTGCAGAAGGTGCTGTACCACTGGGACGGGGTAAGTGCTTTGTTGCAGCACGCGGTTGAAGGTGGCCTCATAGTCACCACAAATTCTCACTGACCCATCTGGTTTTACCGGGGTGACTATAGGGGTCTCCCACCTGGCATGGTCCGTTGGCTCGAGTACTCCTTGTTCGATGAGCTTATTTAGCTGCTCATCGATCTTGGGCCTGAGTGCAAAGGGTACTCGCCGGGGTTTGAGGCGGATTGGGGCAATGCTAGGGTCTAGGCTGAAGGTTATCGGGGCCCCTCGGTACTTGCCTAGGCTGCCGTCGAAAACCTCCTGGAAGTCCTTTGCGAGCTGCTCCTCCCAGTCCGTCTTGGCGACGTGGTTGGTGCCCGTCACCTCTATTCCCAGTGGTGTGAACCATTGTAGTCCCAAAAGGCTAGGGCGGTCCTTCTCCATGATGGTTAAGGGAAGTATCTCGGTGCGCCCCTTGAAAGTGATTTTAAAATGTCCGATTCCTACCACGGGGATGCGGTTCCCCTGGTAGTCCTTGAGGATGAGTTTCTGGCTCTCCAGTTCATGCCAATGGATGGTTGGCACCAGGCACTTGATTTCCCGCCATGCGACCATGGAGAGGTAGGATCCGGAATCCACCTCCATTTTGCATGGTTGGTCTTCAATGCCCACCTCCACGTGGACCTTCCGGCCATCCCAGTTTGAAGAATGGCCGATAACGACCGTCTGGTGGGTTTCTTCTCGTTGTTGGGCCTCGTTGAAATGCCTGTTTCTTCCCTCCCCACTCCATCGGCTCTCGGTGTTTTGGTCTCTGTTCCTTGGGGGGATGCCGTCTCGTCTCCGCGGGCTGCTGTCTCGACGTTGGGGGCTGTGGTTCCGTTTGAACCGGCACACTTTGGCGATGTGGCCCTGTTTGTCGCAGTGCTGTCATATTGCATCAAGGAACTGGCATTCTGACCGGGCATGGTCACCCCCGCACCCAGCACACTGGAACCTCGACTTACGGCTTCGCCGCTCGCATCGGTCTCATTCCGTCTGGAGCCGGTGGATGTCTTCCTCTTCGTCAGTGAGGGAGTCGAGACCACCATGATGTGTGGAGGTGGTTGCTCAGCGGTTGGTCTCGGTCTGCCTCTCGGGGGTCGGGGTTGTCTCGGCTGTTGCAGGGTGATCCGTGGTGCTCGTTTGTCACATGCGGGCTGCCGATTTCCTGGTTGCCTCCACTGCAGTTGCCTCCACTGCAGTTGCCTCGGCGAGGGCGTCGGTGAGGGATATGTCACCCCTCACCATGAGCCGGCTTTGCAGGACAGGGTCTTTGAGGCCGAGGACGACACGGTCTCGCAGGGCTTCGTCCAGGTCGGTGAACCTGCACAGGCCCCCAAGGTCCCGTAGATCAGCCATGAAGTCTCTGATGCTCTCACTCTCCTGATCCCACCGGTAGAAGTCATGCTGGCAGATGAGGGTTGGCACAGCGGGTGCGTAGTGGCTTCGCAACAAAGGCTCGAGGTCGGCCCAGTCCATCGCCTTTACATCGAGGGGTTTGGCGAGGGCCTTCGCCATCTTGAATACTGCGGGCCCGCAGTGGGTCAGGAACACGGCCCTTTTCTTCTGCCCATTTGCGTCTTTCAAGTTGCTGCTTTCTAAGAACATGAGGAATCTATCGATGTAGGATTCCCAGTCCTCGGCAGCTTGGTTGAAGGGTGCGGGTGGCGCGGTGCTGCTGGCCATGTTGCCGGTTGCTTTTCCGTGTGCCACGTGCGATGTGGATCTTGTTTCAGAATCCCACCTTCGTCGCCAGTGTTATGTCGGTCGATTGGTCCCAAGAAGAGATGCGAGGCAGTGACTGGTTTAAAGCTCTTTTTATTTAAGTTAGATCTGGCCACCGGCTTGGAGTGTGGCGGCTTATATTGAACTGGTGCCGGGTGCCGCAGCTAATGACAGCCGTTCGAATCACCCGCGATCGGCTTGGCCAATCGCGATTACTTCATAATGGCCAATCAGTGCCGTGCACTTGACCAATCCAAGTGCTGTGCGTTTTAGCCAATCAGAATGCAGGTTTATAAGAATGCAAATACATATACAGAACAAGAGAATCATTACAAAAGAATCATTACATCATTATGTAATGATTATCATACAGCCATTAAGAATCATTACAAAATATCAAACTATATTGGAACTCAGGGCTTGCAGGGAAGAAAACTATTAAGACTCATTATTGGAAAGGAAAAGCAAACAGAAGGTCTGGGCTGTTGCTAAAGGCTAACACAAAGAATTGGAATATAAAGCAGATTCTGAAAATACTTGAGGAATCAAACAAATATTGACTCATTAAAGCACACTAGATTTCCCTTCCCCACTCACCTGCTGGGATTACCCCAGGACAGAAAAACAAAGGCACAAGACAGGATTAAAATCATTAGGATAGGAAAGAATAAACAAAACAATCACACACACAAAAGAAGCACACAAGAAGCACACAAAATCTCATCAGACTGCACAAAACAAACTTCACAGAGGAAAATAGTACCATGTACTCACAGCATAGCAGCTGCTAGCTAGCCAGGAACGCTTGACCTGTGTCACTGCCTTTTTGCTTTCCTGAATTAAAGAGATCCTGCTTTCTTGCAGCTTGCTTCAATCTAAATTCTTTCTCAACATGAGCAACATTTTCCCAGCTGGGAAAACAAACAGCAAAATTTCCTTCCAACAAATCTTTGGCCATTTTTCTGTCTAACTGAGAGCACAAATGTCTCTTACATTCCTTTTCAAGACGTTTTTCTAATATATGGATTTTTATAAGAATAGGGCTGTTCAAATTAGTTATATAACTTTTTAAAAATTCTTTGTCTAGGCCATTGACAGCTGTGCAAAATATAACAAGGTTATCCTGTGAGTAGGGGAAAGTGAAACTTGGGTGCATTGGTTTAAAGTTCCATATTGTTTTTGCTGTGTCTCTGTTACTAACCATGATAGATTGTTTCATTGGCCTTCATAATGATTCAAAACTTCTATAACAAAGGATAAATAAAGGAGCTGTCTCTTTTCTCTGCCATCAATTCCAAGGTTGTCAGAACCTGTCATGATTGTTTAATATTTGGCTTCATCTCCAACTAAGTATTGTTAGCAACTTATATGAGGTTTTGAGAAATAATAATTCTATTTTCTGGAAAGAAATGAAGAAATATTTCATTTGAATCAAATATCCTTTGGAAATATTGGAATACAGGTAGTCCACAATCTGCAAATTGGAATGTCAATCAGCAATTATTCCTAATTATGACAATACTGTCCTTGGAGTTATGGCCATCCCAGGACTCCAACATGATTGCAATGTGAGTGATCGGCAATCCATTACATTATGATTGGTTGTCCTGAGCCATTTGTAACCTATATACAATTGTCCTGCACCATTTGTTACCTTCCCTGCCAGCTTCCCCAGAAAGTCAATGGGGAAATCTGCAGGAAAGATCACAAGTCACTAGAGTAGATGTCTCCTACTATTGCACCTTCCCCCAATCCCCAGAGCTATTATTTAGCTATTAGCTGTTTAGCTAAATAATTTGTAATGGAGTCAAAACAATATTACTGGTATATTCTTTTTTTTTTATATATAAATTTTTATTATTTTTTTAACATAAAAAACACAACAACAAAGCATAAAAGTATCAGCTCCCCCATATTTTTGTACACACCGTAAGTCGGTTGGTCCATCGGTTTTGTGCATTCACCTCATAGTCACAATTACAGTTACTTTATATAATACTCTTATCAATACAAATTTATAAATCCTAGTATCTCTATTAAAGAAAAAAAAGAAAAAATTTGACTAAACTTTTATTCGGTCATGCCTTTATGAGATAACTATATTTTAAATATTTTATTCTAAAACAAATCTTATAATCATACCAATTCTATCCCAAATATGAAAAAGAAAGAAACAAAGAAAGCTATTATATAAATATAGTATCAAAAACCAATAAAAGGAAAGGGAAAATAAAGTCATTATTATTCCTTATTATCTAACTTTTATATTTTAATATTTCATCATTCAACCATTGATAGAAAAGATCCCAAACTAAATAAAATTGTTTATCTTCTTGCTCTCTAATTTCAAAAGTCAATCTACTCATCTCAGCACATTCCAAAATTTTCTTTACAACTTCTTCTTGCAATGGAATTTTCTCATTTTTCCAATTTTTTGCAAATACAATCCTAGCAGCAGTCAATACATTTACAATCAAATATTTCAACTCTTTACTATAAGTATCTGGTAGTATTCCCAATAGAAAAAACTCCGGTTTCAAGTCTATATGCTTCTTTGTCATTTTTTCCAGCCACATGTGGATTTTAGTCCAATATTTTCTAGCATCCTCACAAGTCCACCACATGTGATAGTATGAACCAGGTTTCTGATGACATTTCCAGCATTTTTCGGATTTGTTCTTAAACATTCTTGCTATCCTTGTCGGGGGAAAAAGCCACCTGTAAAACATCTTATACAAGTTTTCTTTATAGGCTGTAGACATTGTCATTTTATAATTTTGCGACCATAATTTCTGCCATTTCTCTAAATCAATCCCATATCCAAAATTCCTCCCCCACGCAATCATAGTTTCTTTAACTTGTTCTTCCTCAAGCTTAATTTGCAATAAATAACCATACAATTTTTTAATCACCTTTTCATCAGTACCCATCAAAATCTTATCCAAGTCAGTTTGCTTATCATAAAATCCCTCTGCTTTGGAATCCTCATGGTACTTTGAATATATTTGCAAATATGAAAACCAATTCATCCGTATACCTTGTTCTTCCAATTTTTGCATCGATTTAAGTTCACCCTTTTCATCTAATAATTCCCCATAGTTAACTGTTTGTTCCTTTTTATAGATTATAGGATAAGAAAACGCTTCTATCGTCGATAACCAAACTGGAATTTTCAAATAACACTGTTTTTTTATCTTCTCCCAATTCAACCACAGAGACTCCCGTATATAATGCCTTCTAAAATACCCCTGTGTTTTAGTTCCCTTGTACCATAAAAAAGCATGCCAGCCCAACAACAAATCATGACCTTCTAATGTCAACAATCTGGTTTTCCTTAATGTTATCCATTCTTTAACCCACGTCAAGTTTGCAGCTTGGTAGTACAACTCCCAATTAGGCAGTCCAAACCCTCCTCTAAATCTAGCATCCTGTAAAAGCTTTAACTTTATTCTTGCTTTCTTACCTTGCCATATATACTTCAAAACAATTTTATTTAAATCCTCAAAATATTCTTTTCCAAGCCTAATTGGTATTGTTTGAAACAAAAATAAGACTCTGGGTAAAATGTTCATCTTAATTGTTGAAATCCTTCCTATTAATGACAATTGTAAGTTCTCCCATTTTTTCAAGTCTTGAGCTATCTGTTGTTTAAGTTTAATATAATTATTCTCCTTCAATGTACTACATCTTGATGTCAAATATATCCCCAGATACTTAACCTTGTTTGTAACTTGAATTTTTAACAGTTCTGCCAACTCTTCCCTTTGTTTCAGCAACATATTCTTTGACAAAATCTTTGTTTTATCTCTATTTATTTTCAAACCAACCACCTCCCCATAGACCTCTATCTTTTCCAACAGTTTCGAGGCTGTTTCTATAGGGTCTTCCAAGATAAAGACTAGGTCATCTGCAAAGGCTTGTAGTTTAAATTCTTCCTTTTTAATTACTGGTATATTCTTGAAACTATGGATAGGAAGAACAGCTATAATATCTTGCTCTTAGGGTGGCTCAATGGCTCAGTGGTTAAGACAATGGGGGAGGGATACTGCGGATAGGTTTTTCCACTCAAGAACTGGAAATCCTACCTGAAAAAATCTGTTGAAAGGCTGGAAAATGCCTTTCTTCTGAGGGCTTGATTTTCCTGCTGGGAGAACTCCGGTGCAAGGACACAGACATAGTCCAGGACTATGCCATTGGCTGGTTTGGTCATGGCTTGTGTGGGCTTCCCCCATCTTTAGCAACTCCATGATGGATAATGTGACTTTGGCAAATGTGGGAATGCATTATCTATAGAAGTTGGCAAACCCAAGGAAGCTTTGGAGTTCTTTGCAGATGTGAGGTGATTGCCAGTATAGCAGTGCTTTGACTTTTCCTGAGTCCATCTCAACCCCCTCGTTTGACACTCAGTAGCCCAGGTAGTCTAGAGAGATGGATCTTGGAGTCTTAGTGGATAATCATTTAAATATGAGCCAGAAGTGTGCTGCAGCTGCCAAAAAGCCAACACAGTTCTAGGCTGCATAAGCAGAGGGAATCAAAATCATGTGAAATGTTAATACCATTTTATAATGCCTTGGTAAGGCCACACTTGGAATACTGCATCCAGTTTTGGTCGCCACAATGTAAAAAAGATGTGGAGACTCTAGAAAGAGTGCAGAGAAGAGCAACAAAGATGATTAGGGAACTGGAGGCTAAAACATGTATAAAATGGTTGCAGGAATTGGGTATATCTAGTTTAATGAAAAGAAGGACTAGGGATGGCATGATAGCAGTGTTCCAATATCTCAGTGGCTGCCACAATGAAGAGGGAGTCAAGCTATTCTCCAAAGCACCTGAAGGCAGGACAAGAAGCTAATCAAAGTGAAAAGCAACTAGAACTAAATAAACATTCCTAATAGTTAGAACAATTAATCAGTGGAACAACCTGCCTCCAGAAGTTGTAAATGCTGCAATATTGGAATACTTTATTAGGAAGAGATTGGATAACTATTTGTCTGAAATGGTATAGGGAAGGGGTGTCAAACTGGCAGGCCGCAGGCCAGATGCATTACACACAGGCCACACCACCCCAGCTCTGGGAAGGGGAAAAACATTGTGAAATGTCACAACAGCAACATGATGCTGTGAGATTGACACCTGTGGTATAGGGTTTCCTGTCTAAGCAAAGTTTTGGACTAGAAGACCTCCAAGGTCCCTTCCAACTCTGTTATTCTATTTTATTCTAAATGGGTTATCTACCTTACAAATAATACAATAGACTATATGCCTCTTTAAGTAGTAATAATAGGTAAATCATAAAATTGCTGTTTTTAGATTGTGAATGATACCAAATGTATATATAAAATGCAGTGAATAAATGAACAGTAATACTTACAGAAATGAGATGAGAGTGATTCAAAAACATATACTTACATACACAAAAATATATGCTTCATATACTCTTACATGAAAACAGAAGGGAAGTTTATAATTGCCTTGTTGAAGTAATTATGCAAAGAATTGTATTCAACACCCTAGATTCAAGAATTAATAATCTTGTTCCACTCCTTGTTACATGCATCCTCTACATGCAAATGCTAGCTTCCTAGAAACTCAGGATAGCAGAACTTTTCTAACTCCTTATCACCAGTTTATCTCCAGACTTACCCTCAAATGTTAAAATTAATTTGAGTCTCAAATATCATAATTAAAATGAACGTGACTAAAGCAGCCAGAGCAGCTAAGGCTCACTTGAGAATTTGAAAATGATGACCTTCTATAATAAATAGCAGATAGGTGCTGGCTTATAATAATGTGGATGTCAGATCCGTGTATCTGTCATTTCTTCAGTGGAAGAAGAAAAGGGGGGGAGGCTGATAAAGAAATCCTTTCTTGATGTAACCTGAATATATTTAATCTTATATCAAATTTGTATAGCCCACACATGATACAATGGAGGGAGAAAAGCCAGATGGCCGGAACCTATCACCCCTGAGAGGCACAGCCAGGAGATGAGAAGATCATAAAAATTCCACAGTGAGATGTGTCCTGGGAATCTCTGGAAAAGTTCATTCTTAAAAGGGGGGTGGGGGGAAATTAGGTATGCCCTGGGAAACTGTGAAAAAGATCGTTCTTTACAAGAGGGGTGGGGAGGAATTAACATACTGGCTTTTGTTTCACTAAATACACATCGAGATAAGGGGAGGGGTTCTAAACTCCCTTATGTATCCCTGTATGCCTGAGAGACCTCAGACGCTGCTTTGAACTCCTACAGGAATTGTCTCATCTCAACAAAGGATTCCTTTTTGATACGTTTTGATACATTTTCAGAAGTTCATTCTAGTTGAGTGAATGGGAAAAGTTATCTAGCCTGAGAGTGGATCAAAAGCACTTTTTCCAAATTACTTTCAGAACATGCACAGATCTACTCATTTGACACAGAACACATACACATTTTTCAGTGAGTCCTCCAACAATGTAAGACAGCATAAATATAAAAAGGAAGGAAAAGGGAGGATAAGCATTTATTTTATTGACGAAAGTTTATATGAATTATATGTTAAGAATTCAGAGACCAAATGCTTCGCTCAAGATTGAAGCCAAAGATTTGGAGCCCTGGTGGTGCAGTGGTTAAAGTGTAGTACTGCGCACAGCCTGGAATTTGATTCTGACAGGACTCAGGGTTGACTCAGCCTCCTGTCAAGCAAGATCAGGATGCTCAGACAGTTGAATTGAATATAAAGGTTTAATGCAAGCTTAAGGTCTCTATAAGAATCTGAACTACTAATGGTCAAAGCAAATAAGCCCGGTAGGTAAGAGTCAACAGAATTCAAAGTGAGCTATACTTAGATCTCTTGTGGACATGAAGTGACTCAAGACTGATGATGCATTTGACACTTTCCTCATGCTCATCCTAGTCATTTCCTACACCTTTTATCCTTCCGAGGTCAGTAAAATGAAGACTCAGATTGTTGGGGGCAATATGCAAATAATATTTCTACATTGTAAACCACCCAGAGAATGCTGTGAAGTGCTACTGGGGACTATTTAAGCCTAAACTCCATTGCTGTTGCTATTTGCCTAATGACTCAGAATACAATATGGCAGAATTAAGGCCTTTTCAATTAGCACCGAGAAGACATTATTTCTCATTTTGTTAGATTTCTTGAATTAAACACATCCCTTAAGTACCTTTAAAAAAAAATTTGTAATAAAGTTTTATTTGGGTTTTCACACATACAAAATACAAGTAAAACATCTTTTTTGAAAATAGCATGGTCCCGGGTTGAACTTCTTTATACAGACACAAAACTCAATTTCATACTCCTTTTTGTGTTCTATTCCATATCTATTCTACATTTTCTATATAGTTTTTCCCCTCTTTTAATTTTCTTAATTTTATTTTGATTATCTCATCTCAATTCAAATCATTATATTTATACTTTTTGTCTGTTCTGTTTCAATTTCATATTATCTTTTCTCATTAAACAAGTTTTCTCTTGTAGTTACTAATTGGAGTATGACAACTTTATATCCTTTAATTACATCCATTCAAGTCTTATTTAAATTTCAATATATGCCTTAAGTTTATGACCTTCAATATAATACATAATAAATAACTTCCAATCGAATTCTGCTTGGTACATTCTTATAATACACACTATATTCTTTAAAAAAGGGATTATAAATATATGTAATTATAAGCCCTCATTCCATTCCAATTCAGTTCTATCATTAATAATCATTAAAATCTTAACATCTTTAACATTTCTTTTCAATTAAATATCATACTTCCTTAAAGACATAATCTCCATAATTAATTTTTCCCTTATTTCTCCTCACATACGTTTTGTAAATAATTAAATATTGATTTTGTTACATTTATTTATTGACAAGCATTCCACTGAATTACAATAGATATTTTATCAAACATTTTAATCATACATTGTTTCATATTTTCTAAAATTATTTCTATTTCTAATATAACAATACTATCTTATGTACCTTTGCAGAATCCCTTTTTCCATTAAATTTTCACCCATTATCTCTAAATAGGCCCTGTTTCTCTATATTTTGTTTCTGTCCTTTATAACTTCTTTTCCTTTCTTTCTTCCCTCTCTTCTTCTCCCTCCCCTTTTTACCCCCTTGTCTCTCTACTTCTAATTCTCTCTTCTGCATTTCCCTCTTCTGTTGCTTTCTGATTTTATACTTATTTTTCACTCTATTTTTTTTGGGGAGGGGGGGAGTTGTTTTTCCCAATCTTAAATTTTTCATTCTCTTTCCCCCCTTTCCTTTTTTCTCCCCATCTAAGATTACTTGTTAATTAAAGATGGCTTCTTCTTTGTCGCAATCTTCTTGTTCTGCAGGCATTTCTTGCTGTTTCTCATAATTCCAAATCTCCATTTCTAAAAACTTAAATACGAAGCCAAAAGAACCTTTCCCTTCTTGTGCATCTTCTTTGTACTTTTTAAGTTCCATTTTCAGTTCTTCTAAAAGTGGAGCCATTTTAAATAGTTTTAAACAACCACACGATTGATTTTAGTCATTCAAATACAATAATCAAAAATCCAGAAATCATCAAGTAATCCAAATAGTCCCAAGCTGTTTCTTCTTATTTCTTTTTCCACTTTCTCTTCCTGGGGTTTTTATTGTGATGTTTCAGTTAAAATGTATCTTTTGGAAGTCTTGTTGAGATTTTGCTATAAGTTCTTAATTTCAGGCAGTCTCCTCCCTTCCAGATCCTGCCCTTTTATTCTTTTTCTCTCCTTTCCTGTTTTCAAAAGCTTTTGATTATCCAAAAATCTTTATTATCTCTTTGACTTTTTATTTTCAGCATTAAATGCCTATTAATGTCAAAGTGGATTTTTTTCCAATTTCTTGCTTAAGTCTCTTAGCTATCAGTATAGGAAAAGGAGAAAAAATAAATAAATATTTTCCCTTTTCTCTCTCCTTCACAGCTTATAAATCTTCTTAGGGAACAATGTTATTTTTTTTAATAGTTTCAATTCCAGAGTACCTTATTTGTTGCTTTTGCTGTTTGACCTGGTCAACCAAAACTTTCTCTTCTTATCTTCCTCCTGCACATTCTTTTCCGGTCGAGTTCTTCTTTGTGGTGGCCATTTCTGACCACTGCTACAACCACCTTCGGGAAAGGGAGCAATGGCCAGCTGGGGAGGAGAGATGCAGCTCTTCTCTACCCTGCAGGCAGTCTTCTTCACCATCTCTACGGGGTAGCTTCGCCCCGAAACCAGCCATCTCGGGGCGTTCCAGTGGCAAGCACAGATCGAAACCTCGCAGAGATGAGGCTTTGGTCTGTTGCCAAAGAAGCTCAAACCAGAAATCCATCAGTACCTTAGAAATTTTTGAGAGATAATTATATTTTGTTGTCTCTGTACCCTGTGAAACTCTGAGATTGTTATATTATAATTCGTTGGATGTATTCTATCCACCTCAGTAGGCACTAAGGACAGCTGTTCTACTTTATGTCAACTTCAAGTCAATAGTTAAAGTGGGTATTAAAATGGTAGTGCTTAAAAGAGTAGTTTATTTGGAATCAAATGAGATATTTAAAAACAAAGCTATATTTTTAATGGATAATAAAACTCCAGTGTTAGTGAAGCCTAGTGGATAGATGGGAAATGAAATATCAGTGAAATACAGAAATAAGAACATGCACATGCTTATTCTGATATAATTAATGAATTGCATTCAGAAAAGGGCATGCCATTATAGCATTATCCTAATAGTAGGGTAGTTTGATTTGATTATAGTTTAAAAGATATTTATTTCCGTGAACAGCAGGAAAAAAATTTTTCAGTAGAAATAATAAAAAGTAATTTCATACAATAGAAAATAAATACTTAATCTAAATGGGAATGGCAATAGAGATTTGATATGTATATTCCTTTGTTCTGTCCCACCTATATCCACAGATGAAACTTCAAGTTATATAGTTCAAATACTTTACGTAAACAAAACCAGCTACAGAAGATTCAATTGCTCTGTTATCACAATCCTTTGGCAATCCTCCTAGAATCTGTCGAGCAATTCTGTAAAGTTCGTAACTCACAAAGCAGTAATCAGATGGAAGTCTTTCCAAGGCAAGTTTCACTTTGTTTCCAGCAAAGATTTCAAAGTCGTGCGCTCCCTTATATCCTCTAAGAAAGGGCGTGTCAGTCTCATTAATTAATCCTTTGCTGGACGTCTCTTTTCTAATTGAGATTGATGTCTCAATCTTCTCCTAGTTCTGGCATCCATCCAGCATCCAGCAGTTTCATCACAGCTTGAATCCTCTGATACACTTTCCTGATTAACAGTTAACACCTGAGGTGTAATTAGGGAAGTAGATTCAGTGGACTCTGAATCCTCCAATAAATCAGGCTCATATCTCAAATCCAACTCCTCTCCCTCTACTTGACTCCCCTCCAAGTCACTTAATAATGCAGGCTTGAATCTCAGTGCCAGATTGTCTTCCTCGCTCGAACCCACATCTGCTGATTGATCAGGTTCAAGTCTCGGAGTCACAACATTTCTTAATTTATGAATTTTCTTTTATCTGAACCATGAAATAATAATAAAAGTCTGAAGCCAATGATTTAAGATATGCAGAGAAAATGTCTCAGACCAACCAGTATCATTTGAATAGCATCATATATTCTGATACCTACTTCAATTTCATATAGCAGTGGTCACCAAACAGTGGGCTATGAACCGCCGGTGGTCCACGAGAAAATGTTGGTAGTCCACAGAGAAATGTTACCCCCAAAGTTCATTTCATATGATGACAACAGTTGTCTGTATGAAATTTGTAGTAGAGAGACAGTAGAATTCTGTGTGCAAGATATCAAGGATGCCATCTTTAGGGTTATAATATTTTGCACCATTAATTTGTCTAATAAATTATCATATTATATGGAGTTTTGTTCTGGTTATAGAACTTTCTTTGTTAGTAGGTTATTTTTTCCCTCTACAGCATTAATATTGTTAGATGTTGTGTAGGATTCCTACTGATGAAAGGAATCAAGAAGAATTATGTGCAATATAGCCAAGAAGTGCTCTATAAAAGTTAAGTGATAGGAAGACTATACTGTATTAATCATGTAAGGTCTGCAATTTTTTCTGTCTTCCTGAAAGTTGTAAGGGAATAATGAAAATAATACCAGAACATTTGAATTTTCAAAGGCACGTTGCTTCAAGTGAACCAAAATGAAACAAAACAAAAACCGACTTGGTCCTATCTCAGGAAAGGATTTTTTTAAAAGAATTCAATGGCTGTCTTCTGCTTTTTGGCAAAGACCCTGGGAAAATCTCAAAAAAAGTCTGCAGAAAAATTCCCCACCCCATTTTCCTACTGATAGATCATTCTTTATTTGGGATCGCAGGATACTGACTCCAGCTCTTTTCTCAGGGGGAGAGAGAGGGAGACAGAGAGAGACTTTTGGTTTCATGCAAGGAAAGCAACAGAAGCAGCAGAAGTATTTCTCTCTCCCCCCCAAACTCCAGCAGAAATGAGTCTTTGAAAGACTTGTCGTGCCAGCGCAGCCTCTTGGAGCAGGATGCCTTGCAGGGTCCCAAAGACTCATTTCTGGCAGAATTTGGGAAGAGAAAAACAACTGCTGCTTTTCTTGCATGCTGGGGAAATCCTTAAAAAAGGCCTGCAGGAAAATCCCCCACCCCGTTTTCCTACTAATCAATCGTTCTTTATTTGGGATCGCAGGATATCATCCAGTGGTGGGATTCAATTTTTTTTTACTACCAGTTCTGTGGGCATGGCTTGATGGGCATGGCAGGGAAGGATACTGTAAAATCTCCAGTCAGAGGTGGTATTTGCCGGTTCTCCGAACTACTCAAAATTTCCACTACTGGTTCTCCAGAACTGGTCAGAACCTGCTGAATACCACCTCTGATACTGTATCTCTCTCGTGCCCTGAGAACAGATCTGAAAAGCAGGTTAGTGAAGGAATGTGGCTGCCTTGGAGGGGGTGGGGATGTATGAGGAACCTCTGTGTGGTGTGTGTGTGTGTGTGTGAGAGAGAGAGAGAGAGAGAGAGAGGGAGAGAGAGAGAAGGAGGGAGGGAGGGAGGGAGAACATCACTGCCAGCCCTCCAAGGTTAGATCGGATCTCTCTCTCTCTCTCTCTCTCTCTCTCCCCCCAGTGTCAATGGTGGAGCTTCAGTGCTTGGCTGGCAGGGAGCCAGGTGAGATGCATCACGCGCTCTTTTGGCTGTGAAAGAAGCAGTGAAAGATCAGGCAAGGCATGGGGGAAAAAAGTAGGACTCCCTTTGAAAAGGCGGCCTAGCTGTTTTTTCAGGGGTCAAAAGAAAATAATGCCCTGCCTTATTTTCTAAGAAACATGGTAGAAGGTAAGACCAATGGTGGGGGAGGGAAATCTGCCCCAGGGTGGCTTGCTGACATTGGTGGGAAAGTCAATCCCATATTCCAGAGCTGCAGTAGTCACAGGACTGGCCCTTTGGTCATCTCAGAGCAGCTCAGCAAGCCACCGTCAGTCAAAATTCATATTAGTGGTCTGCAGGATTTAAAATTATGAGTTTGGTGGTCCCTGAGGTCCAAAAGGTTGGCGACCCCTGTCATATAGGATATCTACAGACTTTATAATTTAGATTCTTTTCTTTTGATAACATCTTTTGAACATCTCTTGAACTTATTGTTACATGATGTTATGATGTTTGCTAATGGATTTTAGGAAATAATCAGTATTACAGGCTGCTTCCTCTTTTAACCAGAATTACATTATTTACATTCATAGTGAATTGAACCACAGAGTTCATACAAACAAATGAGGTCTGACAATTAGAGCCTGTTCTCATAAACTGTCTGACAGTATATGTAGCATTATTGAATGTAGTATAATTGAATTGAACCAATACTTCATGTAATCTATCATGCTGCAAGAACCTTACAGGTATTCTTCTAAGTCTATAGTATTGTTGTGCATGGGCATGTTTTAGTTTGTTTGCATCATTAAATAGTATGTTGTATAATTAGTGATTTACAATATGAGTTCAAAAGATAAAGATAAAAGTAAAGCTTCCTTCCTTCCTTCCTTCCTTCCTTCCTTCCTTCCTTCCTTCCTTCCTTGTCCTATATTGTCATCACACTATTATTCACTATATTTTTCCACAATCCTAGCTTGGTTTAGATTCTTCTGGTGGTGCTTCCGTCAAAGACGGACCAGAGACCACAATCGTGCATGACTTTGATCTGTGCTTACCTTGTTGGAAGGGTCTGTATGGGACTGGATCCATCTGACCCACCTCGGAGGGGTGGGGAAAGAGGGGGAGACTGCCAGCTGGGTTGAGGGGAGCCACATCTCCCCTCCCTGGCCAGGTATATTCCCCTGGAAGACAGGGATAAATGGCAGTTTAATGGCTGCCCAGAAGATGGGAAGCTGCCAAGATCTAAGTGTGTGCTGGAGTGATGAAGTGGTGAGCGGCCTGTACCAAGATAAAAGACTTTGAACCTTTTTTCAATAACCCTGAGAAGCAGAAAGAGCCCTTGCTTAAGAGTACGACAGCAGTGAACGGAAAATAACAGGAAAATATAAGGTAAACAAAAACTGGATTATAAAGAGCTACAATGAAATCAGAGACTAAATTTGGAATAATATATAGAATTTGGCATTAATTAGGTATTGGATAAAATACTGGACTTGCCTGGAATTGATTATATTTAAAAAAGCCAATGGTGGAAATGGTTGAAAATTAATGTTAATATAATTGAAGACAGAAAAGAAAATAACTTTGAAAAGTGGAAAGCTGTATAGAGCGCCATCTAATGGTTAAAGACTTTTTTCCTTTATGGTTTTATGGAAAATTACATGTCTTATAAATGTGTGAACGAGAAAATATATGAGATAAAAGACTATAACATAACCCCAGAAACCTAAAAAAAGGGGGAGGGAACTTAGCAAGAGGATAAATCAGTGCAATATCTTGGGACTGTTGGGTGTTGACTGTGACAAAGAGACAGAAGGATTAATAAGGGAAATAGAGACAAATTGAGATTTTTGGCAAGGATTGCAATAAAAAACTTTGAACTTCAATAACTCAGTTGATTTAAAAAATGGAAGAAATAAGCAAAGAATTTAAGTCGGAACTGCAAAGTGTGAGAGGGATGCTAAAAGAAAGAATGAAATTACTGGACATATTGGCAAAAAAAATAATGGTGATGCAGTTCGCAGAAGAACAAAGGAAACCTAGAGAGGAGGAGTTAAAGGAAGAGTAAAGCGGCTCAGATGAGCATGGAGAACAAGAGACATTGTCAAAAGATTTTAAAGGAACCAAAACTATAACACTGATGACAGAGGTAATAAATAAAAGATAAAATGCTCCCAGGATTAAACAAAAGAAGAAGAAATTGTACTAGAAACTTCAAAAAAGAGAACAGGAAAGGGCAGGGGAAAAGATGGGTGACTGGCAGATGGAAATAAAAATAATGTTAGAGGAAAAACAGGAGATAAAGAGAAAAGACCGGGAAAACCTAGAAAAGGGAAAGCTGGCTAAAACTAAGAGAACTGACAAGGCCGAGAGATTTAGCGATAAGGGGTAGATATAGTATAAAAAGGGGATACCACGTGGGAATGTATTTTGGTATTTTTTATTAGAATTTTAGATTGGGGAGATTTGAAGTTTAAAATTTACTGGGAATTATCGTAAGAGTATTATATAACTATATATGAGAAAAGCAAAGATAGAGTGAATGAGAGACATTAAGAGGGTTCTATTGTTATTAATCCATTCTTTTTTATATATGTGATGACCCGTAGTCTCTCAAAATAACCCAAAACCCAAAATATACATTAAAGTCCAGTAAGACCTTCAACTTAACTTCACTGTTTTATTTGGCACAGTTTAAAGTCACAAAAGTAAATAATGAGGCAAAAAGAAAACCAAAACAAACCACATCGATGAGAGTTCTGAAGCAAACCAAGATCATAAACCAATCATAAACTCCAGGAAAATAACTCCCAGCTCCCAGCTGCAAGCCACAAGGAGGATCATGGTAATCGCCTCTTGAGTAGACCTTGCTTTTCCCTGACCCTCTCCTCCCTGCGTGACCTAGGATGGATAGGGGATGGGCTTGGATCCTCCTGTGATTGCTGAGCTGGCCTCTGCCCTTCCCAGCCTCCTCCACCACCTCTGGAGCCACACTCCCACTCCCTGTTGGCTGTTCCGCCTCTTCCTCAGAGTCAGTCTCCACTAGGGGCATGACACTATCCCCCCTGCATGGCCCCCTCCCCCAGGACCAGGCAGACGAGGACATTGAGGAAACTGAGTGTGAAAGTCATGGATCACCGCCTCACCCAGAAAAGGTCCCAAGAAATGGTGATCAAGCTTTTTCGATGGTCACATCGTTGGTAAGTATTGAGTAGAGAGTCAAACCTGATCACCTACTGCTAAAGGTGCAACATCGTGATTATGTCGGTCTGCAAACCATTTATAGTCCACCTTGGCTCTCTCTAGTTGATCACGGACCATGTGGTGCACAGCTTTTAACTCCTGCAAAAACGTATCCACTGCCGGAACTTGGGAATCAACGTGCTGCAGAGCCTGATAAGAAACTAATAAAAAACCTCACCTTATCCCAGTCAGTGGGAAAGTCCTCAGGCCAAAGGCTCATGTAAAGCTGGCACTGCCCCCAAAATGCTGGAAGTTGGGCCAGCGAACCATCAAATTTATTTGGCACTGCCACTGGGCATTTTCGGCATGGCTAGGAAGCTTGCATTTGTGCCACCTGTGCAGTCAAAACAGCCACTTGCTGGGTTAACTGGGCAATCTCTGCTCTGAGCTGATCCATGTTCACCCCACAAAAAACAAAAATAAGTTGAAGGGGTGGCTGGAGTCAAAATGTGATGACCCATAGTCTCTCAAAATAACCCAAAACCAAAACATACATTAAAGTCCGGTAAGGCCTTCAACTTAACTTCACTGTTTTATTAGGAACAGTTTAAAGTCACAAAAGTAAATAATGAGGCAAAAAGAAAACCAAAACAAGCTGCATTGACAAGAGTTCCAAAGCAAGCCAAGATAATTAATCATAAACTCCAGGAAAATAACCGAGGAGAGTTCATGGGAAGAACGCCAGCAAAGATGGTGTTCAAAGTAAACACTAAAATTGACTCCAGCAATTCTGACTGCACAGTTACAAACTTATATACATAGCTCCCAGCTGCAAGCCACAAGGAGGATCCTGGTAATCTCCCCTTGAGTAGACCTCACTTTTCCCTGATCCTCTCCTCCCTGCGTGACCTAGGATGGATAGGGGATAGGCCTGGATCCTCCTCTGATTGCTCAGCCAGCCTCTGCCCTTCCCCAGCCTCCTCCACCACCTCTGGAGCCACACTCCCACTCCCTGTTGGCTGTTCCTCCTCTTCCTCAGAGTCAGTCTCCACCAGGGCCATGACAATATATACATATCCTAAAATATGTAATTGATTATTTAAATGACATTAGGAAAACAGAGATTATGATAAACTGGGTGAAAATAAGGTATTATGACTAAAAATGTGAATTATATAAACTTTATAGATTAAAATTGGTTAAAGAGAAGTAAAAAGGGAAACTTAAGCTTCTGTTTTTCTTTTCTTTCTTTGATTTATACAAGAAATAGAAAATATAATTGATTAAATAAAGGATATGAGAAAATAAAAAAAATATGATGAATTAGAAGGGATCATATTGGAATGTAAATATTTATGAGAGTACTATAATTAAACTAAATAATTTTTTATTAAAAAGTTTTTTTATTTTTATATTTTACACATCTCTTCACGTGAGCAACATGATTCCAGATTACAACATTTATACATAGTTATATTTACATTTCCAACTTTCTTATTTAATATCAAATCAAATTATTATCCACTCCACTATTTTTCAAATAAATTTCCATTTCATATTTCAGTTCATTAATTCTATATCTAAATCATTTCCTCACATATATTTTCCAATTTTTTATCCCCTATTATTTCCATTTTCAACTTACCACCTATTTTATTTTGCCTTATACATTATCTTCATTAATTAACTCAAGACCAACATATAATAAACACTAAAAAAATTAAAGTAAAATTAATGTATTTAGGATCCACATGGTATATTCCTCAATCTACAATATATCTTATATTTATTCCAACACTATTCATATAACCATTTCATATTTTTTCTTTATTTCCACATAGCCAAATTTTACCCCTATAATTGAAATAAAGTTTCATTCCCCTACTTTTAATTATAATATAATATTCTCATTATAAAATTCCAATATTTATTTATTTTCTCATATCTTTTGTTTAGTCAGTTATAATTTCTATTTCATTTAGGATATATACATACATACATACATACATACATACATACATACATATATATATATATATATATATATATATATATATATATATGAATGGATTAATAATAATAAAACCCTCTTAACATCTCTTGTTTCATCTTCACTTTTCTCATTTTTATATAACACTCTTAGGGTAATTCCCAATACATTCTGAGTTTCAAATCTCCCCATTTTAAATTCCTAATAAAAAACACCCAAATAAATTTCCATGTGGCATATCCCTTTTATATCATATCTAACCCTTAACTTTAAATATCCCAGCCTTGTCATTTCTCTTGGTTTTAGCTAGCTTTCCCTTTTCTAAATTTTCCTGATCTTTCCTTTTTATTTCCATCTGCCAGTCACCGATCTTCTCCCCCATCCTTTCCTGTTCTCTTTTTTGAAGTTTCTTCTTGTAGAATTTCTTCTTCTGTTGTTTAATCCTGGGAGCGTTTTCTCTTTTCTTTATTAACTCTATCATCAGTGTCATACTTTTAGTTCCTTTAATGTCTTTTGGGAATATCTCTTGTTCTCTATGTTCATCTGAGTCACTTTCTTCTTCCTTTAACTCCTCCTCTGTGAAATTTCTTTGTTCTTGTACGGACTGCATCGCCATTATTTTTTTTGCCAGTATGTCCAATAATTCCCTTCTTTCATTCAGCATTCCTCTCCAAATTTGCAATTCTGACTTAAAGTCTTTGCTTATTTCTTCCATTTTTTTTTTGTTAATCAGTTGAGTTATTAAAATTCAAAACCTTTTGTGGCGATCTTTGCCAAAAGTTTCCTTTGGTCTTTATTTCCCTTATTGATCCTTCTGTCTCTTTATCACAATCAGCACCCAACAGTCCCAGGAAATTGCATATGTATATCCTCTTAGTACAATTTCCGGGGTTCTTGCTATTTTATTGGCCTTTTATCTCAGAACAATCATAAAACCAGTGATTTTCCATAAAATTCTAAAGGAAAATGATCTTTAACCATTAGATGGCGCTATATCACTTTCTACTTTTCAAAGTTCTTTTCTCTTTTCAATTGTATTAACGTTAATTTCCAACCATTTCCACTATTAGCTTTCTTAAAGATAGTTAATTCCAGGCAAGTCCAGCATTTTGTCCAATGCCTAATTAATGCCAAATTATATATATTATTCCAAATTTAGTCTCTAATTTCACTGTAGCTTTTTATACTCCAATTTTGTTTACCTTATCTTTTCCTCTTATTTTCCGTTCGCCGCTATGATACTCTTGAGCGAGGGCTCTTTCTTTCTGCTTCTCGGGGTCATTAAGAAAAAATCAAGTTCTTTTGTCTGGTTACACATTGCTCACCACTTCACCACTCCAGTGCATGCTTAGATCCCGGCAGCTACCTGTCTTCAGGGCAGCCATTAACTGCCATTTCTTGTCTTCCAGGGGAGTAATAACTAGCTAGGGAGAGGAGATGCGGCTCCCCTCAACCCAGCTGGCAGTCTTCCCCTCTTGCCCCACCCCTCTGAGGTGGGTCAGAAGGTTCCAGTCCTGCAGGGACCCTTCCAACAAGGTAAACACGGATCAAAGCCATGCACAATTGTGGTCTCTGATCCGTCTTCGATGGAAATTCCCCTGGAAGTCAGAGTGGATAATAATTTGATGTGATATTAAATAAGAAAGTTGAAAATGCAATTATGACTATGTATAAATGTTGTAATCTGGAATCACATTGCTCACATGAAGAGATGTGTAAAAAATAATATATATATATATATATATATATATATATATATATATATATATAT
>NW_020769390.1:1278692-1330380 GCF_900518735.1 Pseudonaja textilis
ATATATTCTTAAGTTTTCGTGGGTATTTATATGTATGGTATTCAGCTTTGTTCGGGTATTTTCCCACGTCATTATAGTTGTGCTTTTAAAGTTGTAGCAACGTTTCGGCAGAATCTCATCATTCATATATATTTATGTTGTGACTCAGAGGTTTGAACCTGCTTTGTTAGAAGACATAGGCTCGAGTGATGAGGAAGATCTGGCATTAAGGTTTGAGCCTGCCTTGTTGAATGACATAAATGGGAGTCAGGAGGAAGAGGAGGACTTGGCATTGGGGTTTGAACCTGCTTTGCTGGAGGTTTCAGAATTCTCATCCTCTCCAGGACCTTCCTCATTAGTTATGCCTCAGGTGTCGGCAGATAAGCAGGAGAATGTGCCGGATACCTTGAATGAAGATCAAACCGAAGAATGTTGGTCTGATGCCAGGAACAGACGTAAGCAGAAACGTCAAGCACAAACTGGAAGGAGGCGTCAAATCAGGGACTGAGGAAAGAGAATGACATGCCCCTTAGGGAATATAAGGAGGCGTGTTAGCTTTTAATCCCCGTTCCAGTCAAACTTGTTAATTTGCATCTGCAGTTTGGACAAAGTATTTCTGTTTGCCGTTCATCTCTGATTTATAGTTCTGCTCGTTATCAGAATTTGCAGACAGCTTCTGGGAAAACTGCCAACGACGAATTCAGCCAAAGGAAAGTTAACTCTGTTGTTCCTGATATTGCCTGTTTGTGTTTTTTCCTTTGGACTTTTGGACTCTTACCTTGTGGCCACAGGTGAGACAGAACACACACACACACACACACACACACACACATATATATATATATATATATATATATATATATATATGAAGTAAAGATAAAGATAAAAGTAAAAGTAAAGGTTCCTTCTTTCATTCATTCCTCCCTTCCTCCCTCCCTCCCTCCCTTTCTTCCTTCCTTCCTTCCTTGTCCTATATTGTCATCACACTATTATTCACTCTATTTTCCCACAATCCTTGCCCGGTTTAGATTCTTTTTAGGTTTTTGCTCTGTAATGCCAGAAGAGGTCAGATAATGTCCCACCCCCTTTTTCCTTTATAATATCAGTGCTTTGAATAATATGTATTACATAATTAGTGATAAAGATCTTTCTATTTTACTGCTGTGCTATTTCACTGGGCTAAAAAAATTTACCAGAAACTAGAATATTTAAAAAGCAGATAAAAAAAAACTTTTCACTTACATTCCAGTACGGATAGCTATTCTCTGAACCAGTTTGGGAAGCTAGATCCACACTGATATGACAGTTTAATAGTGCAAAAATGTTTAAAGAAAATGTTTTCCTTAAAATTACTTAATTAAATTAAGTGATCAGGAAATTACTTCTGCTGATGGTATTTTGCTCATGCCAGCATATATAAATAGAATGTATTAGAAAAGGTGCAGCTGTCTAATTAATTTCTCGACCATTCTCCTATAATAACTTCTGAAATGTTTGGGAATTGCTGCAGGAAAACAAATTAAATTATCTTAGTTTGGAGAAATAGACTGCACTAAGGATTATAAAAAAGGAGATGCCAACAGACACAGATAAAAGTCAGGTAGAGAATGAATTTGATGCAATACTATAGAGATCCTTTGTTAGAAACCTATTATGAAGGGCATTCCTAGTTCTCTATACAAAGTGAAAAATGTGTTTGTCAAAAGCTCCACAGAAGAGGTAATATGTGCATAACTTTACATTTATAACAGCAAGTATCAATAGTAATAGGAGAGGAGAGAATTCTCTATCATCATATTGAAGTCAAGTTGTCTGCATTCTTTTTCCTTTTTCCACAAACTAACACAAGCATTTTCTTGCTAAAATCTACAAATTAAAAAAACAATTTCAATCTTATTAAATGCATTATTTAGAAATATTAAGTTAAATAATGAATATCATTAATATTTCATTGACAGCATGTTGATGTAGTGGTTAAGGCTTTAGGCTGGAAAGCAGGAAACCATGATTTCTTGATCCGTATTAGGCATAAAACCAACTGGGTGATCTGGGCCAGGCCTTCTCTCTCAGCCCTAGGAAAGAAGCATTAGCAAATCACTTCTGAAAAGCTTGCCAGGAAAATTGCAGGGATTCCATCTGGTTAGCTTTTGCAGCAGTTTAGAAGACAAGTAGGCATTGCTTCAGGGGTGGGATTCTACTGGTTGGACTGGTTCTATAGAAATGGTTGTTATGATTCAGAGACCTGGCAAATCATGCCCTTGGCTGGCCCTGTCCCTCTCTCCCAGCCCTTCCCCTCCCTGCCCAGTCAGTCCTTATTGCGCATGCACAACATCATGTGCCTGCCTGATATCACTGACTGCATTTTCCCTTGCCCAGTAACTCTTTAAGGGATTTCTTTTTTTCCCCTCCCGACTATCAGCTGTTCCAATGACCAGTTGTGTTGGGATCCCATTCGCTGTCTTACTGCTTCATCCAGGAGGCCCAGGAGGCAAAAAGGGGTGGAGGGGGAGTGGGGGGTGCTGCAAAAATGCCCCCCAGAGGCTTCCCTGAGGCCCAGGAGGCAAAAAGGAGTGGAGGGGGAACCGGGTGTGTGTGTGCTGCAAAAAAGTGCCCCAAGGAGGCTTCCCTGAGGCCCAGGAAGCCCCAAAATGGAGTGTGGGGGGTGGGTGTTGCATGCCCCCCAAGCTCCATTTTTTGCCTTTCTGGGCCCCAGGGAAGCCTTCTGGAAGAAAATATGCCCCCCAGGAGGCTTCCATGAGGCCCAGGAGGCAAAAAAATTGGGAGTGAGGTTGCTGAAAAAAAAAGAAGCCACGCCCACCCAGACACATGGCCATGGCCACCTAGCCACAGCCACTGAACCAGTTGTTAAAAAAATTGAATCCCACCCCCACATTGCTTGGTCTATAATTACCAGGAAATGTATTAGATGTACAAACAACAGAAATTCTATTGATTCTAAACTCAGATTTCTGTTTGCAACTAATTTTATTTCTGCTTCTTTAATTTTCTGTATTAAATAGAAAGTTATACACAATGACACAAGTAATGCAATTTAATGTAATTTTTTTGTAAGTGTGCATTATTCTCCAAGTGATATCAGATATAATTGTTTATATTATCTAAATAACATAACAAAAAGGTAAAATGGTAAAACAAAAACAAAATTTTGTTCCATCACCTTTCTTATCACTTACTTAGCCAGTTTCATATTGCTTACTATAAAGCCTCTGATTATAGAGTACATTCAACCATAAGTATGCTAGAAATGAAACTGAATCATGGCTACCTGATGGGATTTATGGTCCCAGGACATCTGGAATATACTATGTTAGTGAATGCTAGTGCAACATGATTAAATATTCAAAAAAGCAAATGGTCTAAATCTTTTCTTTTTTGAATTGCTAGATATATACAATTATTCATGGTACAAAATAGAGGAAAGATCACCTGGTGTTCTATTTTTCATCTCTACCTTCTTACGGTTAATGCTGAAATATAAAGGAGAAATTTCCTGACGATTAGAACAATTAATCAGTGGAAGAACTTACCAACAGAATTTGGGAATGCTCCAACACTAGAAGTTTTTAAGAAGAGATTGGACAACCTTTTGTGTGAAATGATATATGGTTTCCTGCTGAGCAGGGGGTTGGATTCGAAGACCTCGAATATCCTTTCTAACTCTGTTATTCTGTATTCTAATAGTTCATAGGGTATTTCCATTGTTTCTAGTGGCACTGAAAAGTTATGTGCTTTTGATATATAGATAATTTAGATTATGGCTTGGTCCAAGATAGTGGCAATGGAGGAAGCATTGTTACACCATGGGGAGAAAAGTTGCTATTAAACTAAGATAAAGAAGTAGAAGAGCTGGAGAAGGAAAGATAAGGCATAGAAAAAGAAAAAAAAAGGAGAAAAAAGGAAGACAAAAGAGTGGAGAAATTAGGAGGAAATGCCACCAAGGGCAGCAGCCCACAGTGAACTTTGCCTGCTGAGAGAAGCCCAGCTGCACCCAAGAGACCAGAGGCCCATTGAAGTGAGGTGAGCAGAGAGGCAAACTGACTGCAGGCAGCA
Source organism: Pseudonaja textilis (assembly GCF_900518735.1). The sequence goes on from NW_020769390.1 coordinate 1,282,743, forward strand.
AAATGAACCTGTGGAGAACAAAGAGGCAAGCTAGTGAGCAAGTGGGACCAGCTGCGGAGCAGAGAGCTCCAAAATGGAAGAGATCAGAAGAAAGTGTGTCAGTTTGGTGAGATAAACTTTTACTTATTGTTTTTTGGAGAGAACACCCTAAAAGACTTAAAGTGAAATTAAAAGTGAAGAGAAAAGAGCTCAAGCGGTAAGATTAAGCTAGTGAAACTGAAGTTCTTTTCCCCTTTTTATTGGAACTTGGAATTTGGCAAAGCTTCTCAATTTTAAACTGGACTGGTCTTTTTAAATTTTTTATTCTTTTTAACAATTCTCTTGAAAGTCTGCTTTGATTAAGACTCTTCTTTCTGATTTGAGATTTATTTATTTCTCTTTTTATTTTTTTTTATTTTTTTCTGTTCCTGGCTTTGGATACATGAGGGGAAGTGAAAGTGAAGGAAAATAAGTAGCACTGCCATCTAGAGGCTTGGATATATTGTTTTCTTTTCTCTTTTACTTGTTTGTGTATTGGTGTTATACTCAAGGACTCTGAGCTTTGCACTGAAAAAGATAGTGGGATGAGCATGGCAGATTGTTTATACAGGTGCTCAACTGTGAAACTATAGATAGCCAGAGTTTGGAGTTGAAGTTGAAAGAAAGAAGATTGAAATGACCTTGAAAATACTGGAACTGGAAAGTCTGAGTTGATTTACCAAAGAGCCTTGGATATTTAGTGGCAGTGGCTTGCTTTTTATTAGAATTGTTCATTATTTCTTACTTTCTTTTTTTACTTCCCCTCTAGTTGGATTTTTATGTTTGGATTTTAGCCTTCTAACCCAGGAACTAGAATATAAATTTTTCTTTTGCTTTTTTTTTATTAAGAGAAATACATAGACTATCATTTTTTAATTTTTTTTCTTCCTTCCCCTTATCCTCTTTTTCTTCCAAAAAAACCCAACTCTTTTTATCCTTTTTTTCCACAACTTCCCTTTTTTTGCATATCACTGCAACCAATTGGATTAAGGTATAAAAGTGCCTGAAGATTTTTCTCCTTTTTTATTTTTTGGAGTGCCAGCTGTTTGCCTTTGCTCTCTTTTTTTCCTTTTTTCCTTTCTCTTTCTTTTTTTACAGCTAAGTATTACAAGATGAGCAGAAAGACAACAGCCCCAGCTTCTTCAATACCAATAGCCTCCTTTTCACCATCTGGAGGACAACAATCAATACAGACAATGCTACAACAGGAGAAAGAGAAGGAAGTGACATTGCAGATGATTATGCAAGGAATCCAGAAGATTGAAAAGATAACAGAGAATATTGAGCAAAGAACTGAAAAGACAGATGAGAAAGTAGAGAATATTCAACAGATGATGATTAAATATGAGGACAAATTTAAGAAAATTGAAGAAGATATACAAAGAGATAAGAAAATTGGAGAGATTGATACTCGATTGAGTGAAGTTCAAAAGGGCAGGAGTGGACCATTAGGATGGGAAATCGATAGATCAGAATTTTATTTTATTTTTTAAAATATAGTTTATTAGTTTTTACAATTAAAACCAGCCAACAATACATACACAAATAAACAAAAAAGAAAGGAAAGAAAAGAAGGAAAGGGGGAAAAAAGAAAAAAAAAGGAAAAGGGGAAAGTTAAAAGCATTCTTATTTTTACAGTTTGCAAGATCATTTTTCATAACCTTAATTTATGTCATGTACCCACACCTGTTCTTTATTTATATCTCTACCTCGTTATTATAAATTAATACTTTTATGCCTTATGATATAAAATTTATCTTTGGTCAATCCAATTATACCAACAATTCCAGCTATCATAATATAGTGAAGAGTCTTTGTTTTTTAGCGCCAAAGTCAGTTTATCCATTTCTGCACATTTGCAAATCTTTTCGATAATCATTTCATCTGATGGGATTTGATGTTGTTTCCAGTGCTGAGCAAAAGCTAATCTGACCGCTGTTAGAATATGTATTGTAATGTATTTAGCTTTTTTGGAAATTTGTTTATCAAAAATCCCTAGCAGGAAGGACTCTGGTTTGTATTCAATCTGCTCTTTTGTAATTTCTTCCAACCAAGTTTTGATTTTCTTCCAATACTTTGGGGGTTCTGAACAAGACCAACACATATGGAAAAAGGTTCTGTTAGGGATACACCCTAGCAGAATCTGCACAGCAGGCAGGCAGGCAGGCAAAATATGTGAGATAAACGTTTTTGTAGCTTACACTCAGTAAAACAGATACACTATGCTAGTTAAATAGTTTATTCCAGTAAGAGTTATAGCATAGTCAAAAACAGTCCATATATCATTCACTAATTCAGTCCGTCCGGGGATTATTCAGTTGCAAATTCCAGTGTCGAAAAAGAGAGGTCAGTAAACTTACAAATATCAGTCCAGTAATATATCTCCTCGCAGTAGAGATATGAAGAAGTCAAACCTCCCTTTCTTCCTTCAGCATTCAGCAACTCAGCAGTAGGGAAAACACGCAGTTAACAAACCATCAATCCATCAAACCAGCAATCGTCAGGAATCATCAGCAATCGTCAGGTTCTCTTGCTCCCTCTTATGGCGGTTTCACACCGCACCCAAAATTACATGCTTTGCAGTTTAAAGTGACACACACTTAAACTTACTATCATAGTTTATATATATTATTTTACCCAAACTACGTTAGGTAACCTTGTTATTCCTAACATTCTCCCCTTTTGGGTAATATAATAATATATATATCTATTTACAACCTTAACCCATAGTCATCACAATTTTCTTTGTGTTTGACTGAACCTTGGGCTTTTGTGAACTGATCAGCAATATTTTGCTCAGTCATACAATATTCCAGTCTTATTAAACCATTTTTTACAGATTGTCTTACATTCAGATATCTAAGATCTGTATGCTTAAATCTCGTTTTCACAGCAATATTTGTAGCCATCCGAATGGCTGCTTGATCGTCCTCATACACAACAATGGAATCTTTAACAGTTAATCTCATATCCAATAATAACTGTTTATACAGAATTAAATCAGTACATAATAAAGATAGACATGAAAATTCTGCTTCCATTGTGGACATACTTATGTGTTGCTGTCTAATTGACCTCCAACCAATCAATGCTTTTCCTAGCAGTATAACCATTCCTGAAGTTGATTTCCTAGTGTTTATGTCTGTTGCAAAACTTGCATCAGCATATGCACTTAAAATCAAATCATCTTTTGGCTCCAAATACAATGCATAGTGCATTGTCTTTTTAAGATATCTTAAGATACGTTTTGTCGCTTGCCAGTGTCGTTCAGTGGATTCAGCATTGAATCGAGCCAATTGATTAACGCTATAGGCAATATCTGGCCTTGACCAATTACTAATGTACGATAAACTACCAATTAGTGACTGATAAATAGTCTTGTCGAATTTTGAACTTTGAGCATCAGTGCGGCAAAATTCCTGACTCATTGGAGTTTTTGCCGGCTTACAAAGTTCCATCTTGTATGTTTTTAGTAATTGGTAAATTTTATCCTCTTGAGATATCTTATAGCCACCGTTGGTTTTATTTATTGTCAATCCTAGATACTGTTTTATCTCTCCTAATTGCTTTAATTTTATTCTCTTACCTAATAATGATATTATTTCAGTTGCTTCATTATTAGTTTTTGTAATTAAAGCAATATCATCTGTAAACAACAATAATAATGACACTATTCCATTTGTCTCTTTCTTAAATAAACATGGATCAGCTAAACCTGCTTTAAATCCTATATTGTTTAACTCCTTAACAATATATTGGTTCCATTCGTAACCAGATTGTTTTAATCCATAGACTCTTTTTAAGCTTCCAGCAGTCATTATTAGTTTTATCATCCTTAATCCCTACAGGTTTCTTTAGGTATATAGTGTGCTGCAATGGTGCATGCAGATAGGCAGTTTCTACATCTAAGTGATTTATGATATAGTTTTTCTTAGCTGCCCACACTAAAGCTGCTCTCAAGGTTGTTGCTTTTAGACTCGGTGCAAACACTTCATCATAATCACATGCAGTTTGATTAAATCCTTGAGCTACCAACCTAGCCTTATGGGTAACAGTCCCATTTTTACCTGTTTTTAATTTAAATATCCATTTACAACCAATGGACTTTTCACCTGGAGGTAATTTAACATTCTCATAAACTTTCATTTGTTTTAATGAATTTAGTTCTTTTTCCATTGCTCTATGCCAATTCTCTTGATCCTTTGCAGGATACATTCTAAGTTCTTCCACAGTAGTTGGAACTTTACTAACTTGGCAAACTACACTTGCTTGGTACCTGTCAGGTGGTCTGGTTTCACGTGTTGAACGTCTAGGTATTACAGGGCTTACAGGTGGACTTTCATGTACTACCTGTTCCTGGTTATCTATTTCTTCCTGTTCTGATATTTCTTCCTGTTCTTGTCCTATTTGCTCTTCCAGTACTTCCTCTTTAATTGGATTCTTCTTATTACTGATATGTTCTTTTGGTTTGGTCTTTTGTAGGTTTCTATGATTACATCCTTACTTGAATCTTGCTCTAGTTTTTCCCATCCTACATGTTCAAGGAATTGTGCACTAGCACTACAGTAAACTCTAGATGTACCTCTTTCCCAGAACCTGTATGATTTGTGGTTAGATTCATAACCTACAAAAAATAATCTTTTAGCCCTATGCTGCCCCTTATGTCTCAGCTGTGTAGGAATATGCACCCATGCTGGTGCTCCAAATGTGTGCATGTAGCTTAGGTCAGGTTTTCTACCATGCCACCGTGTGAATGGTAATTCACCTGTTGTTGAGTTAACAACATTATTCAATATATGATTACCACACATTATTGCTTCTCCCCACAAAGTTTCAGGTAATCCTGAATCCGACAACATAGTACGAGCCATTGCCTGTAATGTTTGGCCTCATCTTTCTATAAAGGAATTACGTTGTGGCCTATATGGTGCAGACTTTTTATGTTCTACACCTGCCATCTTCAGTCTATTTTGGAATTTATTGTTTATAAATTCCATACCATTATCAGTTACAAGAGTTACTAGTTTCCTTTTAGTTTTTCTTTCTGCAAACTTCAACCAATTAAAGAAATTCTGATATGTTTCCGTTTTACTCTTCATTAAATAACAGAAACCATATCTAGAATAATGATCCATTATACTTAATATATAACTAGCACCTCCCACACTTGGTTTTTTAGGACCTCTAATATCAGCAAATACGACCTCTAGAGGCTCTTTAGTTTTAAATCCATTAATTCTATTTGCTGGTATTACCTTGCTTTTTTCTTGACTGCAAGCATTGCAGTGCAAATACTTACTGCAAGGCTTCAGTTTTATACCTTTAGACAGTTCAACCGTTTGCTTGAGCATTTTAAAATTTATATGCCCTAAACGTCTGTGTAACAAATGTATGCATTCATCATGAGGTTTAACGTTATCATACACTGTGTTAGCCACCTCTAACTGATTATCATGTAACACATACAATTCACCTTTTAAAGTTTCAGTCACTTTTTTACCTTCCTTTTCTATTATGCAGTTTTCTCCCCTAAAGGTAACTACATAACCTAGTTTAATCAAAACTCTAACCGAAAGCAAATTAAACTTAAGTTGTGGTACATATAACATTATTACATTTTCTTTTATGCAAGAACAATATGCAATACCTGGACCTTTTGCTTTCAGTTTCCAGCCATTAGCTAACAATATCTGTTGTGAATTCGTGGACATCTTAATAAATCTTTTCTTATCTTTCATTATGCAGTGCGATGCTCCACTATCTACAACCCAAAAATTATTGTTGTTCACAGTTTCATTGCTATACATGGCTAACTCTAAGCATTTTTTATCCTTTTGATGCCTTTTTGCATTCTGGCTGACATTGTGGCTTTTTTCTTTCTTGCAGAATCTAGCCAAATGTACTTTTCTTCCACAATTAAAACATTTTCTAATTGTGTAGGCTGTCGAAGATTCTTTCTCTTCTTGTGGTTGTTCCCTTCTGAGTTGATCCCTTTCAAGCCTTCTCCTGGCTTCTTCAATTAAGCTGCCAGTAATGTCAGTTAATGTGAGGTTATCTTTTGGCAGTACTTCCAACGAAGTTACATAGTCATAGCTCTCATCTAACGAAGACAAAATTATATAAACCTGATGTAGTTCAGTGAAGATAAGTGGACAAGCTGCTGGTCACACAGTGTCAGTCCTATTATACAGAGAGCTTGCTCATTTTTCAGTTTATATTCTTCTATTTTCTGGGCATCATCTTCATCATCCGGATCCCAAGCATCTACCTCTGGTGGGTTTTGAATTATACTCCACAAACCTTCTCTGCATAGAAGTAGGCTGCATTTCATAGACCATGAAACATAGTTTGTTCCATCCAGTTTGGATATTAGAGACAAACTTGGTAAATTGACTTGTGCCATCTTTCTCTGGATATTAAACTATAATTAATAAAAACACACCTGTCTGTTTACAGTATTGTGTAACTACACTAACTCTCACCTTATATAAGCTTGTTATATCCTGGTTAGTCTGACTGTGCAGCTGGGCCCATAACCAGTGTTAGGGATACACCCTAGCAGAATCTGCATGGCAGGCAGGCAGGCAGGCAAAATATGTGAGATGAACGTTTTTGTAGCTTACACTCAGTAAAACAGATACACTATGCTAGTTAAATAGTTTATTCCAGTAAGAGTTATAGCATAGTCAAAAACAGTCCATATATCATTCACTAATTCAGTCCGTCCGGGGATTATTCAGTTGCAAATTCCAGTGTCGAAAAAGAGAGGTCAGTAAACTTACAAATATCAGTCCAGTAATATATCTCCTCTCAGTAGAGATATGAAGAAGTCAAACCTCCTTTTCTTCCTTCAGCATTCAGCAACTCAGCAGTAGGAAAAACACGCAGTTAACAAACCATCAATCCATCAAACCAGCAATCATCAGGAATCGTCAGCAATCGTCAGGTTCTCTTGCTCCCTCTTATGGCAGTTTCACACCGCACCCAAAATTACATGCTTTGCAGTTTAAAGTGACACACACTTAAACTTACTATCATAGTTTATATATATTATTTTACCCAAACTACGTTAGGTAACCTTGTTATTCCTAACAGGTTCCTTCTTTTTTCCTACACTTCCAGCAATACGGACTCATGTTAGGGTGCATCTTCGCTAACCTCAAAGGGGGGAGGTGCCATCTATAGAACATTTTATAAAGATTTTCCTTATATGCAGCCGATTTGGTAATCTTATTATTTCTGCCCCAAACTTTCTCCCATTCCGCTAATGTGATGCTGCGCCCTACATTCCTACTCCAAGCAATCATATTTCCTTTTACGATTTCTTCTTCTAATTCTGTTTCTAATAAGTAATTTAAAATTTTGTTATTTTTTTTATCTGATCCTAATAAAATTTTATCTAATTGTTGCAATTAGTTGTTAATTCCAAATTCTTTCTTGTCTTGTTTGTATCTGCTTTGAATCTGTAGGTAAACCCATTGATCAATTTTTTGTCCTTGTTCCTGAAGCTCCTGCCTCTATTTCAAATTTCCTTGTGGGTCCAATAAGTCTTTGTATTTAATCATTTTGGTAATCTCCAGATTGTTTGGGTGGATCATCGCCTCCATAGTTGAAATCCATATTGGTACTTTTGTATAATGTTTTTTCTGTATTTTCCTCCAACTTGTTAGTTGTGCGTCCCTGATTAAGTGTCTATGGAAGCATTTTTGATTGGTTTTCCCTACATCCCATAAAAAGGCATGCCACCCCCTTTGTAAATCGTGACCTTCTAGGAATAATATTCTTTTGTTGGTTAAGTTCACCCAATCCTTCAGCCAAACTAACGAGGTGGCCTTATGGTATAACTCCCAGTTTGGAAATGCTAACCCTCCCCTGCTCTTCATATCCTGCATTGCTTTTACATTTATTCTGGGTTTTTTCCCTTGCCAAATAAATTTCAGGGTTATTCTATTGAGTTCTTCGAAAAACGTTTTGTGTAATTTAATTGGGATTGTTTGGAATAGGTACAAAAATTTGGGGAGAATGTTCATTTTAATAGTGGCGATCTGACCTAGTAGTGAAATTTGAAGTTTACCCCATGATTCTAAATCTTTCTTTACCTGATGTGTCAATTTATCATAATCGTTTTCTTTAAGTGTCTTGCAGTGGGGTGTTAGCCAAATTCCTAAATATTTCACTTTCTTTGTCACTTGTATATGCAATGTTTCTTCTAGTTCTATTTTCTGTTTTTCTGTTAGATTTTTAGTCATTAATTTGGTTTTTTTCCTATTTATTTTAAGTCCTGCTACTGCTCATCAGCACTCATCAGATTTAGACCCCGTCTATTGGTTCTTCGATAAAGAAAATCATATCATCCGCAAATGCTTGCAATTTATATTCCTCTTTCTTAACCGTTAATCCCTTTATATCTGAATTCTGCCTAATTCACATTAGTAATGTCTCTAATGCTAATATGAAGAGCAGGGGGGAGAGTGGGCAGCCCTGTCTCACTCCTTTTTCTATCTTTATTGAGCGATTACATTCCTCATTTATTATTATATTAGCATGTTGTGTGTCATATATGGTTGTTATAATATTTTCAAATTTGGTGCCCAGGTTCAGATTATAAATTTTTTGAATTAAAAATTGCCAATTTAGATTATCGAAAGTCTTCTCTGCGTCTAGGAACATAAATGCTACTTGTTTCTCGGGGTGGGCTTCATAAAATTCTAGAGCGTCTAGTACTATTCTTAAATTGTTCTTTATTTGCCTGGTTGGGAGAAATCCGTTTTGATCTTCGTGTATATACAAATTTAACATTCTTTTTAGTCTGTTTGCTATAATAGAGGTGAATATCTTATAGTCAGTATTTAAGAGTGAGATCGGCCTGTAATTGTTTATATATCTGGGGTCCGTATCCTCCTTCGGGATCAGTGAAATCAACGCCCCCTTCCATGAGTCCGGCATCCTGGCTGCGAGTAAAACATCATTGAAAACTTCCACCATAAGTGGTCCAATTAGTTCTGCAATTGCTTTGTACAGCTCCCCTGGAATCCCATCTGGGCCTGGGGTTTTGTTATTTTTCTGGTTCTCTATTGCTGATTTCAATTCTGATTCAGTAATGTCTTTATTTAATAGTTCTGCCATTTCTTCCCCAATTACCTTATCTTTAACTTCATCTAAATAATTCCTTATTCTATCTTCACTAACCTCTTCTTTTTTGTATAAATCTTCAAAGTATTTATGAATGATTTCTTTTTTCTGTTCTATTTCCTGGTATATATCTCCCTTACTATCTATTAACTGATATATCAATCTCTTTTCTTTCTTTTTTTTAATTTATAAGATAGCCATCTTCCTGGCTTGTTGGCATGTTCAAAATAAGTTTGTCTAGTCAAATTCAGATTCATGGTCATTTTCTCTTGTTCAATTAAATTCAGTTTGTGTTTAGTTATTCTTATCTGATTTGGCAGTTTTAAATCTTTTGGGGTATTCTGTAGAAGGGTTTCTAGCTCCTTAATTCTTTGTTGTAATTTGTTTTGTTGGGAATATTTTTCCTTGTTTCTCTTGGCATTGTAAGAGATTGTTATACCTCTTATTACCGCCTTCATTGTGTCCCAAATATTTTGTTTCGTGGTTTCTCCATTATTGTTTTCTTTTATAAAAAAATTTAATTCCTCCTTTAATTTATTAATGTATTCTTTCTCTCTTATTAATTGAGTGTTTAGCGTCCATCTTTTCTTGGGTTTTACCCTACCCTTCCATATTATCTGAATTGGGTTATGGTCTGCCCATTCATTAGGCAAAATTTCCACTTCTTTTGCCTCGTTTGCTATTTCCCCATTCATCCATGCCATATCGATCTGTGTCCATATTTGGTGGGGATTTGAATAAAATGTAAATTGTTTTTTTTTCCAGGTGTAGTCTTCTCCATATATCTGTCAGATTTAGCTCATTCATCATTTCCCTACAAATCTTAGGGAGCTCTCTCTTCCCCTTTTTATTCTTTCCGACATTACTGTGGTCTTTTTGAAAATCAGCAATGGAGTTGAAATCTCCTATAATACAAATGTTTCTTTTTTGCAATTCAACCACTTTCCTATGTAGGTGTTTAAAAAACCCTTTCTAATCTCCATTTGGGGCATAAATTACTACTAAAAGAATTGGGATGTTATTAATCCAAATCTGCAATCCCAGAGTCCTTCCTTCCGAATCCAACCATATTAGCTCAGATTTCATATCCTCTTTCACATATAGTGCAATTCCCTTCTTTTTCCCCGCATCTGCTGGTGTGGTAAATAACTTTCCTAATTTCGGGCATTCTAAATATTTTTCATCTTTCTTCTTTATATGAGTTTCTTGTAGGCATATTATATCGGCATTTTGTTTGATTAATTTAGTTAATATCCTTTTTCTTTTATTTGTTGAATTTAAACCGTTTATGTTTATTGATAGTAATTTTTTTTCTTCTCCCATCTATCTAGTTCTGTTTCGCTCTTTGTCGTGTAACAATTCCTCTCTCTTCTTGCGCTTGTATTTGTATGGTTCCTTCTGTCTTTTGTTGTAAGTAAGTGTTCTCTTGGTTCCCTGCAGTTCCAGTTCTATTTTTATGTCCACCATATTCTTCCTGAGAATTTGTTTCTAATTCTTCCCTACTACTTTGCTCCTGTGGGCCCACCATCCGTTCGTAGAAGTCCTGAGCCTTTTCCATAGTGTCTATTTTAATTTTCCTCTCTTTCTAAGACACTAGCATCCCTTCTGGAATAAGCCATTTGAATGTAATTCTTTTTTTATTTAAATAAGCTGCCAGAAATTTATAATCACGCCTTTGTTCCCTTACTCTCCTCGGTATCTGTTTAAAGATCACAATTTCTTTATCTTTGTACGTTATTGTTTTATCTCTAGAGGTTCTGTATATCATATCTCAGACACATCTTCTAGTGAATCATATGTGGACTTCCCTAGAGCATTTGTGGCATCTTGCATAGTTTGTATTGACCTGGTAAACTTCGTCAAACTCCTTTTGAATGTAATCTTTGTCCATTTTCAATAGACCGGCCAGTATTTCTGCCATCAAGTATTCCAGGTCTTCTTCTTTGGATTCTGCCACATTTTGAAATCTTAAGTAGGTTGCTGCCTTGTCCATTTCTAGAAGGACCAATGAGTCCTCCATTTCTTTGCTCGCATTTTTAAGATCTTCATCCACCCTTTCTAATTCCCTTTCCGTTCGTTCAGTTCTTTTCTCTAGCTCTTTTATTATGACTTCATTTTTCTCCAAGGCCTGCTGCAGTACTCCCACTTTATCCTCTACTCTGAAGATGTCCGCCTTCATTTCTGCCTCCATTTCTCCATTTCTGATAGATCAGAATTTTACCTGAGATTTCAAAATGTAGAAGAGGAAAAGGGTGAAAACCTTGTTGAAATAATGACAGAAATATTGGCAGAAGCATTAGAGATAACCAAAGAGAAGATGATGGATAGAATGAATGAAGTGTTCCATGTCTATACAAGATATCCGATGAGAAATAGGTTACCAAGAGAAGTTCATATCAGATTTACTAAGAAAATCATTAAAACACAGATACTGCAGGTGGCAAGAGAGAAAACATTAAAGTACAAAGACAAAGAAATTATGGTGCTGAAACAGGTACCAAGAAGAGTAAGAGTGATGAGAAGAGAATATTTATTTTTGACTAAAGAGCTACTTAAAAAGGAGTACATTACAGATGGCTGATACCAGAAGGCCTCTTGTTCACCTGGCAGGAACAAAGACACAGAATTGATACAGTTGAAAAAGTTGAGCTATTCTACTTAGAACATTTTAGAGGAAAGGAGGAAGACACAAGAAAAGAAGAGTCATTAATTGAATTTCAAGAGGAATGTATACCAGTAATTGAAAAAGAAAAAGAAGAAGGTGCAGTAGGTAGTGTACCCAGAGAGTAACAAAAACTAAGAGCAATAAAACCCTCTTATAAAGCTTAATATGGATGAAAGAAAATTGATTACGATTAACATAAATAGACTTAATTTAGCTACTAAAAGAAGAAAAGTATTTCATAGAGAAATTAAAGTTTGATATAATTTGCTTACAAGAAGTACATATTAAAAAACAACACAAATATATATTGAAACAAAAAAAATAGGGAAATTATTCATGTCGTTGACACAATGTAAAAAAAGAGGTGTGGTCTTATATATTAAAGACACAATTTTGGCAGAATTAATTTATACAGATGACAATGGCAGGATTTTGATGGTGGAAATAATGGACAATAATGTAAAAACACTTTTAATTGCAATTTATGGTCCAAATGACAACCAAGAAGAATTTTACAGGAAATTACAAGTTAAAATAATTGAATTTGACTATGCTAATATTTGTATGATGGGAGATTTCAATGGAATAATTATTGATCAATTAGATTATAAAATGCAGAAATCAACAAAGAAAAATAGAAAGATACTACCAAAATCTTTCTTTCAAATGATAGAAGAAGCAAACTTAACAGATGCTTGGAGAGAGAGAAATGGAAAATAAGCAATATACTTTTTACTCAACAGACATGCATCATGGTCTAGAATAGACATGATATGGATGTCAGCAGAATTACTTGCTAACACATGAGAAATAGAATAAGTACTTGGGCAGACCACAACCCAATGACAGTCATTTGGAAAGGATAAAAGAGGAGATCCAGATAGACCTTAAATAATATGATATTAAAGGAAAAAGACATCAAACAGAAAATAGAGAAAGAATTGGTTTTCTTTTTTAAAGAAAATGGAAAAGAGGATACATCTTTACAAAATCTCTGGGACACAATGAAGGCCTACACAAGAGGCTTGATAATAGACTATACAAGGAAAAGAAACAGAAAACAGAAAAAGACTTTCAAAATATTGGAAGATGATTATAAAAAACTGGAAAAAGACTTACAGAAGTCCCCACAAAAAAAGACATTAAAAATTAAATGGATATAATTAAACATAAAATGGGACTAATGGAAAAAAGAGGAACTAGCACAAAAAATTAAAAACACTAAACAGAATTACTTTGAAGATGCAAATAAACCAGGCAGATGACTAGCCTATAAATTGAGAAAGGAGAGAGAATCAAGAAGGATTAATCAACTAATAAATGAAGAAGGACATACATGTTATGGAAATGAGGAGAAGAAAAAAATTATACAAGATTACTATGGAAAACTGTATTATCAAGATAATATTCAAGAAGAAAAAGTTAAGCAATATTTACAGAATGCGAAATTACCCCAAATACCCAAAGATATTGAAACAATGCTAGAAGGGAACATAACAATGATGGAATTAACAGAAGTCTTAAAAAAACGGAATGTTGGAAAAGCACCAGGTCCAGATGGATTGCCAGTGGAATTTTATAAGACTTTCCAGGAAATATTGAATCTTCAACTAAGTCATGAATGAAGTTATGTCAAAGGAGAGAATACCCAAAACATGGTCAGAAGCATATATTACACTTATACCGAAGGAAGATACAGACCCGCAGCAAGTTAAAAATTATAGACCTATATCCCTATTAAACTCAGACTACAAAATTTTTGCTTCAATCTTGGCAGATTGAAGAGATACTTAAATAATTTTACTCATGCTGATCAAAATGGATTTCTGCCAAAGAGACAAATTAAAGACAATATGAGAATAATTCTGGATACTTTGGAATACTATGAGGCACATCCTGAAAAACAAATGGCCTTGATGTTTTTGGATGCACAAAAAGCCTTTGACAATGTGAGCTGGCGATTCATGTTATTGCAGTTGATACAAATGGGCTTGGGCAAAAAATTTATTCAAGCCATTGAAATGATATATCATAAATAAACTGCAAAGGTTATGGTAAATGGAGAATTAACAGAATCCATAGATATAAGAAAAGGGACTAGACAAGGTTGTCCACTGTCACCCCTGCTGTTTGTGTTAACATTGGAAGTGTTTAAATAGGAATATTAGAGAAGATAAAGAAATAAAAGGAATGAAAATCAAAAAGGAAGAGTATAAATTGCAAGCCTTCGCAGATGACCTGGTATATTAGAGGATCCATTGGAAATAGCATCTAAATTAATAGAAAAGATAGAAGAATATGGAAAAGTAGCAGGTTTGAAAATAAATAAAGATATTAACAAAGAATATATTAGCAAGATGAAAGAAAGAGTTGGAAGAAGTTTTTGAAACAGGTCACAAATAAGGTTAAGTATTTAGGGATATACATCAAGATGTAGCATATTGAAGGAGGATAACTATCTTAAACTCAAACAGCAGATTGCGACAGATTTGACAAAATGGGAAAACTTACAACTATAATTAATTGGGAGAATATCTACAATTAAGATGAATGTATTGCCTAGAATTCAGTATTTATTGCAGACAATTCCAGTCCAACGAGGGAAGGTGTTTTTTGAAGACTTAAATAGAACTGAGCTGAAATATATTTGGTAGGGTAAGAAAGTGAGAATAAAACTTATACTGTTACAAGATGCAAGAACAAGAGGGGGGTTTGCCTTGCCCAACTGGGAATTATATTACCAGGAGACAAATCTGATGTGGGTAAAGGAATGGATAACATTAAGGAACAGTAGACTATTGACTTTAGAAAGGCATGACGTACTGTTGGGATGGCATGCTTTCCTCTGGTATAAGGGAACTAAAACAAAGGGGTATTTTAGAAGACATTACATTCGAGAGGCACTGTTTTTGAATTGGGAAGAAGATAAAAAGACAATACTACTTAAAAATTCCATTATGAATATCTACCATTGAAGCTTTTTCTTATCCAATAATATATAAAAAGGAACAAACAGTTAGATATGGTGAGATATTGAATGAAAAGGTGAACTTAAATTTATGCAAGCGTTGGGAGAACAAGGTGTAAAAATGAATTGGTTTTCGTATTTGCAAATACAGTCTAGATTTGACAAACATTTTAAAACAGAAGGTATTTATGATAAGTTGACTAATTTAGATGAAATTTTGATGGGCACTGATGAAAAGGTAATTTAAAAACTTTATGGACACTTATTAGAATTTAAATTGGAGGAAGAACAAGTTAAAGAAATGATGATTGCTTGGGGAAAAATTTTGGATATGGGATTGATTTAGAGAAATGGCAAAAATTGTGGTCTCGAAATTATAAAATGACAATGTCAACTGCGTATAAAGAAAATTTGTATAAGATGTTTTACAGGTGGCACTTACCCCCAACGAGAATTGAGAGGATGTTCGAGAACAAATCGGATAAATTTTGGAAATGACATCAGATACCTGGTTCATATTACCATATGTGGTGGACATGCTCGGATGCAAAAAGATATTGGACTAAAATCTACACATGGTTGGAAAAAATGATAAAATAATACATAGACTTTAAAGAGATTTTTTTTATTAGGAATTATACCGGAAATATACAATAAAGAACTGAAATATTTGATTGTAAATGTTTTAACAGCGGCTAGAATTGTATTTGCTAAGAATTGGAAAAATGAAAAAATACCTATGCAGGAGGAAGTTATTAAGAAAATTATGGACTGTGCTGAAATGAGTAAATTGACATTTGAAATTATAGAACAAGAAGATAAACAATTTTATATGATATGGGATTTGTTTTATCAATGATTGGACAAAAAGACATGGTAATGTAATAGACTAGGTAATTTTGTAATAGAAGTTTAATCGATAGATATAAAATATAATATAGACATATATAACCATTGGATGAAAGTACAATATAAATTTCAAAATAAAAATTGGAATATCTCATATAAAATGATGGAATAAATAGTTTAGTCATGGATGATTAATAACTGATAAATATATAAACATATGTTAGTTTGACAATGTGAAAATTTATATAAACAGTGAGTAATGACTATGAAGGGATAGCACAAAAGATTTGTAACCAACTGACACACTGCATGTATATAAAATGGAAGATGGTTTTATGTTTTTATGTTTTGTTTGTATATGTTTGTCTTAAAAAATAAAAACTTTAAAAAAAAAAGATGGAGATAAAAATGATAATGATTGATGATATAAAACCAAGGGGAGAATATTTTTAAGTGAAGTTAAACAGGAATTGGAATTGTAGGGAGCTTCCTTTGGGAGAGAGACAGGGGTAAAAGTAGATACCTTGAAAATGAGACAATTGAACTGGGTAGAGAAGGGAGAAAATTCTAGGAGGATGGGCCAAAAAGTGGTAGCATGTAGAGGTACATCCAAGAGAGGAATACGGGAGACAAGCTAAGAAATGAATAATCCAAGATTTATTGCGAGTGAGAGATGATGGATTGCAAGAAATGGCTAGAAACTAGAAAAAGGGGGATTAAGGGAATAGAATTTTTACATTATAAGGTGAATTAATAACAAGGGAATTTAGAATTTCAATGAGTAATTTTGAACATGTTATTTAATTTTTTTTTACACAGTCATAAACATTACATAAACATAAAACAAAACCATCTTACAGTTACATACAGTGTGTCGGTTGGTAGAAATCTTTTGTGCATAATCTCTATAGAGTTTTCTCTCTGATTTATATTAATCCTCATATTATCGATCAATTATAAGTATGTATATTGTTGTCATTGTTGATCATTTGCTAGACTATGACTAACATTCCATCATTTTATGTGAGCTGATCACCATTTTAATTTAACTTACATTATAACATTCATTTCATCATCATTAATCAATTCAATAGTAGTATATCCTTAAATTATTTTATCTCTACAATTCTATTATACTTATGTTATATAATCTTATAAAATATTTCATTTCCCTGTTTTTTATCTAACCATTGATAAAATTGATCCCATATCTTATAAAATTGTTTATCTTCTTGCTCAATTTACTCATTTCTGCGCACTCCATTATTTTCTTATTAACTTCCTCTTCTATTGGAATTTTCTCATTTTCTCATTTTTAGCAAATACAATTCTAGCCACTGTTAATGCATTTACAATCAAGTATATCAATTCTCTACTGTATAGTTCAGGTATAATACCCAATAAAAATATCTCTGGTTTTAAATCTATGTGTTTTTTGTCACTTTTTCAAACCATGTGTGGATTTTAGTCCAATATCTTTTAGCCTCAGCACATGTCCACCACATATGATAGTATGATCAGGAATGGGTTTCTACCGGTTCTGTCCACCTCTGTAGAACCGGTAGCTCTGAAGAGCAGCAGACATAGAACCAGTTCTATGTCTGCTGATGTTTTTGCCCAACCGCCCACCCAGGCTCTTACCTGATCTTTATTTCCTGATTTTTCAACTTCAGCTGCTTGAACGAGGCACAGCTGCAGTTAAAAAAGCAGGAAAAGAGGGCTGTTTCAAAGGCTGCATGTCTGCACACAGCATGCTGATGAAGATTTACAGATGCACGGCTCACTGCGTGCAGGGAAGCTCATAAATCCCACCCCAAGTATGATCCAGGTATCTGTTAAGACTTCCAACATTTCTCCGATTTGTTCTTAAACATTTTTGCTATTTTTGCCAGGGGTAAATGCCACCTGTAAAACATCTTATACAAATTCTCTTTATATGCTGTTGACATTGTCATTTTATAATTTCGAGATCACAATTTTTGCCATTTCTCTAGATCAATCCCATATCCAAAATTCTTCCCCCAAGCAATCATTGTTTTTTTAACTTGTTCTTCTTCTAGTTTAACCTCTAGTAAATGTCCATATAATTTTTAATCACCTTTTCATCAGTACCTGTCAAAATTTTATCTAAATCAGTCAACTTGTCATAGATATCTTCTGTTTTAACATCTTTATCAAATCTAGATTGTATTTGCAAATATGAAAACCAATTCATTTTTACACCTTGTTCTTCCAACACTTGCATAGATTTAAGTTCACCTTTTCATTCAATATCTCACCATATCTAACTGTTTGTTCCATTTTGTATATTACTGGATATGTGAATGCTTCAATAGTTGATAACCAGACTGGTATTTTCAGATAATGTTGTCTTTTAATTTTCTCCCATATTAATAATAAAGCGTATGTAATGCCTCCTAAAGTACCCATGTGTTTTAGTCCCCTTGTACCATAAGAAGGCATGCCATCCCAACAACAGATCATGTTGTTCTAACGTCAGTAATCTAATATTCCTTAATGTTATCCATTCCTTAACCCACATCAATGTTGTCGCTTGATAATATAGCTCCCAATTGGGCAAGCCAAACCGTCCTCTTATTCTAGCATCTTGTAATAATTTTAATTTGATTTTTGTCTTCTTTCCCTGCCAAATACATTTCAATGCTATTTTATTTAAATCTTCAAAATAGTCTTTCCCTAATTTAATTGGAATTGTCTGGAACAAATATAAAATCCTTGGCAATATATTCATCTTAATTGTTGATATTCTCCCTATTAGAGATAATTGCAAATTTTCCCATTTTACCAAATCTGTCACAATCTGTTGTTTGAGTTTATAGTAATTGTCCTCTTTAAGTGTACCACATCTAGCTGTCAAATATATTCCGAGATACTTAACTTTGTTTGTGACCTGGATCTTCAAAACTTCCGCCAATTCTTTCTTTCATTTTTCAACTATATTCTTCATTAAAATCTTCATTTTATTTTTATTTATTTTAAAACCTGCTACATATTCATATTCCTCTGTCTTTTCTATCAGTTTAGACAATGTTTCTAGTGGATCCTCTCAAATAAAAACCAGATCATCTGCAAATGCTTGTAGTTTATATTTTTCCCTCTTAATTTTCATTCCTTTTATTTCTTTATCTTCTCTAATATTTCTATTTAGTACTTCCAATGTCAACACAAACAACAGAGGTGACAGTGGACAACCTTGTCTAGTTCTTTTCTTAACATCAATACTATCTGTTAACTCAGCATTTATCATTTCCTTTGCTGATTTTTATGGTATATAGCTTCTATGGCTTGGATGAATTTCTCATTAAAGTCCATCTGGTCCAATTGTAATAACATAAATCTCCAATTCACATTGTCAAAGGCTTTTTGTGCATCTAAAAATATCAAAGCCATTTGCTTTTCCAGATGTGGCTTGTAATATTCCAAAGTGTCCAGAATTATTCTCATATTATCGTTAATTTTTCACTTTGGCAGAAATCCATTTTGATCAGAATGTATACAATTATTCAAATATCTTTTAAGTCTTTCTGCCATTATTGAAGCAAAGATTTTGTAATCTTAGTTTAGCAGGGAAATAGGTCTATAATTCTTAATTTGTTGTGGGTCGGCATCCTCTTTTGGTACAAGTGTGTTATATGCCTCTGATCATGATTTTGGTATTTTCATCTTTAACATAACTTCATTCATCACTTCTAGTAATGGGAGATTCAAAGATTCCTGTAATGTCTTATAGAATTCAACTGGTAACCCATCTGGGCCTGGTGCCTTTCCATTGTTTTGTTTTTTTAATGCCTCAGTTAATTCCATCATCGTTATTTTCCCTTCTAACATTATTTCAATGTCCTTTAGATATTTGGGATAAATTCGCTTTCTGCAGGTATTGTTTAATTTTTTCTTCCTCTACATTCTCTTGTTCATATAATTTTCCATAATCGTCCTGTATAATTTTTTTCTTCTCTTTATTTCCATTGCAGGTTTTCCCTTGATCATCTATCAATTGCATTATCTTTCTTGATTTTCTCTCCTTTTTCAATTTATATGCTAACCATTTACCTGGTTTATTTGCATCTTCAGAGTTTAGCACTTCTAATTTTTTGTGCTAATTCTTTTTCCATTAACCCCATGTTGTGTTTAGCTGTGTCCATTTGAATTTTAATGTCCTTTTTTGTGAATATTTCTGTAACTCCTTCTCAAGTCTCTTATAGTCCTACTCTAATGTTTGCAACATTTGTCTTTTCTTCATATTTCTTTTTCTTGTATAGTCTATTATCAATCCTCTGACACAAGCTTTCATTGTATCCCAAAGATTTTGTACTGAGGTGTTGTCTGTTCTATTTTCTTTAAAGAAAAACACCAATTCTTTCTCCATTTTCTGTACAAAATCTTTTTCTTTTAATATTGTATTATTGAAAGTCCCTCTAGATCTTTTCCTTTGTTCTTTACATTTAATTTTAATTGGATTATGGTCTGCCCAAGTGCTTGCTTAAATATCAATTTCATGCATGTTGGAGATTAATTCCGCTGACATCCATATCATATCTATTCTTGACCAAGATGAGTGTCTATTTGAATAAAAAGTGTCTATTTTTTTTCCATTTCTTTCTCTCCAAGCATCTTTTAAGTTTAAATCCTCTGTCATTTTAAAAAGGATTTTGCAAGAATCTTTCTACTTTGCTTTGTTATTTTCTGTGATTTATAATCTATTTTTGCATCTACTATTCCATTGAAATCTCCCATCATACATATATTATCATAGTCCAATTCAATTATTTTTTTATGTAATTTTCTATAAAATTCTTCTTGACTTCCATTGGGAGCATGAATTGCTATTAAAAGTATTTTAACATTGTTGTCAATTATTACCACCATCAAGATTCTTCCATCCTCATCTGTATAAATTTGTTCAGTTGTAATTGTATCTCTAATATATAGAATCACTCCCCTTTTCTTGTATCGTGTCAATGAAGTATATATTTTCCCAAGTTTTGGTTGTACCAATATTTGTTCATGTTGCTTTTTAATGTGTAGTTCTTGTAGGCAGATTATATCAAGTTTAATTTCTCTAATTTATGAAATATTTTCCTTCTTTTGGTCACCGAATTAAGTCTGTTTATATTAATTGTAATCAATTTTTCTCTTCCATGCTTATACTTTATAAGAAGGATTTACTGCTCTAGTGGATCTCTGTTCTCTTTGTTCTCTGGGTTCCGCTCTGCCTCCTACTGCACCTTCTTCTTTATAACTCATTTCTAAGCATTCCTCTTGAATTCTAATTATTGCCTCTTCTCTTATCTCTTCTTCTTTCCCTCTAAAATATTCCGCATAGAATAATTCCACTTTTTCAGTTGAATCTATTCTGTGTTTTTGCCATGTAAACATAAGACCTTCAGGTATCAGCCATCTATAATTGACACCTTTCTTAATTAACATTTTGGTCAAAAATTGTTACTCTCTTCTCATCTGTCACACTCTCCTTGGTACTTGTTTCAGGACCACAATCTCCTTGTCTTTATATTTCAATGTTTTCTCTCTTGCACTCTGTAATACTTGCATTTTAATTGCTTTCTTCATGAATCTTATGTGGACTTCTCTTGGTAATTTGTTTCCCATTGCATATCTTGCAAAAACTCGGAACACCTCATCTATTCCATCCATCATTTTCTCTTTGGTTATCTCCAATGCATCTGCCAGAATTTCTATCATTATTCCTGCCAGGTTTTCTCCCTTTTGTTCTTCTATTTTTGAAATCTAAGATAAAATTCTGTCCTGTCAATCTCTCACTCCAGAATTCCACTTTTATCTAACATTCTGTCATTTATCTAACATTCAGTCATTCTGCTGTCAATATCTCCAATTTTCTTATCTCTTTGTTCATCCTTTTCTTCAATTTTTTGAAATCTATCCTTATACTTCATTATTTGTTGAATATTCTCAATCTTTTCATCTATTCTTTCTGTTCTTTGTTCAATTTTCTCTGTTATCTGTTCAATTTTCTCTGCTCTCTGTTCTATTTTTTGAATCCCTTGCATAATTATCTGTAATGTGACTTCCTTGTCTTTCTCTCTTTCCTTTTCCTGCTGTAACATTGTCTGTATTGATTGCTGTCCTCCCAATGGTTAAGAAGAAGTTGGTATTGAAGAACCAGTAGCAGTTATCTTCCTACTCATTTCCAGTCAATTGCTGGTCTATTCAATAGTTTAAGATGTCCCAAACACTGGTAAAAAATATCTTCAGGTTCTTCTATACCTTAATCCACTTATATAGAGAAAAATAACAAATCCCAAACAGCAGTGAAAATCTTCAGGTTCTTCTACACCTTAATCCAATTAGATAGGAAAAGATTGACAGGCCAACCACAATAAAAATTTTCAAAGTCTTCTATACGTTAATCCAATTAAGTGGAATAGAATATGCCAAACAAAACATTAAGCAATCTCCAAAAAGGAAAAGAAGAAAAAAAAGTGAGTAAAAATGATGTTTCCCAATTAAAGGGAAATAAAAAAATACACACTAAAAAAAAGAAAAAGAAGATGCACATTCTTCAAAAAGCACAAAAAAGAAAAAAAGAAAAAAGAAATGCTGGTAGTAATAATCATTAAAAAGTTCCAATTTAATAAAAAGAAAGTTCCATTTAAAAAGCAAGAAAAAAATGAAAGGGAAAAAAATCTATTACAAAATAAATCACCTAATCATGAAAAAATAAAAAATACAAAAGGATCCATTCAGAAAGGCTAGGCAGGCACAGATGCCAGTTAAAAACAAATGGGGGGGGGAGTAGAGAAAAGGGCGGGGGGGAAGGAAACTTTCTGCCACAAAGTAAAACATTGCTACTATACAATGTCCAAGGCTCTCTTATTAAATTCCAAACAGATTTTGCAAGGTTCTTTTCCAAGGTCACTATAATCTCTTTTCTTTAAACTCCAGACTCCAGCCACAGATAGTATACCAGAAAAGCACCTGTAATAACATTCTTCCATGCTCATCCCACTATCTTCTAAATGCATAAAGAAATAGGTTGAAAAGTCCTTGAAATAAAGTTCCAGTTCTTGTTATTCTCAAAGATACAGAGCACACACACACACACACACACACAATGTATTCCAGCCTCTGAGTGGCAGTGTTACTTATTATACTCTACTTTCACTTCCCTCTTTATATCCAGAACAGACAGGAAAAAAAAAAGTTAAAAAGTCACTTTTAAGAAATAAAACCTGTTAAAACTATGCAATAAAGCTCTAAAAAAAGAAAGAAAATTCACCCTTTCTCTAAAAGTTATTACTTAGCTATAAAAAAGAAGAACCAGTCCAGTTTATAATTAAAACCTATAGGCGTCTATAAGAAAATCCAGCAATAAAAATACAAAAAAACACTTAGTTTGACTTCAGGCTTAATCTCGCTGTTTAACCTCTTCTATCTGCACTTTTCACTTTTTCTTTTATCCTCTTAAGGTATTCTCTTCAAAATTAATATTTAAAAGTATCTCACCAAACCAACACACTTTCTTTCTATTCTTCCGTTCCGGAGCTGTCCCAACTTCAGCAGCTTCAATGGCCACTTCTCTGCAGCCAGAAAAGAGAGCCTCTCCTGGATCAACCAGGGACTTTGCAGTGTCCCTGGGATCAGCAGGATGTGCCCTCCTCTACCACTGTCTCTACGGGATGGTTCGGGTCCAAATGGACCATCCAGCTGCGAAGATATTGATGGTGGTCCTGGAGTACCAAGATTGCATGTCCTATTGTCACGATGTCAGCTCCGCCCTCTTAATTTTGAACATGTTATATGGAATAATTAAATAATTGAAGAATACAATCTAACATAAATATGTGTATGATTAATCAATTTATATAAGATTGTTGTAATAAATATGAATATTAACATTTTATTTGAAGAAAAAGGAATGACATAAAGAATTTGGTTGATAACAAAAATAACACATTGAAATAAGATAATAATGAAAGATTATAAACTGTGATTAGAAAGGGGCTATTTTTTAAAATATAATAGTGGCATAGAATCAGAAAGGGGATAAATAATAATAACCCAATATAAATTGGTGAATTTTTATTAGGATTATATAAGTTTGTTAAACACTACAAATATTATTAATAAAATTTTATTTGTAGTTAAAAGAGGGATATTCAGAATATGGAGATTGACACAAAAATAAGATACTGAAATGGTGAATAATCAAAGAATTTAACAAAACATGTGTATCAATATTCAGATTGTCAACTGTATTAAATATGAAAAATATTGCCATATTTGTTCTAAAATGTTAGACTGGTGTCACACTGTTCACACAATAATATGTTTGTAAAAAACAAGAAAAAATAAATAAAATATTTTTTTAAAAGAATATCAAATTTCTAAACTGAACATTTTTCATTTCAAAATATGTGATTAAAACCTACATTTTCACAAAAAAATTTCTTAATTCACTCATGGAAAAAGAAACTGGCAGTATTGTGATCTGCAAAACATGTTCCATTTATACATTTATGCTTATAGAAAGCACAAACTATATGTGATAAATACCAAAAAAAGCAACAGAAGACCAGGAACCATAAAAGGTGTTTATTTAGCGTTTGCAAAGGCCAAAGGACCCCTTCTCCTCAAAGATAGAAGATAGAAAATCCATCCCACAGGCACGATACTTTTATACACTTTTACATACAAGGTTTTGTTAACATCATCTTTTCTTGTTTCTCTGAATAAGCACCTAGATCTACTGGGTACTTTTCCACTAAATACCACCCACTTATATCATTTCCAGGAAACTCCCTTCTCCTGGAAATCTTTTCCTTTTATGAACATCAGCATTTCTTAATTTTAGCATACAATACAATAGCAGATTATACAGTTCCGCCAAGTCAAAATGACCTGCTGAAGATTTTACACATGTTCTTGCCAGAGGTTTGACATTCTCATGTTTCAGCCAGAAATTTGACATTTTTACAGAGCACAAACAACCTTGTTTTTATGATTATATAATATTCCAGTAATATTGCCATAGGTCATTGATAGGATAAATATGGCGTTATGTTTCTCATTTTCACAGGTATAATCCTTAATATGTAACTTTACATATCACACTATATATGTACCAAATGTAAACTAACAAGTTGCTAGAAGAAAAAGTAAAAGGAGTAGGGGAAACTCTAACCACTCTGAAACTCAACCTACAAAATGAGAAACCCCAAACCTTGCTAGAATATGTCCAAATTGAACATAATAACAATAAAACAACTTCTAAAAGAATTGAGCCCTTAGAAGATAGATGAAAACATGTCACTCTTAGAAAAAAACACAAACCAAGTACAAAACCATTGTCCAACCCAACCCAGTCTGAGACAGACCCACTGGTGCTAAGCAATCAATTTCATAGATTCTCCCTGAAAGAAAACATGCAGACACCTAGAAAAGAAACATCACCAAAAATGTACCTAAAAAAGTGGCATCATCAAGTACTTCTATGACAGGAAGAAAATCTCCCGAGGCAAAAAAAAAAAAGGCAAGGGTTGGTGATAGGAGATTCAATTATCAGCCATCTGTAGACCAGAAAGTCAACCCTGTCTCCCTGGAGTAAAAATCAAAGATGTGGTTGAGAACTTAACCAAAATAATAAAATCCACAGCAATCCCTACATCAAGGGATGAATGACACAAATAAAGGACTTGAAAACAATATTGAGTGTTAACGAGCAGCTAGGCAAGAAAGTAAAGGAGTTAGGTGCACAAGTAGTTTTTTTCATCTAAGAGATTAAAGGATTCTAGAAGTGAATCACTAAGTAAAGAGTTGGTGTCGCCAAAAAAACTTCGGATTAGTGGACCATAGTAAGCACTACCTTCATGTTGGGCTTTTGGCAAGGCATGGGCTGCACCTCACAAAAACTGGGAAGAATGTTTTCAGAAAACAATTCATTCAACTTATCAGAATGGCTTTAAACTAAAATTGAGAGGGGGTGACCAATCTTTAGGATCTCCAGGACCTACATAATTCCAAGCAAAAACCCCTAGAAAACAAATCAAATAATGAGGTAAGGAGGGATGGGATGGAAGATAAACTCAAACACCAAATAGGAGACATAGGAAGCATACCCAGATTCAGACAAAAAGATCACAAGTGCATATATACAAATGCACAAAGTCTAGGGAACAAACAGGTTTGTCAGCTTACTAACAGCTGCAAATTTTGTAAGTTCTCCTATTCCCTCATCTAAGTCGTTTATGAAGATATTGAAGAATACTAGACCTAAGACGGAACCTTGTGGTACCCCACCGCTTACTTCCCTCCATGTAGACCAATGGTTCCCAAAGTTTTTCAGTCCACCGCCCCCTTGGTGCTTACAAACTCATCCTCAGTGCCCCCCACCCAGGGGTGGGATTCAAATTTCTTAACAACTGGTTCTGTGGGTGTGGTCTAATTTGTGGGCATGGCTTAGTGGTCATGTGACTGGGTGGGCATGGCCAGGTGGCCATGTGATTGGCAAACTAAATATAAGTGGTCGTTGCTTAATGGCCGGTTGCTTAGTAAGTGTTCTAATTTATGACTGACCTCCCCAGAGCTATTTGACCTGTTTTTGGAAATTTTTTTAAATAAAATTTTTATTAATTTTCAATAAACAAACATACACAAACAAAACACAAAACATAAAAACATAAAACTTCTTTTTGGAAAGCGGCTTAATCCCGGGTTACATCTTTTTGTACAGACATAAATTCGAATTAATGCTCACTTTATATACCATTTCATATCTTATTTACCATTCTACATTTTCTATATAGCTTCTCCCCTCTTTTCACTCTCTTAATTCTGTGTTATATATTTCATCTCAATTTTAATCATTATGTTTATATCTTTTGTCTGTTCTGTTTCAATTATCTATTATCTTTTCTCATTAACACAAAATTTCTCCTGTAATCACTGATTGAAGTATGACACCTTTATATCTTTCCCCTAAGTTTAACACTTAAAATAATATATAATTTTCATTCTGATTCTGCTTAGTACATTCTAAAGCTATGTGCTATATTTTAAAATAAGAAAGAATAATAAGTTTATAATATAATTAAAACAATAACCCATAGCAAATTAAACTCTATCGTTAAGTCTTAAGCATTTTACACATTCCTTTTAATATTTTATCCCATTTTATAATCATATAATATTCCAATTTTCTAACATTATTTCAAATACAAATACAATACAGTCTTACGTACTTTTGCAGAATCTCTTTTTTAATTATATTTTTTTATCCATTATCTCTGAATAAATTCTATTTCTTTACATCTTGTTTCAAACCTTTGTAACTTCTCTTCCCTTTTTCCCTTCCTTTCTTTTCCAATCTAGCCTTTTTACCCTCCTGTCTCTTGATTTCCACCCTCTTAATCTCCACCCTCTTCTGTATTCCTCTTTTCTGTTGCTTTCTGACATTATATCGATTTTTCACCTTATTTTTCCCTTTTGGGGTTGTTTTTTTAAGTCTTAAATTCTCCATTCTCTTTCCCCTCTTTCCCTTTTCTTCCCCAGCTAGAGTTGCTTGTTCATTAAAGATGGCTTCTTCTTCATCCCAATCTTCTTGTTCTTGTAGTTTCTGGTAAGTAGAAATTGCCATTTCTAAAAAATGGAAAAACAGATCCAGAAGAGCCCTTTCCTTCTTGTTCCTCTTCTTTTAGCTTTTTAAATTCCATTTTCAGTTCATCAACAAGTAATGCCATTGTGAAAAAATTTTTAAACAACCCAAATGTTTTTAGTCTTTCAAATAATAATTTCCAAAAGTCCCAAAGTCACCAAGCAATCCAAATACACACAGACTGTTTCATTTAGCACTTTCTTCTTTTTATACTTTCTCTTCCTGGGGTTACAGTTTAGTTGCAAAGTTCCAATTAAAATATATCTTTTAGAAGTTTTGTTACAATTTAGCTCTAGTTTTATAAATTCCAAGCAGCCTCCTCCAGCAAAGTCTTAATATTAATTCTTTTCCTCTCCCTTCCCATTTATAGCAAAAAAAGTTTTTTTCCCCAATGTTCAGAAACCTTTGTCCCCTTGGCTTTAATTTTGCAATTTAATTACTTGCTGATGCCAAAAATGGGTTTTCCCAATTTCTCATTCATCTGCTATCACCATAAGGAAGGAGAGTGAGAAAACACGAACTTTCCCTTTTTACTTTCGTTCACACCGCTTTTTCCAAGTCTTCTTTGGGAGCGATGTATCTTTAATAAAATTTAAATTCCAGGGTATTTAAATGTTACTTGTTATCCCGGTCAGCCAAAAACTTTCACTTCTCAGCTTCCTCCTGCGCTTTCTTATCCGGATGAAAGCTTCTTTGTGGCGGCCATTGCTGACCGCTGCTCCACCGCTTTTGGAAAAGGGAGTTAAGCCAGCTGAAGAGGGGGGTTGCGATTCCCCCGGACCCCTGCCAGATCTCCCCCTCTCTACCTCTATGGGGTAACTATAGCCCTCAAATCTTGCTGGATCGGGGGCACTCCAGCGGCGAGCGCAGCAGAAACTGCGCATGATCGTGGATTCCTGCCGCAGCCAAAGCCTTGCAAACCGGAAGACTCCCCTGTTTTTGGAATTTTGACAGCCCTGCGTCACATACACACACACACACACACACACACACACAGCCTTCTAATCCTGCTGGAGCAGGTGATTGAACTAGATATCTCATTCACTTTCTCCTCTCTCCCTTTCTTTCTTTTTTTTTCTTTCTTTCTTTCTCTTTCTTTCTGTCCCTTCCTTCCATCCCCCTTTCTTTGTCTACCCTTTTTCTTCCTTTCTCTCTCCTTTTTCCCTTTTCTCTTTCTTTTCTTTGTCTCTTCTTTCTCTCTTTCCCTCTCTTTCTTTCTCTCTCTCTCCCTCCCTCCATATCCCATTCACTTTCTCCTCCCTCCCACTTTCTTTCTCTTTCATTCCCTCTCTTTCTATCTTTCTTTCTGTCCCTTCCTTCCATCCCCTTTCTTTGTCTATCCCTTTTCTTCCTTTCTCTTCCTTTCTCTTCCTTTCTCTCTCCCTTTTTCTTTACTTTCTTGTCTGTTCCTTCTCTTTCGCTCTTCCCTCTCTCTCTCTTTCTTTTTTCTCCTTTTCTCTCTTTCCCTCTCTTTCTTTTCTCTCTCTTTCTTTCTCTTGTTCCCTCTCTCTTTCCCTCTCTCTCTATCCCTTCCTTCATCTATCTACCTATTTTCTGCCCAGGCAGGCATGGCCTAATCTGTCAAATCCTGCATCACCCCGTTGCTAATCCTGCATCACACCATTTCCCCTTTCAGAGGCCTCGGCCCTTAATCTCCCCGTCTCCTCTCCCACAACTGTCTCTTTCATCATCCCACAGCTGTGACTTTACCTTCCTCCCTCGACTGGCTGCCAGGGAAGGCAAGCCAGGGATGAGTCATTGTTGTTGCTGGGCTACCCGCCAGCCCACATCACCCTTGTCATGAATGCCTGCAGCTGCTGCGTGTTTTTTTCAGTGCGGCTGGACTGCAACCACACCGGAAAAAAAACAGGTCCATCCCATTTAGCCTGCTGCACCAGAGGGACTTGTCCAAGCAAGTCCAAGCGGAGTGGTGTAGCAGTCAATGGGATGAGCCTACATGGCTGATGCCTAGAACATGGCGGTGGTGGCACATTGGAGAAACAGAGCAAAGCCAGTGTTCAGTAATTTGGATAAATGGCAAACTTTATGGGAGAGAAACAAAAAAAAATAACACTGGCCACATCGTATAAGGAAAACATATATAAAATGTTTTATAGGTGGCATCTTCCTCCAGCAAAACTGTCCAAAATGTATCAAAATATATCACCCATCTGCTGGAAATGTACCAAAGAATATAGATCATATTATCACACATGGTAGAAATGTAGAAAAACTCAGGAGTTTTGGCATAGAATTCAGAGGTGGCTTTGAGGAGATGGTAGGGCATAAAGTGGAATATAAACCAGAAATTTTCTTACTTGGAATCATAACAAAAAATATAATAAAGATGACATCTATTTAATAATACATGTGATCATGGCAGCAAGGTTAGCCTTTGATCAAAAGTGGAAAGATAAAGAAATTCCCAATGATAGTGAAGTAATAAAAAAGATATGGACATGCGCTGAGATGAATAAATTGACTTTGGAAATGAAAGACAAAGATGAGACAGAATACTATAAAGTATGAGATAAATTCTATCAATGGTGGGAAAAAAGGAAGGATCTAGAATCAAAAGAAAGCAAGGTTGGCCAAATGGATGATTAGAAATAGAAAATATTGTATGAATGTATAAATGTATATAAAACATGTATTCTATACCATAATATGTATGACAAACAGGTTTGTCAGGACGATTGCACCAGGTCCAATGTTTTTAATAATTTACTCAATAAAACTTTATAAAAACAAAAAACAAATCCATGCTGACTTCTAGTTATTACTTACTCATTTCTAGATATTGGCAGATTTTTTTTAAATTATCTTTTCCAGATCTTCCCAGGTATTGATATTAGGCTGATTGGTCTGTAGTTTCCTGGGTCTGTTTTTTCCTCTTTTTTGAAGATGGCAACTACATCAGCTCTTTTCCAGGCCTCTGGTAGTTCCCCAGTGCTCCAGGATTTTTGACATATGTGGTACAATGGTTCTGAGATGACATTTTCCAGCTCCTTTAGAACTCTGGGATGTAATCCATCAGGTCCCAGTTATTTGTATTCATCAAGATCAGACAGGTGTTCTCTTACTATTTTTTTTGCTTATTTTAACTTTTCTTTCTAGTCTGTCTTTTATAGTTATGTTTTTGGTAGGTTGGGCTATAGTTTCTTTTTGCATGAAGACTGATGCAGAGAATGAGTTGAGCAGCTCTGCTTTCTCTCTGTTGCCTATTACTTCCTCACTGTCTTCTCTCTTTAGTGGACTGTTTCCTTGATTTTTTTTCTTGTTTATATGTTAGAAGAAACTTTTTTATTATTATCTTTGACTTTTGTTGCAAGCCTTTGTTCATTCTCAGCCTTTGCTTTCCTGTCTTCATCTTTGCAGATTCTGACTATCTGCTGATATTCTGCCTTAGTTGTTCTTATCCTTTTTTGTCTTTCAATTTGTCAGAGAGATCTTTGTGCAGCCATGCTGGTTTCTATTATATTGGGATGGGCTTCTATGGTAATATTTTTCAGAATTTCCCAAAATTCTTGAGTTGTTTTCCCCTTTAGGATTTTCATCCAAGGAATCTTTTACAAGTTCTCTCTGAGCTTGTTAAAATAAGCTCTTTTAAAGTCTAGGACCCTGGTATCATTGTGTTCTATTGCTTGTGTTTGCGCTATGTTGAATTCTAGTATGATATAGTATATTGTTGGAAGAATTATCCTGCTGGGTTCAGTTCCAAGTGGGGAAAAAGACACTGGAAACATGGAGGCTGTTTGGAAAGATGGTTTAATGGTGGACAGGACCACATTTCTTGGAGCTCCAAAGTGAAAAGGACGACCAGATGCTTCAAGATGTTGGGTGAAGAAAAGAAGGGAAAGGGAAAGGGCTGATATGCTGAGAGTGCCTGGGTTTTATACTCTGTTGGGATTTGAATTTGAGCTTGTACTCTGATTGGTTGTCAGACTCCCATGGGACCATGCAGGGGCAACTCTGTAGGCTGTCCTGAGTCCCAGGCTGGTTTGAGCCTTGCTGGATCATGATGTAATGAAAGGGCTTTGGGCAATTCCTATTCCTCTACCTGGAGTAGATCTTTGTTTTATAAAATAGACTGGCCTAGGCCAGAGTAATGGTCCATTAGCAAAGGTGGGGATGAGCTTCTGCTTCTGAGGTGAGTTTCTGCTTCTGAGTTTCTACTCTTTTTAGGGGAAATATTCTGCCTTTTTAATATTTCCTAGGATATTTCATTTTTCCAAGAGAGGGGTGGGTGCTAACTTCCTACAATATGATATAGTTGAAATTACAGAAACTTGGAAGGAAACCCATGACTGGAACATACTGATAGAAAAAAAAACAGATCCCATAAAAAAGGAGTGTTCTGACTCAGCCTTCACAAGGAGTGATGAGATGTTTACTCACAAGTAAAAGAAACATCTTTTTATAACAGGGCAGTTACACTCTTTTATTCACAGGGACAAACAAAAAAAGCAAACATAATTAGTCCCAACAAACCTGGTTTAGCCAAGAAATCCGAATTGCTTGTATACTAGAAATGAACAGATGTCGGTGACAACCAGCTATTCCCAAACCCCTCCTATTTATTTCCCAGCCAGGGAGGGGCTGGCTATCATCTACGTCTGCCTCTCCCCTAGAGCAGGCTTAATGCTTTTCTTTATTCAACTCTCTTTTCCTCTCTGCGCATATGTGCATCTGGTATGGGCCCCATCTGCTCCTCCCTCCCTCAGCTCAGGCCCCAAAGACAGCTGCCTTTCCATCTAGGGGAGGATGGAAGGCCCTGGCTGTCTCTGTCTCTGATGCTGTGAAGCTGGCCCAGGCTCTCCCTCTACCTTCTCATCTGACTCTGTAGCTATCCATGCTGACAGCCTACAGACCACAACAAGGAGGTGGAGTTGTACTATATGTAAAAGACTACATTGCTACAGAAATGCATGAAACCAAAGACAAAAACCTCCTAGAATGCATATGGGTCAATATAAAAGAAAAAAGAATGACATTGTGATAGGTATATACTCAGGTCATACAACCAAGCAGAAAAAATAGATGTATTGTTTTCTAACCAATTAACAAATATATGTAGGAAACACACTACAATAGTAATGGGGGACTTCAATTAACCTTACATCTATTTTTATGTTGTAAATAATTTATGTAAATTACAAATAAGCAGCATAAACAAATACTGCTTCTTTCATTTATATATAGATAACAGTTAATCTGCATACTGTTGAAGTCTATCAAACCAGATACAGATTTTTTTCTTGTAACAATAATATTTTCAAATATTTGTTTAACTGGGACTATCAAGAAAAAAACCTATCTGGTTTGATAGACTTCAGAACTATGCAGATTAACTGTTAACTATATAAATGAAAGAAGCATTATCTGTTTATGCTGCTTATTTGTAATTTATATAAATTATTTACAACATAAAAATAGAATGCTACTCATCCAATGGTTGAAATCATGATGAATTTTCATACTATATCATTCATATAACTAGAATTCTTGTAAATAAAGCTTCATTCAGGATTTTAATCAAATATTTTCTTCTCTATTTGAAAGTTTTGATTGTAATGTTTGTATATTGTAGTAGCAATAATAGTTGTACCAGTCTATGAAAGTAGTCATTATTTACAAGAATAGTTTACAATAATAGTTGTACCAGTCTATGAAAGTAGTCATTATTTTTTCTGATTGTTGTACTTCATCTCCTCTCCATCCAGTTGTCCATTGATGAACGTATCAGGCAGCTGCATGAGGCCCACCGAGATTTTGGCCCCACTTCTCAGCACTTTCTTTCCAGTAAGTAATATCATTTCTGTTGTTGTTGCTGCTGTTAACTTACACAGTGATCCTTGTATTTTGAAAAGCCTACCACAGATAAAATATTGTGCTGCTTCTATTGTGCATATTCTATTAAGTGTTGTACAATTCAGCAATTCAGATGTGTTTTAAGTTGAAGCATTCTGCAACTCTGCATTGCACACTTAAGCTCTTCCTGTCATGAGCTAATGCTGGTTGGACTCAAAGCCATCTTAAGAATACTACAAGCTAGCATAGACACACACACACACACACACACACACACACACACACACACACACACACACATTGGATAATTTCTTTGCTGCTGTGTTGACACAACTTTCCACAGGAGCTTAAAAATGACATTTGCCTTCCTTTTTATGATTTCATTCACTGAATATGCATACTTTTAGTAGAGTATATGTGTACATTGGTCCATAAATACATGACCGTACATATTATAAAATTTATATAGACAAAGCTAAAAAATAAAAATGCACGCATGCAGACAGAATAATGAACTTTAAAATCAACATTCCTTTATGAAGCAATTTCATGCTTATTCAATGAATTCTGTTTCAGCTAACATTACAGAAACTTTTCATTCATGGTTCTGGTAGTGCAGTATATTTGGCTGATATGCAGAATATCACTGCTTTGAAATCCAGATATATTTTTTTAATTACTATTTTTTCTTTATCTTTCTTTGTTGTGATGAAAACCACCTTAAGTGACTGGAAAATGATAAAACCAGTACATTTGTTTTTTAAAACCCCAGTGGAATTTGTAACTTGGGAAAACAAAAACATTTGGCAAGGTTTTGAAGCAGCGATTCTTTGCATATCTGGAAAATGTTTATGCATTCTATTACCAGGATATAATTGCTAACAGTTGCTGCAGACTGGTAAATCAATGCAGATGGAAGATAAGTCCTAACTTTGTGGCAATAGTCGACTGAAGAGGAAAGATTTGCCTGGAAGAAACTAAATGTGGCAGACAAACTGCAGACAAATGATATTTGAGCAAGAACAAACTGAAACATACTATCAAAAAAGGGAGTGACAGACAGAAGTCACATTCATACTAAGTTGGAAGTTATTAAAATACTGATAATTTGACAACATGGCAGCAAGGCTATGTCTTTTAACTCAAAATATTATACAATTAAATGGAGAAAGAAAGTACCCTACACATGCATGCTTCTCCCTACCCAACCACACATCCACCCACCCCAGCACACACACCAGGTATTGGAGATATAAGGAAAACTTTTAACTTATTAAGAACCCACAGACCAACAATGTCCAGTGACAGAAAAAAATGATGCTGGCTTCTGGTTTGGGTTTCTTCGGTGACAGACTGAAATCCGTGCGTGGTTTTGATCCATGCTTGCTGCTGGAGTGCCCCAATCCTTTGGATACGGGGCTGAAGCCACCCTGTAGAGGTGGCAAAGAGGGGAGAGACTGCCAGCTGAGTTGAGGGGAGCCGCATCTCTCCTCCTCAGCTGGTCTTTACTCCCTTTCCTGAAGGTGGTTGCAGCAGTGGTCAGAAATGGCCACCTCAAAGAGGAACCCGACTGGACAAGATTGAGCAGGAGGAAGACAAAAGGAAGAGCTTGACAGACCAGGCTAAGCAGAGATAACATCTATGCAAGGTACCCTGGAATTTAAATTATCAAGACTGTTACTCCTAAAAGAAGATTTTTAAAGCAGTGGAGGAGAGAGGGAAAAGGAAAAAAGATTTTTTTTTTCTCACACTGACAGCTGCAATTGGCTTTGAATGCTAAAAAGAAGAGATTTAAGCAAGAAATTTGTGTTAATCTACTTTGACACTAACAGGCTATTTTAAGCTGAAATTAAAGTGTCAAAGGGAACATAAAGACTTTCTGGATATTCTAAAGCCTTCAAAAGGAGGAAAGTACAGGAAAAAAGAAAGGGTGGGACTTGGAAACAACAGAGAGTATCACCTGGAAATAAAAAGAATTAACAGTGGAATTTTAACAAGACTTCCAAAGGCTACATTGTAACTGAAACTTTATTACAAGATAACAGAGCCCCTGGAAAAGGAAAGTGGAAAAAAGAAGCAAGAAGAAACAGTTTTGGATTATTTGGTGATTTTTGGAATTTGGAGTGTTGGATTTCTAGTGTTCTGAACTAAAAGTAATTGTTTGGTTGTTTAAAAGTGCTTAAAATTACAGTACTCCTATTAGTCCTATTAGTTCTCCTATTGCCTTGTATAGTTCCCCTGGGATCCCATCTGGTCCCAGAGATTTACTATTTTTCTGGTCTCTATTGCTGTTTTCAATTCAGACCAAGTAATATCTTTGTTTAATAATTCTTTCATCTCTTCCCCAATTACTTTATCCTTCATTTTATCTAAATAGTTTCTTATCCTGTCCTCATTGACCTCCTTTTTATATAAGTCTTCAAAATACTTATGGGCAATTTCTTTTTTCTGTTCTATCCCCTGTTGTGTATCACCATTTCCATCTATTAATTGGTAAATCAATCTTTTTTCTTTCCCTTTTTTAAGTCTATAGGACAACCATCTCCCTGGCTTATTAGCGTGTTCAAAATAAGTTTGTCTAGTTGTATTCAGATTTATAATCATTCTCTCTTGTTCAATTAAATTCAATTTGTGTTTAATTATTGTCATCTGGTTTTGCAATCTTGAATTCTTTGGAGTACTATGTAATTGAATTTCTAAATCTTTAATTTTTTGTTGTAATTTATTTTACTGGGCATATTTTTCTTTTTTCCTCTTGGCATTATAAGAAATTGTTATATCTCTTATTACTGCCCTCATTGTATCCCAAATGTTTTGTTTCATAGTTGCTCCATTGTTATTTTCCATTAAGAAATACTTTAATTCCTCCTTAAGTTTGTTCGTATATTCTTTTTGTCTAATTAACTGCGTATTTAATGTTCACCTTTTCCCGGGTTTTTTTCTACCTTTCCAGATTATCTGAAT
Source organism: Pseudonaja textilis (assembly GCF_900518735.1). The sequence continues at coordinate 1,318,800 of NW_020769390.1, forward strand.
TGGACTGTGGTCTGCCCATTCATTGGGTAAGATTTCAATCCCTTTTATTTCATTTGCTATTTCCCCATTCATCCATGCCATGTCAATTCGTGTCCATATTTGGTGGGGGTTTGAATAGAATGTAAATTGTTTTTTCTCAGGGTTTAACCTTCTCCATTTATCAATCAAATTTAACTACCTCATCATTTCCATACACATTTTCAGAAGCTCTCTTTTTTTCCCCTGTTCCTCCCCCCAATTCTGTGGTCTTTTTGGTAATCAGCAATAGCATTAAAGTCCCCTATGATACAAATATTTCTTTTTTCCAATCCTATTTTTTCATATAAATATTTAAAAAACTCTTTTTGCTTTCCATCCGGGGCATAAATTACCACTAAAAGGATTGGAATAGCATTGATCCAGATCTGCAAAACCAGAGATCTTCCATCAGGATCCAACTATATTAACTTTGCTTTCATGTCCTCTTTCACATACACTGTGATCCCTTTCTTTTTCCCAACATCTGCCGGTGCAGTAAATAGCTTCCCTAATTTTGGGCATTCTAAATATTTTTCATCTGATTTCTTTATATGGGTTTCTTGTAGACATACTATGTCTGCGTTTTGCTTGATTAATTTGGCTATTGTCATTTTCCTTTTTATGGTAGAGTTTAAACCATTTATGTTAAATGACAATATTTTCCTTTCTTCTTCCATTATTTAATTTTGTTTTGCTCTTTGCCTTGAGACTGCTCCAGTTTCTCTTTGTGCCTGGAGGTGTATCCTATCTTCTTCTCTCTCCTGATGTGGTTGACTATTTCCTTGGTTTCCTAAACCTCTATATCTGTTCTTATGTTGGTCTTGATCTTCTTGGGAGTTCGTTTCTAATTCATCCTTACTGCTCTGCTCTTCCGGGCCTATCAACCTTTCATAAAATTCCTGGGCCTTTTCCATAGAATCTATTTTAATTTTCCTTTCCTCCCACGAAACTAACATCCCCTCTGGGACTAACCATTTAATCTTTTAATTTAAAATTAACTCCCTCTCTTTTCTGGATCTGTCAATAGCTCTGAAACTTAGTTTCTGCTATTTTTAGAGAGCTTTAAAAAGCACCCCCTTTTGTTTTGAATCCCTCTATTCCAAACTCCTTATTATTTAAATTGGGATAAATTCCTCAGCAGAAAGTTAGCGAGAGGTCTCACCCAGTACAGCCACACTGCTCCTTGATTTTTTCCTTCCTTTCTCTTTCCCAGCTGTCACAGCTTCAGTTCAGCCATAATGGCTGTCTTCTCTCCTGCCAGTTTCAAGGGGCTTTCCCCAAATCTAATGGTAGATTGCACTTCTCCTCGTGATCTATGGGGATTCCCCTCTATCTTTGTCACTCCTCCAGGGTGACTTTTGGCCCTTAGGGGCCTCCAGGCAGGCAGAAATCAGATAGGTTCCACAGATTCTGTTCCCCTATTCTGCTTTATTATGACATCAGCTTCCTTCTCCATGTGCACTTTTCTTCTGTCATTGGCACTTCTTGTCCTTTATATACTATTTCTCCCCTTGCTTCTTATCCCTCTTCCATGTTGAAGTGGTGATCATAAAATTCCATTGCTTTGTCCAATGAGTCCAATCTATATCTTTTTTTATGCCAAGTAACTAATATTCCCTCAGGTATCAGCCATCTGAAATTTACATTGTATTTAATCAACATTGTGGTCAAAAAATGCTATTGTTTCCGTACGTCTCTTACTCTCCTAGGGATCTGTTTCAAGACTACGTTATGTTGCAATGGTTTGTCTCTTGCCTTGTTAAGTATTTTGTCTCATTGATTTTTTTCACAAATCTCACATGTACTTCTCTTGGAAGATTATGCTGCCTTGCGTAATTCTTGTATATGCTAAAAATTTTGTCTGTTTCTGCTTCCATTTCCTGCTTATCCATCCCTAGCGCCTTTGCCAACAACTCTTTCATTGTGCCTGGTAGATCTTCCCCCTTCTCCTCTTCTATGTTCTGAAATCTCAGATAGTGAGCTGCTTTTTCTATTTCCAACATTGTCACAGTGCTTTTTAGCTCTTTGTTTGATTGTGCCAGTTTATAATTTATGTCATCCACTTTTTTCTCTACTTGTTCTGCTTTCTCCTCCATTTTCTGAATCCTTTGCTCATTTTTTGTTATCATTTGCTGAAAGTTCTCAAATTTTTCATCCATATTTTGAATTTTTTTTCTTTTATCTCTCCCATGTCATTTCTCACTTCCCCTACATCTTTCTTTATCTCATTATGTTTTTTTGTCATGGGCTCCTGTAATGACTGAAACATCCCCAGCATTTTGTTTTGGAAAGTATTTGATTTCTCCATCTGTAACATGCTCTCTAGTGACCTTTGATTAGATGGACTTGAGGAGGCTGATGATGGTGTAGAAGATGCCTTCTTCCCTATTTTAGTTAAATTTGAGTTGCTTTTCATCTCATCAGCTAATATTAATTCCTTCTTTTTCTTCTTTCCCCTATTTGTAAGCTAGCAACAGGTACACCCACCAATCCTACTAACAGCTAAGGGCAAACCAACCAAAAGCTGATCACCAATAGCACCCCGACACTTTGATATCCCATATGTCAGATTTTTTAAAAAGAGACCATATTACCAATCCAATTCCCTCCAATTCAAGTTCAATCAATCTTCAGTATCTCAGTATCACAAACAATTAAGTTTACAATCCATACGACCTGCTGTAACCCCAGTCTTTAGTTTTTCAATATTCCAATAGTCCACAGAGTCAATCAACACTGCCCATACTTTATTAAAGAAATCAAAAAGAAATCAAAAAGTAAAAAGGGAAAGAGGAAAAATATTTATCCTTAAGAATGTCTTTTAGACTGTCTTGTCTTCTATCAATTAGTATTTTAAGGCCTGCTGTGCCCCCAGTCTTTAATACTCCAATATTCCAAAATGTCGTACTAAATCCCAAGTCTTCTTCCCATGTTCTCAAAATAAATATCTGCCTTTCCACTTTTTCCATCAGTCAGCCAAAATTATTTGTAATCCACAAAGATTCAGAAGGAGTTCTTCTCTGTAACTGATCTTAAAGGTCTTGCCACGATTTCAGATTTCCTTGCGTATCCAATAGGTCCTTATATTTAATCATTTTAGTAATGTCCAGATTATTTGGGTGGGTCATTGCCTCCATTGTTGAGATCCAGATTGGTATCTTTAAGTAGTGTTTTTTCCATATTTTCTTCGAATTAGTCAATAATGAATCTCTAATTAGGCGTCTGTGAAAATATTTCTGGCTAGTTTTCCCAACTCATAAAAAGCATGCCACCCCCTCTGTAAGTCATGGCCTTCTAAGAGTAATATTCTCTTATTGGTTAAATTCACCCATTCCTTCAACCATACTAAAGAGGCTGCACTATAATACAACTCCCAATTGGAAGTGCCAGCCCTCCCCTGCTCTTCATATCCTGGATTGCCTTTAAGTTTATTCTAGGTTTTTTCCCTTGCCAAATGAATTTTGCAATTATTTTATTAAGTTTTTCAAAAAACTTTTTGTGTACTTTCATTGGAATCATCTGAAATATATAGAGGAATTTTGGAAGAATATTCATTTTAATAGCAGCAATCCTGCCTCATAATAAAAGTTGCAGTTTGCCCCATGTTTCTAAATCCTTCTTTATCTGTTGCATTAATTTATCATAATTGTTTTCCTTTAGTGTCTTACAATGTGCTGTCAACCATATTCCTAAATATTTAACTTTCTTTATCACTTGTAGTTCCATAACTTCTTCTAATTTCTAATTTCTGTTTTTCTGTTAATTTTTTAGTCATTAATTTCATTTTCTTCCTATTAATTTTTAGTCCTGCTACTGCTCCAAATTGTTGTAATTCATTCATCAATTTTTGTCCTCTTTCTACTGGCTCTTCAATAAAAAAAATCATATCATCCACAAATGCTTGCAACTTATATTCTTCTTTCTTAATCTTTAATCCTTTTGTGTCTGGGTTCTGTCTAATTCGCGTTAATAATGCTTCTAGTGATAATATGAAGAGCAAGGGTGAGAGTGGGCAGCCTTATCTGACTCCTTTTTCTATTTTTATTGGGCGGGTATATTCCCCGTTTATTATAATATTCACCTGTTGTGTATCATAAATAGTTGTTATAATATTTTAAAAATTGGTGCCTAAATTCATATTACAATTTTTTGGGATTAAAAATTGCCAATTTAAATTATCAAAGGCCTTCTCCACGTCTAAAAACATAAGTGCTATTTGTTTTTCAGGGTGGGCTTCGTAAAATTCTAAAACATCTAATACTAATCTTAAATTATTCCTGATTTGTCTGGTTGGGAGAAATCCATTTTGGTCTTTATGTATATGCTCATTTAACATTCTTTTTAGTCTATTTGCTATAATAGAAGTAAATATTTTGTAGTCAGTATTTAGCAAAGAAATCAGCCTATAATTTTGTATATATTGAGGGTCCGAATCCTCCTTCGGTATCAGCAAAATCAATGCCAGCATTGCCATTCTTATTACACAGACTCATAAAAGGATAACAGCCAAAAATCTGCTGATTCATTCCCATCATTGCTTCAGATGGCTTAAACCTTGGCATTTTCAATCTCCATCCTCAATACTCTTGACATTGTGTAGAACTGGCTATCTTAAATCTAGAACCACTTCTATCCATACTTGTAGAATTCCATAAGTAGAAGGAATAATATTACCTCATAATTATGTATCTATATATGCTTATTCCAGAAAGAGTATATAATACCTGATTACAAAACCTGACAAGCTCTTATAAGATATTTCTTTTAACCATCAAATAGGCCACTAACTTGTAGATGTGAAGCCATTCATTCATTCATTCATTTTATTTTGGTCATTGACCAGCAAAAAAGAAGAACACAATTGATTAGAATTAAAAAAAACTATAAACTAATATAGCAATATATAAAATTATAAGTTTAAGGAATGTAAGAAAATATAAAATGTGATACAATTTATATGACAACTGAATTATTTGGAATAACAGAATTATAAAATTACCCATCTGAAATATATAGAACCATTGTAATTTATTTATTTATTTATTCAATTTATATTGCCACCTATTTGCTCATGGTGACTCAAGACAGTTTACACAATGTAAAACCATATTTAAAACAAAAAAATAAAAATAAAAAACAATAAAAACTAACAAAAAGAATTAAATAAATTAGTAAAGTACAATAGAACAAAAAATTGGGGGGGGGGGAGGAGACAATCCCCACCCCCCTGCCCCAACAACAGCAGATCACACTAGCCATTTGATGGGCTCCATCCCTCTCTGGGTTCCCCAGGCCCACTGGCAAAACCAGCTCTTCAGTGCCTTTCGAAAGAGTATTAGAGTGGGGGCCATTCTAATCTCTGGGGGAATGGTATTCCAGAGAGAGGGAGCCAGCACAGGGAAGGCCCTTCTTCTGGGTCCCATCAGGTGTATTTCCCTCAGGGATGGGACCCGCAACATTCCCTTCCTCCTCGCTCTAATGGGTAATACTATCAATTATGGAAAAGTTTTCATTAATATTATATCTAGAGAAACTATAGTAATTTAATGTAGTAATACACAAGGAATGATTATGGATTCAAAACTAAAAGTTAGAGTCCAATTATGATAACTATATCGTTATGTTGAAATAACTCTGATAGCTAATGAAATTAAGACAAAAACAAGATTCTACTGACAGTAAGGACATAAAGCAGTTCTAAAAAGTAGAAACTAAATGTTTATAAACACAAAATATTTAGGGGATATTTCAGTAGAAATTATAAAGAATTGTACAAACTATGGAATAATACTTGGCTGCAATCAGGAATAAGATATGGTATCGGAAGACAGAGTTGCTTGGAGAGTTATAACTTTCCAAAATAAAACTGAATTCTTGGAGTGAGAGGCAGAAATTAATTAATTTAAAAACTTTCTAAAAACTCTAATAGAAATTATTTCAAATTTTCTGAGAAAATCCTTCATTCTGATTAAGAACTATATTATTAAACCTGTTCCACTAGCAGGAAAATTTGGATTTGAACAGTGATTACCTGAGTCTGCAGTCGGTTAAATAGAAATATATAAAGGAAATACCAGAGCTCTTTACACTATATGCTGCCATTTAGTGTTGGAAGTTAAAACCCACTCCTCTCCTAGAAGAATGAAATATTCTAGGAAATATTAAAAAGGCAGGATATTATATTTCCCTGGATGAGAAAAGGAGAAACATGTCTTTAAAGACAAAGCAACTTCCTGCAGTTCCCTGGCCCCACCCTTCAGCACCAGGGTGATGGGATCAGGGCATGATAGGATTAGCCCTCTACCCATCTTACCACATGGCACCTGGGAAGATTACATCACCCAGCAAGATTCAACCAAGCTACCCCTGCATGGCCCCATGGGAGTCTGACAACCAATCAGGATACATTTCCTGTGACCCAGGAAGTTTGAAGTCCAGAGAAGGCAAAAAACTTAGGGACTCTCAGCATCTCTTCCCTTTTCTTCATCCAAGAGCTCCAAGGCATGTGATCCCATCCACAATTAAACCATCTTTCCAAACTGCCTCCATGTTTCCAGTGTATTTTCCCCATTTGGAACTGAACCCAGAAGGAAATTCTTCCAACAAGGGGATGCCCCCTCCCCCATGGGATTAGCAGGGAGATGACTGTTTGGACCTTAGTGCCACAGAGAAAACAAAACAAAACACAAAACACAAAAAAGGAAGCTAGGAGTAGCTTTGTGTGGAGATAGGTTAAGGGGATCACCTCTGTCTAATTCTGAATGGTGTGCCTCTGTGTGTGTGCTTGTGTATGCAGCTAATTTTACAATACAGATAATACAAACATGCTGGACAAATTTCCCTCCCACCAGACAGAAGTCCAAGGTGTTCAGAACTTGATGTGCTAGATGGACAGATAGAATCATTCAAACACACAGCAAATGCAAGAATGAAACCTTTCCTGTAAATTAACTTAAAACATTCACTCAAAACCTTGGGCTTTTCTTAAAAGCACAAAGAGGAAAGAAAATTGAACTCAGTGTTCTTCACTCTGTCTAGCTGGCCAGAGCAGACTGGATGAAGGCATTTTCTTTCAGTGTTTTTAATAATTTTGTAGCATTTTTTTTTCTTTTGGTTTGGAGACATTTTACAGTTACAATTTACCTCATGGGTGCACAAAGATCTAGACACACATACACAAGGAGGAGGAGAAAATAAGAGGAAAAACAGAACTGCACAGTGTGTTTACACACACACTGATCATTCCCACAATAAATCTCAAGTTAAACAAACAAACAAATAAAAAACCCATGTGATCCTGTTTATATATTGCCTTTTCTTTTAAGTACCTTTATTTGGCCAAATTTGTCTTCCTGTGTCATCCGTCAGCAAAGCCTATTTCTTACGTACTTCTCTTGTTCCCAAGCCTCTAGCAAATCTCCTAGGGGAGTCCTAATTGCTACCTTTGAACTGCCGCTTCCCATGTTCCTACTCAGATGTGGGGCTCACTTTGGCTCAGTCATGCACAAAAAGGAAAAAAAAACCATCAGCCCATGAATTTCGGACAAAAAAGTGTCCAGGCAGACACTGGAGGGAGTACTGGTCCTTCCTTTCCTAGGAACAGTAGCCCACAGTTTTCAGACCCCCTTTGGGTCCAGGAGGACCTGCCACCTTTTTTAATCCGGTGAGTACTGGCCCTCCTTTTTAGCCCACAATTTTCAGGCCCCTTTTGGATCTGAAAAGACCTGCTGCCCCTATGCAGTGAGTACTGGCACTTCCTGTCATGCCTCTGTCAGAGTCTGAATCCAAGGAGGAAGCCAGACAGCTGACAGGGAATGGGAGTGTGGCTCTGTTGGCTGTGGAGGAGGCTGGGGAAGGGCAAAGTCTGGCTGGGCAGAGCAGGGGGGAGATAGAACAAGGGAGAGGGAGTTCAAAGGAAGAACCAGGCCCACCTCCACTACATCCTAGGGCATGCAGGGAGGAACAGAGAAGAGAGCAACATGGGTTTCATGGCTTACGGGGGAGGAAAGGGCCCTGATTCCCTTAATTAGCCACAGCTGGGAAGACAGTTGATAAGAAAGGCAGGCTGTGTGCGGCAGGTTGCTGGGAGCAAACGCGACTTTAACCTGTGTTGTCGTGGCTTATCTGTGTTCCTAGCATCTTCCTAACCATTTAAGTTTTGACATGCCTTCAAGTCTAAAATTCTTGCTCCTGCCCTGCCAAACTAATTACTTCAGTTTGGCTTGTTTGGACTTTAAGTTACAGTTTGTATTGCTCATGTTTTAGATTTAATTTTCTGCAGTCAAAGGCTGTTCCTGGGAGAATTTTTCTCCAGCCAGAATGTAACTTAGACACTGGGGGCAAAGTTGGAGATAATAAAGGGACTGTTATTGCTTATCTGATTGTGTTGCCTTTGTGCCACGTCCCGGGTCATCACACTTTCTGAACTAGGCTTTGCTTTTGGGCTTTCACAAGGAAAACAACAACAATAAAATTTTCCTTTCTCACCCTTCAATCACAGCCTGCACAGCTTTTCTTCTTATATGCAGAAGGTCCCAAATTCTGATGCCCCACCCTTGCTTTCCCTGTTCTATTGATCATGGCTCGAAGGAGCTAGCAACAGGCAAGGGTGTTAAAGGCTAAACAGAGAAATGAGATCCAGCTGCTGTCCAAGGGTGAAGCCATTCACACATACACAGGAAGAGTATCCTGATTGGTTGTCAGACTCCCATGGGGTCATGCAGGAGTAGCTTGGTTGAATCTTGCTGGGTGATGTAATCTTCCTAGGTGCCATGTGGTAAGATGGGTAGAGGGCTAATCCTATCATGCCCTGATCCCATCACCCTGGTGCTGAAGGGTGGGGCCAGGGAACTGCAGGAAGTTGCTTTGTCTTTAAAGACATGTTTCTCCTTTTCTCATCCAGGGAAATAAAATATCCTGCTTTTTTAATATTTCCTAGAATATTTCATTCTTCTAGGAGAGGAGTGGGTTTTAACTTCCAACATTAGCCATTTTGCTTCCTCCTTCCTTCTAAAATTAAAGTTGTCTTTAAAGAAAACAAAATGGTTTTATTGTTGTGTTAAAGAAGCAACCAGAAAGGAAGGCCATAACAAAAACAATGAACACCTGATATTAAGGTAATGGAAGAAGGCTGGAACAACATCCTTAGATTCAGACTCTGAGCCATGAGAGCTACTGAGGATTTTCTAGATTCTTATGTGCAGGAAGTGATAATAATTAAAAGGCATAAAGGAAAATTATAAACACCATTCTCTCATAAATACGAATTCGGAGCCTCTAAGATAATGATAGTAGTTTACCATAGAGATAAAAGGAAAAATACTATAAAAACAGAATTTAAGCACTGTGTAGGATTATTAATCAAGTTTCTGGCTGAGAGTAGTTTGTAGCATGCTGTCTGTTAAGTCTGTAGCATGCTGTGTCTGTTAAGTCTGTTAAGTCTGTTAAAAAATGAAAAATAGTAATGACCCAATGGTGTTCACAGTAAGATAGGACACAGACTTACTTCAAGGCCTGGCACACTCCAGGATTCCAAGGAAGGGATTAATGTTTAATATATAATTTGCACCAAAAAATCCTGGCCTTTTTCTTGACAGAATAATTCAGGAAATATCTATTTATCACCAGAAATTCTGGAGTTCTATTCCAGTCATAGATTAAAGTCTGATGCTGCTGTGTTTTGTCTTGCCCCAGTGTAAGGTCTGGGGAAAGCATATAGTAGTTTGGTATGATCCCTCTAAATCAGGGGTATAAAACTTGTGTTATGGCAGTGTCACGTGATGTATTGGGACTTTTTTCTCCTTTGCTAAACCGAGTGTGGGCGTGGACAGTGTGTGATACATCCGGGCCACGGGTTTGACAGCCCTACTGTAAATGAAAGTTAGAAAATAGTGTAATGATCTTTTCTAAACCAGTGTAGGAAGAATGGACAATCTGCCTCATTTCATTTGCCTGGAATTGTGTTAGGAGTTATGTCCATGAATCCCTGCTTTGCAACTCTCTTTTCCATTGGATATGCTACTGATGAAAGCAGATTTATAAGTGAAGTGTTAGATCTTGATAAAAAAAACCACTACTCAAGTGATATTTTTTAGAACCTATAAATTGGACATAGTTACCTTTATTGAAAATAAACATTGATTAACATATTGCTGAATTTTTGGAGATAGAACACATTATCCCTTTGTAAAAGTGAAATACTATTGCATGAAATAATAATTATGAATAGTACCCTATACTATTCAATGCTCTAAGTGTAAAAATATATCAGGTTAATATTTTAATAAAATCAAAGGGTACTTTGACTTATTTTAACTTATAGTTGAAGTTATCCTTTTTTCTATTCAGAATTACCATATTTTCGGATTATAAGACACAGTCCCACCAAAAACAAGTGGGTGGAAATGTCTGTGTATAGAGTGAATGTTGTTGAAATCCAGCCTACCCGCTGCCCCCCACCTTTGGCCTCTGCCTCCCAGCAATTTGCCTCCTTGCAGCAAACAGTCAACAGCCTGGTCAGCTTCAGCACAGCCTGATTTAGCACAAGCAGCTGATTGGTGTTGGATCGGCCTCCCAGAATATCGAAGATCAGCTGAAGCCAAAAATTGGATGCGCAGAGGCTGAAAATGGGGCGTGCAGAGGTGGCTATAGGTGGCAGCAGTGATGGTGCTGATGGGTGGCTGTGATCCCTGCATCCTGGAACAGCTGATCGTCAGTATTCCAGGAGGCCAATCCAACCACCAACCAGCTGCTCTTGCTAAATCAGGTTGTGCTGAAGCTGACCAGGCTGTTTGCTGTTAGCTGCAAGGAGGCAAATTGCTGGGAGGCAGAGGCAGGTTTATTTTCCTTGTTTTCCTCCCCAAAAGCTAGGTGCAACTTATAGTCCAGAGCATCTTATAGTCCGAAAAATACTATATATTGGAAAGGCAAACAGGAAAATATATTTGTATTAGGCATATGCAGTACATAAGAGGGAAGTCTATGGTCATATTTAAAATATTTTCAAAGTAGGTTTCTGGAGAACCTTCTTTGTCTAATCATTAAAAATGCTTACCTAGAAATCAAATTTATAGGTTTATTACCAGGGGTGGGATCCAACTTTTGTAACAACCAGTTCTGTGGGCATGGCTTAATTTGTGGGTGTGGCTTACTGGTCATGTGATCGGCTGGGCATGACCTCTCCTGAGCTACTTGACCTGTTTTTGGAGTTTTGATAGCCATACACACACACTCACTCACTCCTTTCTAACCCTGCTATTCTATGATTCTGTAAGGATCTCCTGCTGGAGCAGGGGGTTGGACTAGAAGATGATCTCCAAGATCACTTCTAGGCCAGTCGTGCTGTTTCAAAGAGTCTTCTGAAGCCAGGGGTTGTGTCCTTCCTCTCCTTTTTCTCTCTCTCCCTCCCTCCTTTCCTCCATGTATCTATCCATCCATCCATCCATTCATCCATCCATATATCTTATTCATTTTTTCCTTCCTTCCTTCCTTCTTTCCTTCCTTCCTTCCTTTTTCTTTCTTTCTTTCTTTCTTTCTTTCTTTCTTTCTTTCTTTCTTTCTTTCT
>NW_020769390.1:1330390-1426093 GCF_900518735.1 Pseudonaja textilis
TCTTTCTTTCTTTCTTTCTTTCTTTCTTTCTTTCTTTCTTTCTTTCTGTCCCTTCCTTCCATCCCCACCTCTTTTTTTGTCTATCCCTTTTCTTCTTTTCTTCCTTTTTCTTTCTCGCTCCCTTTTTCTTTCTTTCCCTCTCTCTTTCTCTCTTCCCCTCTCTCTCTTTTCCCCTCTCTCTTCCCCCTTCTCTCTATTTCTCCCTCCCTCTCTCTTTCTCTCTCCCCCCTCTCTCTTCCTCTCTCTTCCTCTTTCTCTCTCTTTCTATCCCTTCCCTTCCTCCTTCCCTCTCTCCTTCTAAAGCTAGGAGACCCACCTGAAACAAACACACACGCACACTTCCAATGATGTACTTTTCAAGTGCGTGGCAGCATCGCTCATGATGAGGGTTCTTCCCAGCCATTCTCCTAGAGTCCCAGGGACTAGGCATGAATGGACAATCATGCCCAGTCCCACATTGCCTGGAAAGGCCAGCAGGCAAGGCTTCTGGGTCCAACAAAGGGGTTGCGAGTGGGACTTCCTCTCCTCCCTCTTTTGGGGAAAGGGCTGGGAACTTCAAGTAAGGCATGCACTGCAGCCTCACCCACCTCACTGGCAGCTCTGGGCTAGGCAGCAGTTTGGCTTTCCTGACTGCCTGCAAACTTACCTTCCTTCTGCAGCTGGTGGCAGAGGAAAAGATGAGTCAGCCAGGGCAGAGCCATTGCCACTCAGCTCCCCACCAGCCCGCATCTCGTCCTCTGCCCGGATTCTCCACAGCTGCTGGGGCTCACAGCTGCCAGGGCTGTGGGAGGCAACCATGAAGCATGAGGCTATGCTGCCCGCATCGCCCCTTTGCCAGCCGCTCCTCCCTCATTTTGGCTGAGTGCGGGTTGCTGCTGTGAGAACAATGTGAGCTCCATGGGCTGGAAGGTAAGGCTGACAGCAGGGAAGGAAGATCTGCTCTGGTGAGGCTTGACTTGCACCATTCTCTCAGCCAAAGCCCATGGGCTGGTGGACGGGAGAGTGAAGGACAGCAGGCGAAAGGGCAATGCAGGCGGCATAGTGTCATGCTCCCCACCCCTGCCCCTAGCAGTCAAGGCCCAGCAGCTGTGGAGAATCCAGGCGGGGAGCGAGATGCAGGCTGGTGGGAGCCCAGGTGTCGATGGGCCAGCACTAGCTTGTCTTCCTCTCTGCCACCAGCAAGCCAGGTAAGCTGGAGGCTAGGGGTAGGGGGCAGCCAACTAGACCACAAGTGCTGCATGGGATGGAGCCACGGTGCTGGCAGCAAAGCAAGCCAGGCAGGGACAGTGGGGGGGGGGCATCTAACTAGGCCGTGAGTGCTAAAGGTGGCGGCAGCACGGTAGTGGCAGCCTAGGACTGCCTGGGAGCTCGGACTCAACCAAGTCTTGTGGCAGTGGTAGCAGCAAAGGTGGCAGCAGTGGTGCAGCAGTGGGGGCCTAGGCCCACCCAGAACTGGAATCAGGAGTCAACTGGGGCTTGTGGTGGGAGTGGTGGCAAGGGCAAGGGTGGCAGTGGTGGTGGCCCAGGCCAGTCTGGGAGTCAGAACTCAATCAGGGCTTGTGGTGGCAAGGGAGAGGGTGGCAGTGGTAGCACTGTGGTGGCAGCCTAGGCTGCCCAGGAGTCGGGACTCAACTGGGACTGGCAGCAGCAGCGGCATGTAGGCAACTGGGGTTTGCAGAGCCTCACTCACCTAGGGAGATCACAGATCAAATTCCAATCAGGCAGGGCCATGGCAGAAGGCAGGCAGCGATGGCTGGTAGGCAGGCAAAGGCAGACTAACTTCTGCCTAACTTTATCAAGACTAACTTCATCCAGTTGAGCAGTAATTGCATGGTGGACAACCTCTGCAAAATCTACTGAAATAACATAAAATCCAATTATGCAAAATGTCAAAACTGTTGTTACTTCCAAAGCATCTCATTACAGAAAATACAACTACTTGACTTCATTTTTGAAAAAAAATTATTATGGATTAATATATTCAAGCTAAAAATGCTATTACCAATATGAATTCATAGTCATGTAGTTATTGGGCTTCCACTGTAGAGACCTGACTCTTTAGGAAATTATTTATGGAAGTGGGTTTATAATCTACCTTGTAGGTGATACTCTTATGCAATGTGGATTAGTGTTTTATTAGATGGAATCATTTTGGCCCATTATATGATTGTATATATTGTATTCTGATACATGAATGCACAAAGAAATCATTATCTTCTTTTAATGACCACATAATCCCTTGTGGAGTGGAATTCTAGGCAACTGAATGGAGTTTGCAGAGTGTTTACTGGCCGGATGCCATTCCTGTCAACAATGCAGATATATTCACATTGTGCCCAGAGAGAAATATCTGCCTCTACCTAGGATTGAACTCACAGCCTACTGATTGTGAGGTGAGAGCTCCACTTCTAGGCCACCGCACCACTCCATGAATGGACAAAGAAATGTGTGTTAAATTTTATTTAGTAATTCTTAGTACAGACACATTTAAACCAACATTTAAATATCACTGTTTCCTATAGTCTCCTTGTACAGGACTACATCTGGATCCAGCCTCTGTGTTTCCAGTGTTTGAAGATCATGTCATTAAAATGTGTTATACGTACATCAATTTATATCTGAGATTATGAAAACACAGAAATTCAAAAGACACATGTATATGGTTTATAATTGCTTGTAGTATGAAATCTACAAGAGTATTACAAAATTCTTTAGAAATGTATGTAATTATTTTGATTATAAGCTTTTTAAAGTTAGGTAACATCTCCACTATTATAATGGAGTAGAGTGAGCTACCATTGCCCCATTTAGACATCTAATGTACAAAGGAAAAATTACATTACTTTACATTATATCTTTCATGTTTATTTTAATGCAATAATAAATAAAAGCATAAATTGGTACCAACACAAATTCCTAAGTAACACATTCACTCAGGTTCACTATAAAAATGGAAGCAAACACTGATTCTGTAATACAGTATAAAACATTTAGAAATAACAAAGAGAAATTTCAGTTGTTAGATCTTTTTATAGTTAAACAAGTTACAGTAAGTCCTCTACTTACAACTGATCACCTAGCAACTGTTTGAAATTGTAATGGATCTATCTTGGAGCTTCTGTCATGGATCTCTATTGGGACTCTGCCATTCAGCTAGATGCATTCCTCACTTTATAAGCTTTTTCCTGTTGCATGCCTATCCTATACTTTGATTTACCTTCCTGGGAGTCAGAGGGGAGGGAATGGCTAGAGGGCCATCTGTTTTGTCTCAGCACTGGAGCCTCCAGCAAGCAATGCCTGAGAATAACTTATCACCTTCTCAGCCTGAAGTTCTCAAAACAACTTCACACCTACAGATTGGCTTGCCCTGCACCAGACTGAGGGAAAAGGTTTCTATCTCTTTTAACCTAACGGATATGCATGTGAATCCTCAGTTCCTAACTTGTTTGGCTATCACTTTATCCCAATAAAAGTTTCCTATTGAAATGCCAGCTGTTTCAAGAGTTCTACTTTCTTTTTCTTTTTTTTTTCAAAAGTTTTTTTATTTTTATTTTACATACATATCAATGTGTGAACAATAAAACATTTGGGTGTTTCCATTTTACATCTGTGAGATTTAAAATTCCCAAATAATTGTATAAATACTCACAACACGAAGACAAGTCTCTGGTTCACAATTTCAAAGGTTTATTGTAGGAAAGAAAAGCAGCTGCAAGCGCGGCCTCCAAGACCCTTCCCAATTGGATCGAGTGCAAATTTCACTACTTTAACAATATATTTTATATCCCTGCACAGAACACGGCATGCCTAAAAAGCCCTCCCCTTACACCCCCTTATTTTTTATATGCTAAATTACCAACTTGGGGTCATCATGACATTGTTTCCTGGGCCTCAATGTTTTATCTTCTATTTATTCCTGGGCTGCCAAGCTTTACCTTTGATGCATGTTCTTATCTTATTTATTCCCCCTAGCCTGGTCAGATCTTCCTGTTGTTCTAACAATGTATCATGTCTTTATGGAATGTATCACCTATATGTGAATGACCGAGCCAGGATGTAACTTCTTTCAGCAGAAACAACAAAAAGGCAGGGGGTTTTCTGCAAGGACAGAGAAAGCTGGCAAGGGTACATCAAAAAGGAATGAAAGAAAAGAATCTTCTAGTCTATTTCATATACAAAATGAACCAAAGAGTTTTCTAATCTTGCTATATAATTTTCATTATAAAAGAGTAACTTGTAATTTTCACTCAAATCCCCCATTTATTTCTTCTAACTCACTTACTCTTTTATACTTGTAATATCTCATAATATCCCACCTCATCCTTATTTTTTGGTGTGGTTTGATCTTTATCCTTTGGACTTTTTATTCTCAATGATCTTTTATCTACCTTCATTATTAATATTGTTTCCTTTTTCCCACTTTCTCTTATGTGGTTATTAAAGTCACACTGCTTATAGTTATCTTTATTACAAGTTGTATGAGGGGAATTAAACATGGTAACATCATTAGGACCAGGAAACCCAATATTGCAAATTTAGCCAAATCTTTCCAATTGGAGAACCATCCTCCAAACTAATTACTTACTCCATATAGGTTCACTCCTCTCCAGGTTTGGACCAGTACATGGGCGAACTTTATCATTCTGTCTGTTAATTCTTTCACCACTTTCCCACTCTCATCCACTTCAATACAACAGTTACTCAAGTTGAAGTTTCCACACACACCTCCTTCTTGAGCCAATAAATAATCTAATGCCAATCGATTTTGCATTATGTATGTTCTAGATTTTATACTCTCCTTTGATAGGTGTTTTAAAATATTTGCAGTGTCATTTGTAATTACCTCTAGCACTGCCTGTAGTTGAATTACTTTATTTAATATGTAAATTGGCTCTCTGTCCCCTTGGGTGCCATCTTTCATCCAAGTAACGGGGCCATAATAATTAATTATTTTGTCAGTTGTCCATTCCTCATCTTTCCAGAGTCCTATTTTTATGTTGCTTGGTTCTACAGCTCTTTTTGTCCTTACCTGATTGGCTAAATCATCATACACAGCCAGTCCCAACAGTTGTTTTTGTCTAATGGGGAGGAGGAAAAAACTTGGCTTAATTACTCCCAGAGCACATGATCCATATCACCCTTTAGGTACATATCCATAGGCATACTTTCCACATATCCAGTACATACCTTCTGGAGCTACCCAGTCCAGGGTGTCACTTTCAGGTTCCTCCAAATAAGCCATTTCTGTTATTTCACTTAATGTTTCTTCTGCTGAGGTTCCACTTCCTCCCCACCAACTCTGGTTATTCCATACAGTCAAGCAAATCATATTCCCTACCAGTACCCTTTTTTCCCTGCTTTCTTTCATAACACACTCGTCCTACCAGGTTAGTTGTCCCTTCCTTACCTTTTGTAAATTTTAGAGTTCCATTTTTCCACATATCCATCACTAAATTGTGGTTTAATTCTTGAGCTTCCCATGGCCATTGTTCTCCCATATTAGTTCCACCACATACAAAACAATTATTTACTGTAAGAGTCTTGGCAATCTCTTCAGTTAACTTTACAAACCTATTTACTGCCTTTTTGGGGAATTCAGGTAGTTCTAATTTCTCAAATTCCTGATAGTATGACCAAAATAGGTTTCAACTTTAGGTTTCAACTTTATTTTTGTAGTTTCTATTTTTAATACTAGCTACCCCCATGGATCTTTTCCCTTCCCACTTATCCCTATTCCAAATCCTCTGTATTGTATCCCTTTTTCTAATGATTGATTAGTATATAAACATATGGGGTTGCATTAGCCTAAAGTGCAATCAGTTCCAGTACTTCCCATACTTATATTCATTTCTTGAGGTCCAATGCTTCTTTCATTGGGAACATTTGTTGTGAACCAATAATCATAACTTGGGGATAAGGATGCATGACCAGAATTTTGGAATGTTGCCCTTTTAAAAAGATATTTTTGTTCTTTCATGTAACTTCTCTCCCATTCCAGATTTCCACATTCAACACCCAGCTAGTTATCAGGAAACCCTTGTCCTTTGTTAATGGCCTGACACACATCAAAATATACTTGCAAACTAGTTTCTCCCCTAGTTTCATTGTGAGCTAAATAATCTTTTCTCGTTTGGCTTATGGAAAACATTTGAAGTGCATGATCACCTCCTTTGTATGCATAGACCCATATTCAAGCAATCACTAGACCTAATGCTTTTGGGTCATAGCACTCTAATCCCTTACTCGTATTACACCTCTTATATTGGGTTTCATTTTGGACACAATCAGTTAAGTCAGTTTGCAAACAATAAGGGATCATAGTGTGGTATATCAGTGTGTTTTCAATTGTTCCTTTGCTTTTTGTTGTTTTGATACACTGGGTACATTCTTCTAATGGTTGGGCTGGGTTTAAGAGTAGAATAACACTTACCCCTAACAAGTATCACTGAGTACCTTCCCAATACATCCTCTATAATTTTTATGTCACACTCTATTATACACCTGGTACAGCAAACACAATCAATACAATGTAAACAACAACAACATCCACATGCACAATTGCAAAACCAACACATCCAGGAGGACACGCAATGGGATTTGTTCAGTTGTGGTCTCCTTCAGTTGAGGGAAGAGCATAGGCATCCACTCTGCTCTGAATAAGAAAATACAAAAGTTAGCCACATTATAAATGTCACCACCCCTACTGGAAAAAGGATAGTCTACAGGTCCATTAAGTTCTTCGGAATTTCAACTTCAGTGGATCTCCTTGGTGAGATTCCACTTTCCATTCATCTGGGGCTGGCACAGGCCCCTTCACTCTCAAATAAGGGGTCCACCCTCACTCTTGTGTCCTTACTGCTGTTTCAGTTGTTAACAGGATGAGGAAAGGTCCTTCCCAGGTTGGGGATAATTTTTTGTCTTTCCAGGTCTTTATTAATATCCACTGTCCAGCTTTGTCTTTGTGCACAGCAAAGTCCAAAGGTGGCTTTTGAGCAAGGATGCCTTCTGTCGTAAAAGAGAAAAGCATCTGGACAGTTCTTGTACATATTTTCTAATTATTTTATCTGTCAGCTCAATCCTTGGTAACCCCTCCTTTCCCATATAAGGTATTCCAAACAATAATTCAAATGAGGACAATCCAATATCTTTCCTTGGTTGTGTCCTGATTCCTAGTAAAGCCAAGGGAGGTATTTATTCCAGGGTAAACTGGTTTCTTCCATTATCTTAATTAGGGTTTGTTTTAATTTTTGATTAGCTTGTTCCACCACCCCTGAGCTGGGAGGGTGCCAAGGTGTATGATAATCCCATTTTATTCCCACAGCCTCATTAATTAATTTTATCACCCTTGCTATGAAATGCGTCCCCTGGTCACTATCTATTACTTCAGGAAGGCCATATCTAGGTATCATATTCTCAAGCAATATCCGTGCTATGGTACTAGCATTTGCTTTTACACATGGAAAAGCCTCCACCCATCTGGTCAGATGATCTACAATGATCAGTAAGTATTTCATACTTCCTGCCCTAGGTAATTCAGTATAATCAACTTGTAGTCTTTGAAAGGGTCATAGAGCCAATTCCCTTCCCCCTATCGGTTGTTTTCTTTGTGTTGCTTTATTTATTTTCAAACAGGTTAAGCATTTTCTAATCATTTGTAAGGCAATACAGTGTATTCCTTTACATATATATTTTCGTTATATTAAATCCACCAATGCCTGCACCCCACAGTGAGTTCCCTCATGCAATCGTTCCACCAGATTCCTCATTACTGCTTTGTTCAAAACCTTCCTCCCATTTGGCAACCTCCACTCCCCTTTCTCATCTTGTATCATCCCCTCCTTTCTCATTATTTCTTCTTAATTTACAGAAAATTTTGGTATTATCTGTTCCCCCAATTCCGGTATCATTATAAACACTTTATCTCGCTCCATCAATCCTGCTTCCTTTGCCCTCTCATCTGCTAAATTATTACCATAGACTTCAAACTTCTCCTTTCTGATGTGCTTCTACATGTATTATGGCTAGTGCCTTTGGTATATTAAGTAACTAGTATTTCAATGACTAACTTTACTTTTGCTAATCCCTTCCCTTTGCTATTCACCAACCCCCTCTCTTTCCATATCTTTCCAAACATATGGGCTATTCCAAAAGCCCATATATACATTTCCCCCCTCTGTGCCTAACTTTTTTTTAAAGCAAATTTTATTGATTTTAACAACAAAAACACAAAACAAAACATCATTAAACATTAAAAACATAAAACCTCTTTCCATTATAAATCTTTACAAGGCAGGTAACACATTATTTTATATCACATTCTTCTAATTTATCCCATTTCCATATAAACACGTAAATTCCCTTTAACAAATTTCACATTATTTCTCTTTACTCTTATTCAATAACCTTTCTTTTCTAATTTATCTGCTATTCAATCATCACATTTATATTTTCCTCTGGCTTGTTTATAGTTATTCTCATCTGGCCTTCCTCCGAGATTTTAATAATTCTCAATTCTTAAACACACACATATAAAACACAAAAAACATAAAACTTCCTTGTAGAAAGTAACTTGGCCCCAGATTACCTCTATTTGTATGGACTTCAATTAAATACATGCTCTTCTTATATACCATTACCTATCTTATTTATCATTCTATATCTTCTATATAACTCCTCCCCACTTATATATTTCATCTTGCTTTAAAGCAATATTTTTATATCTTTTGTCCATTTTCCCATTTACATCTATCTCATTCCCAATATAAAAAAGAATAATTTCTCCTGAAATCACTAATCAGAGTATGATGCCTTTCTATCATTCCCCTAAACTGAAATTTGAAATAACACCTAAGTCCCAATCTGATTCTGCTTAGTACATTCTACTATTTCAAAAACAAATACTACAGTAATAAATCTATAATAACCAACACATTAGCCCGTTAAACTCTATAATTAAACTAATATTTTAAACATTTCCTTTAATGTTTTATTAAAACTTAAAATCATTCATTATTAAACATTTTAACATTGTGCCTTAATATTTAAATCTTTTATTAAATCATATAAAGTTCTAATTTTCTATTTTTGATACAAATACAGCTACTACAATACTATCATGTGTACTATGCAGAATCCCCCTTTTTTTTAAAAAAAATCATACGTTACCCTTTGTCCCTAAAAATTTTTTTCTTTTTCCCATCTTGTTTTATACCTTTATAACTTTTTCCCCCCTTTTTTCCTTTCTTTCTTGGCCCACCTAGACTTTTTACCCACTCCTGTCCAAACCTCTGCCTTCTTAGCTTCCCCTTTCTGTTGCATTCTTCTTTCCTTTTGCTTTCTGGCATTATATTGTTTTTGCATCTTATTTTTCTCTTTCATAGATATTTTTTTATGTCTTAAGTCCTTCCTTTTCCCTCCTCTCTTTCTCCTTTCTTTCTTAATCACACTATTTAATTCATTAAAAATGGCTTCTTCTTCTTCCGCTTCTTCCAGCTGTTGTTTAATTTGCTGACACATAGCAAGCGCCATATCTAGAAAACAAAGGGCTTCTCCCATAGCGTCCTTGCCTTCTTTCCTTATTTTTAGATATTGTTTTTTTAGTTCATCAAGAGGTAGAGCCATTATAAACTTTTTCTTCTTCTTTTTCTGTATCCTCTTCTTGTTATTAAGCCAGTTAAATATTTCCAAACTTGAAACAATTTCCCGAAATCCCAAAGTCATCAAACAGTCCAGGCAAAGCACAAACTTCTTCCTTTTACAGTTTCTCTTTCTGGGGTAAAGTCAATTAGGGAAAAAACCCCAATCTGTATTTTAAATCTTTTTTGCAGTTTGCTTCTAATCTTTTTATTTTCAAAGCATCTCCTCCAACAAAGTCTTGAAAAGATTTTTTTTCCCAAGCCTCTCCCTTCCCACTTGTAACAAAGGGCTTTAAATTTTTACCTTCTGTTAGAGAGCAGATTTTCCATGTCCATTTGTTAATTCCATAAGGGAGGGAGAGTAACTTTCTCTTTCGCCGCTGAAAACCTCCATTAGAGACATTGTAGCATCCAAAAAGATAATAATTTTCCAGGCATTAAATATATCCTTAAGGTCCCGGTTCAGCCAAGAAGACTTTCATTTTAAAACTTCCTTCTTCTTCCTCCTGCACATTCTTAATCCAGTTGCCGGCTACTTAAGACCGCCGCTCCACCGCCTTGAGAAAAGGGGGTTATTGCCGGCTGGGGAGGGGGTCTGCGATACCCCTCAACCCCTATCCGGATCCCCCCTATCTTCAGCTACCCCAACAGGGCAGCCTTATCCTCCAAATCCGTCAGGATCGGAGGCACCAAGACGGCTAGCACAGCAGGGATCGCGGAGAGACGCGAATCCCTGCTGTCACCGAAGCCAGGCAAACAGGAAGTTGTGCCTAACTCTTTCAAAGCCATTTTTAAAGCGTATAGTTCACAAACTTGAGCAGACCACTGATTCAGTAATCTTTCAGGTAATATTGTTTTCCATGATTCTCCTTCTATCACTGTATAAGCACTTTTCCTTTCTCCCTCAACCACTCTGGAACTTCCATCTATAAATAAGGTCCTTAATCCTTCTATTCTGGTTTCCTTCAAATCCTCTCTCATTGTTGTCTGATAATCTATTGCCTCTAAGCAATCATGCTCTATCTCCTGTTAGTCTCTTTCCTCACTCAGAAACTGAGCTGGGTTTACATTGGCATCAGTGACTATGACTAAAGTAGGATCGTCTAACAAAATGCTCCCATATTTCATGAGTCTAGAATTTGTCATCCACTTCTGAGCTTGTTAATTTAAAATACTCCGTACTTGATGTAGACTGCTAATGACAATTGCTCCTCCAAAGGTTATTTTTCTGCTTTCTTGAACTAGTAAGGCAGTAGCCGCTATTGCTTGTATGCAAATCGGCCACCCCTTTATTACTGGATCTATCAACTTTGATAAAAATGCTACTGGTTTCTTCAACTCTCCTCATTCCTGGGCTAACGCCCCTGTAGCTATTCCATTTTCTATTGCCACAAACAAGTGAAAGGTTTTGTCTAAATCTGGCAAGGATAGAACTGGCGCTCTTTTTAATTTCTCTTTTAACGCCTGGAACATTTTGTTGTCCATGGTTCAGAATCTGTCAATTTTGAATATAGTGGTTTAGTTGTTTCTGCATAATTTATAATCCACTGTCTACAGTATCCCACTAGTCCTAAAAATTTTCTAAGGGCCTTTTTGTCTCTTGGCAGTGGCTGGGTTATTATGCCTTCTGTCCAAGAGAGAGTAATCTTTCTGCTGCTTTTACTTCTCAGATGTCCTAAATAGTTTACCTCCCTTTCTACACACAGCAGCTTGTTTTTAGATACTCTTAGTCCTTGGCCTACTAAATAATTTAGCAAATCATTAGTTCCTTTTTCCACATCCTGCTTCTTCTCCCCCGAGAGCAACAAGTCATCTACATATTGTATTAGGGACAAGTTTGGATCTTTTGGGAATTTCTCTAATATTTGTTCTAAAATTTGACCAAATAAATTAGGACTTTCAGTATAGCCTTGAGGCAATACTGCCCATCTCAATTGACATTTCCTTCCTATGTCTGGGTCCTCCCATTCAAATACAAAAACATCCCGAGATTGAGGATCAAGCAGGCAAGCCCAAAAAGCATCCTTCAAATCAATCACGCTTAAACAGCTGATGTTCTGGGGGAATCCTACTTAGTAGAGTATGTGGACTGAGGACCACAGGGTGCCTAGAAAATATTATATTATTAATTTTTCTCAAGTCTTCAACTAGGCAATAATTCCCATCATCTTTTTGAACAGCTAGTATAGGAGAATTGTATGGAGACATTGCAGGCTCTAAAAGTCCATCCTGTATTAATTCCTTTATGACTGGTTTTGAGCCCCTCCTTCCTTCTAGGGTGATCTCATATTGCTTCTGTCTTATGGGCTCAGTAGATTTTAGAGTGATTTTTATGGGGGTTACTTGTAATCCCCCTCAGTTTCCTTTAGTAGCCCATACAATAGGTGTTATCTCCTGTTCATTCTCCTCTGTTAATACTAGCAATTGTTTCCTAATTAATTGGATCCCCCATTCCCAGTTTTGAAGCACATCTCCACCTAGCAAATTCACTCCTGCCTCTGGTACATACAATGGCTGTATTTTGATCTCATAATCTCTCAACCTTAAGGTTAATGGATTTAATTGAGGAACTTCAAAGGATTGCCCCGCTACTCCCAATATTTTTATCGAGGTATTACCTAACTGGCAACCTTGAGGTATGCTTATGAGAGATGTCCTTGAAGCTCTGGTGTCTATTAAGAATACTAATTCTTGTTTTTCTGGTCCCACTTGTAGATTTACCAAGGGCTCTTAGTGGAACCATAATATCAAGGGCCCCTGACCTCCCTATTCCTCATCCTCTTCATCCATCAATCTATACACTCTCTGTTCCCCCTCCATCTTTCTTTCTCTTTGAGGGCAGTTTCTTGCAAAATGCCCTTCCCCTCCACAGTTAAAACACTCATTTCTATCCCCTTGTCTCCCTGTTCCTCTTCCCCTCCAGTTCCATTGCCCTCGGTTTCCAAACTCTCTTCTCTGCCCTCTCTGATCCCCTAACATTTTATCCATCATAGCTCCCACTGTGGATAACAGCATTTTCTTATCCTGTCTTCTCTCTTGCTCACCCTGATTCACAAATACTTTCTGGGCCTCTGCCGATATATCCATTATATTCTTTTCTCACGAATTTTCTATCTTCTGGACTTTCCTCTGGATGTCCCTATAGGACTGAATAACAAACTGACTTTTCAGCAACTGTCTAAAAATTTCACTGTCCTCTTTCATTCCTCCATATTTTTTATTGCATCTCTAAGTCTCTCTAGGAAATCCCCAGGTGATTCATCCTTTCTTTAATGTACACTGAAAGCTTTAAAAATGTTCTTACTTTGGGGTACACAGTTACGAATACCCTCTACGATCATTTGCTTTAAATCTTCCATTTTCTGTCTATCGGCCAGGAGGTTATTATTCCAATCTGGCCTTTGTAATGGAAATTTGTCTTCTGCAGCTGCCTGACTTACTCCTGGATGATGGTCTTCCCAATATTTCACAGCTGCCTTTCTAATTAGTGCTTTACTTCTGTAGAAAAAAGGAAGCCTAGAGAGTACTGGAGTTCATCCCAAGTATATGTGTTTGGTCCTAGGAAAGCAGCAACCTCATCAGCAACTGTCTGAGGTTCCTCCTGGATTTTCTTCATTTAAACTCCCTCAACTCTGTGGCTGTGATATTATGTGGTACATAACCCATCACTGGTTATCCTTGTGCATTTACACCTTGGGGAACCTGCCTCAAGGGGAATAATTTCTCTTCTTTTTCTTCCTCTCTCTCTCTCTCTTCTTCACTCTCTGTCTAGTTCTAACTACTATAGGTTGATCTGCCACCTCCTCCTCCCCTCCTACTGCTCCCTGGTTGGCATATGGGTTAGGTGGCTGGGGGGCCTGAGGTACCTGTGGTACTTGGGGTGCCTGGGGTGCCTGAGGCAGCTGAGGTGCACTTGGAGCTACATAAGGGGAAGGATATTCCGGAGGATCCCACTTAGGTGGTTCCTCTTCTTTCTCCTCCTTCAATTTAAAAAGCTGACCCTGCTCAGGTGGAACTGGGCTTTCCCAGTGTACATGGTACCATGGTTTTACATATGGTATTTCACTACTTAAAGTTGGTCTTGAAAGTATATATTGTTCTAGTTTCCCTATCCAACATTTGTCTGACTCTCCCAAATGGTCCCAATGATAAACAGGGGGACTTATAATATATTTTGGCCACTTTTTGTGACATAATCTAATCATTTGACTTTTAGTTAATTTACAGGTCCATGGGATTAAATTATCATCATCCCATTGAGATAAAAGTTGTCCTAAGGGACTTTATGATGGTATTTCTACAGTGCTGTTAGTTAGTTTTACAGCAAGAGTATCTTTCTTTGGCTTAGCACAACAACTAAATTATTTCCCATCTTCTCTCTTGAGGGTTTTCTTGATTATGGTTTCCTGAGGTTCTCAATTTTACAGCCGCTCAGTATCACTAACACCAGTCTGCTTCCCTTCAGGCTGGCCTTCCTCCTCGCAGGACTAAGGAACTGCAACCTTTCAGGTCTGCACTCACTCTGGACTCACTAGTGTTCCCAGAACACAGTCCAACACACACACACACAGCCATTATTGATAAACCTCCCACAATCACTCTCTGACCACCCAGGTACAATTGCATCTTTCCTGTTTGGGGGGCAAAAGTTTCTTACCTGGGCTGGTGCACCGGGTTGCCTGCTCCACTTAGGGCCTCAGCAGTTGTTGTCTCTTGCCTGCTCCTTTGATATCATGGACCAGAGCTGCTAATTTAGATATGGCTTGGGGCCCGCAAATGGAAGTTCAGTCTCAGATTACTCTAGGCAGTTGACATCAATCGGTGCGCTCCCAGAGTTTGCTGAGGAGGAACCCCAAAAGAAGCCCTCAAGCCCCACATTGGGCGCCAAGATTGTGAGATTTAAAATTCCCAAATAATTATATAAATACTCACAACACGAAGACAAGTCTCTGGTTCACAATTTCAAAGGATTATTGTAGAAAAGAAAAGCGGTTGTAAGCGCGGCCTCCAAGACCCTTCCCAATTGGATTGAGTACAAGGAGAGCAAATATCACTACTTTAACAATACATTTTATATCCCTGCACAGAACACACCACACCTAAAAAGCCCTCCCCTTATACCCCCTTATTTTCTATATGCTAAACTACCAACTTGGGGTCGTCATGACATTGTTTCCTGGGCCTCAATGTTTTATCTTCTATTTATTCCTGGGCTGCCAAGCTTTACCTTTGATGTATGTTCTTATCTTATTTATTCTCCCTAGCCTGGTCAGATCTTCCTGTTGTTCTAACAATGTATCATGTCTTTGTGGAATGTATCACCTATATGTGAATGACTGAGCCAGGATGTAACTTCTTTCAGCAGAAACAACAAAAAAGGAGGGGGTTTTCTGCAAGGACAGAGAAAGCTGGCAAGGGTACATCAAAAAGGAATGAAAGAAAAGAATCTTCTAGTCCAGGCTTGTCCAACCTGCGGCCCAAGGGCTGCATGCGGCCCAGGTCACCTTGTAATGCGGCCCAGTGCCCACCCCAACCTTTGTGCCAGAGCCAGTGAGGAGGAGGAGGAGAAGCAGGCACGAGGCAGGGCTAGGCGAGCGCCAGGCCAAGCAGCAACAGAAAAAGCAGGCGCCGTCAGAGCGCCACCTCCTGCTGTTGCCACCACCACCATCGCCGCCGCTTCTGCCCCCGCCGCTTCTGCCCCCGCTGCCACTTCTGCCCCTGCCGTCGCTGCCGCTTCTGCCCCCACCGCCTCTGCTTCTGCCCCCGCCGCCACTGCCCCCGCCGCTGCTTCTGCCCCCGCCGCTGCTGCTGCTTCTGCCTTCCAGTCCTGCCTCATCCAGCCGGGCCATTTGCAGGAGGAGAGGTAGGCGCGAGGCGGGCGAGCTTTCTCCCCCCCCCCAAAATTTGGCCGGAAAATAAACCATGATAAAAAAACCATGATAAAAAAACTGTGATAAAAAATAAATAATTTTTAATAAATAATTAATAATAAAAACATCTCACTAACTTCATTTCCAAATAAATTTAATATGTTAACTATGTTTTCTATGGTTTTTTTGGATGATCAGGTATTGTTACTGTTATTTTATTTTATGTGCGGCCCAAACCAAATTTTCATCTTCTAATGTGGCCCAGGGAAGGTGAAAGGTTGGACACCCCTGTTCTAGTCTATTTCATATACAAAATGGACTAAAGAGTTTTCTAATCTTGCTATATAATTTTCATTATAAGAGTAACTTATAATTTTCTCTCACATCCAATAACATATTAATAATCATATTAACTATTTTTCATTGTCTTATTTTATTCCAACCTTAATACGTATCTTTATATTCCATTTAGTCTTATTCATTTATATATTCCATATTTTGTCATATTACTTCTTTTATGCTGATCCTCATATTATTCAAATTTTCTTAATATCACCCTCAATCAGATTTTAATTTCCTTTCTTTTTCTTATATCATCGTATTAAAAAATTATATACCATTATTTCCCCCCTCTTCCATTCCATCCCAATTCTAACTTTCAGTTATGTCACTACTTTTCCAAGAATATTCCCTAATACATTTTCTTTTTTATTATAACATTTCATTCATCAATTATGTCCTTCCTTTTTACCACAGATAAACATCATTAATCATATTTAATACATTTGACAAGTCCTTGTAGCTCTATTAATAATAATCCTATTAGTATTAAGTCACCACTTTAACAATCAAATTCCATTTCATATACTCCCTTATTCCCCCCTCTCTTATTTCCAACATTATTCTAATTTTAATTATATCTTTATTATATTGGAGAAAGAAGAAAAGATAAAAATAAGATGAAAATGGAGTTTTTTCTTTAACCATTCTCTCTCTCTCTCTAAAATACTAAACATATTCTTTTTTAACTCATCTCCTATATTCCTCTCTCAAATCTTTATTCCTATCTGCTTCCACATTTTAAGCCTTTTTCCCTTCTCCCATTTCATTGTCCAATTTTCAAAATATCTACTCTTATTTCTCTCAGAGGAGTCCTCTTACAATTTTATTGTCATCTTTAATACATTTAATACATTTAACAAATCCTTATAGCTCTATTAATAATAATCCTATTCATATTAGATATTTCCATTATTTAATTTGTCAATATTTCAATACATTATTTTTATATTAATCACTACTTTTAGCTATCATTCAAGTTCCATTTCATACACTGCTCAAAAAAATAAAGAGAACACAAAAATAAGACATCCTAGATCTGAATTAATAAAACATTCTTATTAAATACTTTGTTCATTACATAGTTGAAAATGCTGACAACAAAATCACACAAAAATTATCAATGGAAATCAAATTTAGCAACCCATGGAGGTCTGGATTTGGAGTTACACTCAAAATTAAAGTGGAAAAAAGCACTACAGGCTGATCCAACTTTGATGTAATGTCCTTCAAACAAGTCAAAATGAGGCTCAGTAGTGCGTGTGGCCTCCATGTGCCTGTATGACCTCGCTACAATGCAAGGGCATGCTCCTGATGAGGTGGCAGATGGTCTCCTAAGGGATCTCCCCCCACACCTGGATTAAAGCATATCCCAACTCCTGGACAGTCTGTGGTGCAACATGGCTTTGGTGGATGGAGCGAGACATGATGTCCCAGATGTGCTTAATTGGATTCAGGTCTGGGGAACGGGCGGGCCAGTCCATAGCATCAATGCCTTCATCTTGCAGGAACTGCTGACACACTCCAGCCACATGAGGTCTAGCATTGTCTTGCATTAGGAGGAACCCAGGGCCAACTGCACCAGCATATGGTCTCACAAGGGGTCTGAGGATCTCATCTTGGTACCTAATGGCAGTCAGGCTACCTCTGGTGAGCACATGGAGGGCTGTGTGGCTCCCTAAAGAAATGCCACCCCACACCATTACTGACTCACTGCCAAACCTGTCATGCTGGAGGATGTTGCAGGCAGCAGAACATTCTCCACGGCATCTCCAGACCCTGTCACGTCTGTCACATGTGCTCAGTGTGAACCTGCTTTCATCTGTGAAGAGCACAGGGTGCCAGTGGAGAATTTGCCAATCTTGGTATTCTCTGGCAAATGCCAAACGTCCTGCACAGTGTTGGGCTGTAAGCACAACCCCCACCTGTGGACGTTGGGCCCTCATACCACCCTCATGGAGTCTGTTTCTGACTGTCTGAGCAACCACATGCACATTTGTGGCCCACTGGAGGTCATTTTACAGGGCTCTGGAAGTGCTCCTCCTGTCCCTCCTTGCACAAAGGCAGAGGTAGCGGTCCTGATGCTGGGTTGTTGCCCTCCTATAGCCTCCTCCACATCTCCAGTGTATATTCCATTATTCCCCCTCTCAATAATTTCAACCTTGTCTACAATTTAATTATATCTTTATTAAAAAAGAGAAAAAAAAGGAAAAAGAATTATTTTTAAAAAGAATAAATTTTTGCTTTAACCATTATCTCTTATTTGTTTTTGCAAATTAAACTTTCTCTTCACAGCTCGCATCTCATATTCCTCTCTCAGATCCTTGTCCCTGTCTGCCTCCATGTCATTTGGAACTTTTCTCCCTTCTCCACCCCGTCCCATTTTCTAGCATTCAAAATGTCCGCTTACTTTTTTCTCTCTCACATTTTGCAGTTTTATTTCCTCTTTCCATTCTCTACTCTCCTTTCTGTTTATTGCATTCATTTTTATTATATTCATTGTCTCTTCTTTCTCATCATCATAGTCTATTTGTTGATTTTCTTCTATGTTCTCTTTTGGTCCTCTAATTAATTCCTCATCTTCTTCTTGTACATCTTGCATGCTCCTTGCCATCTTTTCCTCTATGCTCTGCATTTTGTTAAGAACTCTGTCCTGGCTATTCTTAATAACCAATAAGTATCGACATCATTTCTGCCCAGCTCCCACTTTGTTCTTGTTGGTAAGTCATCTTGTTTAGTTTGTTTTATTTTTTTTTAAAGTCCAAAAGTCCAATAGTCCAAATATACAAATAATTCCAATAGTCCAAATAATTTTAAAATATTAATCCAAAATAGTAAAGGATCCAATTTTTAAAATGTTTCCAATATTTTAGAATGCTTCCACAAAACAATATTTTTTCTTTTAAAAATTCCAATTTTCTATACTTTCCATATTCCAAAAATTGCCTTTTCTTCTCCTTTTTCCCCTTTCCATTTTTAAAGTCTTTCTCTTAGTGCTTAAACTGCCACTTTTAATATAACAATGAGGTTCTTTTTCTCTAGCATAAACTTTTTGGGGTAAATTTTAAATAGTTCCTCTCACCCAGTTCTGTATATCATCCACTTTTTCCTCTCCTGCACAATTCTTTGGTGTTCACAGCTGTTGAGACTCCATGGTGGCCATTTTGACCAGCCTCTTCTCACCATCATGGCAAAGAGGGAAAAGCTCCGGGGTTCCGCAGAGGAGTTGCATTCTCCTCTGGGACCTCACAGAGCACCCCTCCAAACCTTAACTGTCCCTCCAAGGCAGTTTTCAGAGCCCACAAACAGCTGAAGACCAGTGCAGGAACAGAGCTCTCCATTCTCTGTTACTGGGTTTGTCTCAACATTGTCTCTAGGCAAACCTAGAGTTCTACTTTCTTGAGGAGGGAGGAGAGGCAGGTCCTTACATTAGTCAGAATCTGCAAAGTGGTTAACCTGAAGAAGCATTGCTCTACTGAGGAGACCTTGAGTGCCTTGTCCAATTTGGGCAGTGAGCATGGAGAGGGAGAATACTGGGGTAAAACCACCCCTACCCAGCTGGATGTAGCCTGCAGTTGCCCTACCAAAGAACCAGCCATCCTGGAAAACCCCATGAAGCCGAGGTGATCAATTGGAGAGGGGAAAAAGGACAGCTGAGAGGGCAGGACCAAAGGTGCAGGTCTGGAAGTGCGAGCTGAAAGCCCTGTTGGACCATGAGGATATGGCCAAAGAACTGGTCTGCGACAAATACCACAAGAAGTACGTCGTTCATTTTGTGATAGAGGTATTTGAGAACATGAGAACCAGGGGTGAGCTGGACTGCTGGAGTGAAGGAGGCAAAGCAGCTACAATGGCTGATGGTGCGAGGGCTGACACCCCGGTCCCAGCTACTGCTGGTCAAGCAGCTGGGGCAGATAGGAAGGCCAACACCCAGCAAACCCACTGCATCTGGCACCAGTACATCAAGACCAAAGCAGAGCATGTTAAACTAGTCCGAGCAGTCCTAAACAAACTCTACTGCAAAACTTTATGCGAAGCTGTCAAAATGCGAATTTCACAAGGAAAGGATAAGTTACCTAGGTTATAGAATCTCCAATGAAGGAATGGAAATGGACCCGGAGAAAGTACGGACAATGGTCGAATGGACCCCTCCTCGCACACATAGACAGCTATAAAACTTTCTGGGGTTTACTAATATCTACAGACAATTTATCCCAGCATTTGCCCAAATTGTGCTTCCATCACTAACTTGTTAAAAATCAAGGGAGGTGATAAACCCAAACTGAGGCAACCCCTGAACTGGACCATTGAATGCCAAGTGGCATTCAAAAAGCTAAAGGTATTATTTTCAGTAGAACCAGTGTTAAAGCATCCAGACCAAGAAAAAACTTTTATTATTCAGGTGGATACCAGCAACATGGCAGTTGGGGTGGTCCTCTCCAAGAGAATGAGCAGGGCCTGTTACAACCTCCAAAAAATTTAAAGACACTGAATATAGGTGGGCTGTTTGGAGAAAGATGCATCTGCAGTCCACTGGGCCCTCCTCACGAGGAGGCATTTTCTGGAAGGGAGTAAGATCCCTTTCCAGGTGGGGACTGATCACAAGAATCTGGAGGCTCTTAAGATCCCACAGAAACTATCCCCAAAGTAAGTAAGATGGGCCCAATACTTCAAAGGCTTTGATTTCATCCTCAAATATCTTCCCGGAGGGAAGAATTTCCTAGGCAATGCTTGATCCAGATTGCCACAATATAATAGCACAAAATCAGAAGTAGTTCAAACCCCGGCTCCCAGCCTCTCAGCTAGCAGCCAAAGTAATGACCAGAGCACAAGCAAAAACAGATTCTCCAATGGACAACACCATGACCCGAGTTTTCGAGCAAGCCCTTCTTATCAACAAATGATTCCAGGCCCATAGACTCTTGCTTACTAAAAGATGGCCTGGCTGGGATGGAAGTTGTACATCACAGCTAGCCAAAGATTGGACTTTATGAAAAACTGCCCCAAAGTGTAGGAATCACTGTCATTTGG
Organism: Pseudonaja textilis; assembly: GCF_900518735.1. The sequence goes on from NW_020769390.1 coordinate 1,351,266, forward strand.
GTGGTGACTGACTTATTCTCCAAATAGGCCCACTTTATACCATGCCAGAAAATCCGTGCTGCAAAAGCCCTAACCAAGATGTTCCTACACAATATATATCACCTGCATGGAGCTGCCCAAAGGTGTCAATATTCTGAGTAATGCGCCCATTGAAAGCAGAACTCCAAGGCAGGTATATTCCTCTAAGAACATGTTTATTGGATACATTATATTGGCACAGCCAGTGAAAGCCAACTCTGAAGGTTCCCACGGTTTTCACCTAATTAAAAGAATGAAACTTTCCCCCTCCCTAGTATCATCAATCACATGGTCCAATGAATACATCTTGTAGGCTCCTTTCCTACTTCACCATCCAATGTTATGATGACCTTGGTTCCCATGGCAAAACTTTTTATTTTGACTGTAAGCTGGGCTATCTACTTCCCCCCTCCCCTTCTTTCTCAGTCTTCATGGCAACTTTGAGGCAACACAAGATGGCTACAGCCAGGTTTGCTTCAGAGTTGACAAAAGGATTATCTCTGACTGGGGTATTCAGTTCATGTCAAAATTTTGGAGGGCTTTCCTAAGCCTCCTGGGTACCGACCAAGATCTGAGTTCAAGTCACCATCCTCAAATGATGGAACATGCAAACTTGGTATTGGAACAGTACCTAAGGTGCTTCATCAACTACCCATGGATGACTGGATTGACCTTCTGCCCTTTGCAGAGGTTGCCGACAACAATGCAGTCCATTCTAGTACTGGTTTCACCCCATTCAGAATTGCTACTCGTCAGGACTTCAACCCGATGTCAGAGCTACCTTTGGAGGAGCCTACAATACCCTCCCTTAAAGAGGCAGGGTATTGTAGCCTTATACAGCAAGTGTAAAACATCTGGCCAGTAGTAAGGAAATGCATTCCTCACTTTATAACCTTTTTCGTGTTGCATGCCTTTCCTGTACTTTGATTTACCTTCCTGGGAGTGTAAGAGGGAAAGGAATGGCTAGAGGGCCATCTGTTTTGTCTCAGCACTGGAGGCTCCAGCAAGTGATGCCTGAGAACAACTTCTTATTAGCTTCTTAGCCTGAAGTTCTCAAAACAACTTCACAGCTGCAGATTGGCTTGCTCTGCACCAGACTGAGGGAAGGGGTTTCTATCTCTTTTAACCTAACAGATATGCATTGGAATCTTCAGATCCTGCCTTCTTTGTCTTTCAAGCACTTTATCCCAATAAAAGTTTTGAAATACCAACTGTTTCAAGAGTTCTTCTTTCTTGAGGAGAGAGGAGAGGCAAGTCCTTACAGCTTCTTACAATCAGCCCTGCCTATGGTCAAATGACTGAATTTCAGATGCTCAGCAACGTGACTGCGTTCATTTTTTTTACTTTTATTTATTTATTTTATCAAGTGATTATAAGATAACAGGTATAAGTATAAACATAGTTATGAATAGATGAAATGGATACATATAAGAAAAATAAAAAGAAACAATAGGACAGGGACGGTAGGCACGTTGGTGCACAGACCTCTTAGGAAAGGGGTGAGGTCAATAGTAGAAAGTCTAAGATTAAAGTTTTTGGGGTTTGAGGAAGAAACCACAGAGTCAGGTAGAGTATTCCAGACATTGATCACTCTGTTGCTAAAGTCGTATTTCCTGCAATCGAGTTTGGTGCGATTAACCTCGAGTTTGTATCTATTGTTTGCTCTTGTATTGTTAGGATTGAAGCTGAAGTATTCATTGACAGGTAGGACATTGCAATGTATTATTTTATATACTATACTTAGATCAGACTGAAGGCAGTGTAGTTCTAGCTTTTCTAGGTCTAGAATTTCAAGTCTGGTGGCATAAGGTATTCTGCAACAAATAGAGGAATGGAGAACTCTTCTTGTGAAATATTTCTGGACTTTCTCAACTGTGTTAATATCAGATACATAATGTGGGTTCCAGATTGATGAGCTGTATTCAAGTATTGGTCTAGTAATTGTTTTGTATGCTCTAGTTAGTAGTGTAATATTACCAGAGAAAAAGCTACGTAAGATTAGGTTAACAACTCTTAATGCCTTTTTGGCTATATAGTTACAGTGGGCTCTAGCACCTCGATCATTAGAGATGAGTACTCCAAGGTCCTTGACAGAGTTTGGATCATGAACAAGGTTTTGGATTGAAGCTTCCTTATTGTTATGGGTAATTTGTTTTTTCTGGTTTTGGGAGTTGTTATTGGTACATATAGTTTGATGACTCTTTTGACTTCAAGTAAAAATATGTTGTAATGGTCTTCAACAGTATTGCATCCAGTGAATAGAAGTTGCCAATCAAGAGATGAGACATCATTGTTCATTGGATCATAGTTGCCTTTTTTGAAGTTATAATTGGGGATCCCGTCATTATGATGATTTTTGTGTGGATGTATGTTGAGACAAAAGTCAAACATGTTGTGGTCACTGTTGGAAAAGGGTTCTTTAATTTGTATTCCATAAATTGAATTCAAACTATTGCAGAAGATGAGATCGAAGCAGTTGTTAAGTCTAGTATTGTTGGTTACTAATGTGTTTCTCCAACAATACGCCCCCCCAATAGGAAGACCCAGCATGTTTTCTAGGCATAAAATGAAATTAAGCCCCTCCCCCCAAATTTAGGCCTAGTTTAAAACATGTGAATTGGGGGGGGAAGGTGGGGGGAACTTGCCATTAGGACTGCCCCACGGGCAGCTACGCCTCACCATTAGCCGCTCCTAACAGCCAATCATGGTGGAGTACAGAGGGCTCCCTTACCCCCACCAAGCACCTTTGCTGCAGACCCAGGTCAGCAGGCAGGCGTCACCGGTGTGGATGTCCAGCAGCATTTCAGCCACTTCTCAGGTCTCTGTAGCTTCCACGGTTCCCACCGGTGCTGGTACATCTCTCGCCAGCGCCGTCTCCAACAACAGCATCTGAGTTGCTCCCGCTTTCCCCCCGTCCCCGTAACAACAGGAAAAAAAAACATTTTGAGGTACCTGGGAGCGCCATGCACTGTGTTTTGGTTTAATCCTGAGTGGCTGGGTGGGCATAAGAAGAGCCGAGCGAGCATCTCTGCTGCTGCTACCCTTGGTGCTCCAGCCTCGGGCTCTGCAAGTTTTCAAAAGTCCCAGTGCGCAGCCCCTTCTTGCATTCCAAGCACCCAGGCCGAGCTGCAGCTGTCCCTCTCTCGCCAGCACCATCTCCAACATCAGAGGCAACAGCAGCAGGAACCATGGAAGCATTTCAGCTGCTTCTCGAGTGGAGGAGCTGCCTCCATAACTCCCACAGTTCCTGCCACTGCTGCCGCTGTTATTGGAGATGGTGCTGGTGAGAGAGGGACAGCTGCAGCTCGGCCTGGACACTTGGAATGCAGGAACAGGCTGTGCACTGGGACTTTTGCAAACTTGCAGAGCCCGAGGCTGGAGGGTAGCAGCAGGAGAGACGCTGCCATCTTATTTGGTCTTGAAGACACCAACAAATCAGACAACATCACCAAAGTTCGCAATATCATAAGCAACTCAAATACAACAAACATCTCTCCTGAAGATATCATTGAAATAACCAGAGATGGACCTGAGTTCAAATACAATGACAGCTCTGTGGCCCCAAGATTTTGTAGACTTGTATGCAAAAATGAGTCCAGCAAACGTATATTCATTCATACAATAAACGCCATTGCAAAAACCAATCCCACCCATAAAAAACTTTGCTCAAGATGAGACTTATCCATACTTCAAAGAATCTGCTCCCGTGAACTCAGCACAGAACTCAAAAAACATCTAGACAATGGAGAAAAGGACCTATACATTGACTACCAAGCTGATTGCATCAAAAGAAAGTCACACAACCCGCAACTCTACATCCAACCCTACACCATCCAATCCACCATCACTCAAAACTAGCCACGCATGCCTCTAACTGCCTCTATTCCAACTATAACTGGCCTTAAATGCAAGCTACTCAATGCAAGAAGCCTTGTAAATAAAATACCTGAATTTCTCCTCTTACTAAATACGGCTAAATTCGACAACATATTTATCTGTGAAACATGGCTCAATGCATCACTCCCTGACTCCATTACCACAGTAAGAGACTATCATGTTTACCGATCAGATCGTGAAATCTGTAGAGAAGGTGGTGTTGGTATCTTCTACAAAAAGTCCCTACATCTAAAAACAGCCAAGTTACCCAGGGGTTTGCTCTTCCTGAGACCATCGTCTGTGAACTGTCCTTAAATATCACATTTCAATTCTTACTATGTTACAGAGCCCCTGATTATGACACTGAACATGTAAACAAGCTAAATTCACTACTAACATGGGCAACATCCTGTCCACACACTTTTATCTTTCTTGGTGACCTGAATCTACCTCATATTAACTTGACCCTAAGCGAATGTAAAACTGAACCCATACATGCAACCTTCTACAATGCTGTAACAAATCTGGGACAAGAACAACTACCATGTTTCTCATATAATAAGGCTGGGTCTTATTATTTTTTGAGCCCCGAAAAAACGGCTAGGATGTCTTTTCGAGGGTGAATTAATTTCTTTCTCCCCCTGGAACACCCTCGCCTAGGGTGCCCCACCGGCAGCTATGCCTCGCCACCAGCTACTCCTAATGGCCAATCATGGTGGAGTGCGGAGGGCTCCCTTACCTTATTCGTTTAGGGTCAAGTTAATATGAGGTAGATTCAGGTCACCAAGAAAGATAAAAGCGTGTGGACAGGATGTTGCCCATGTTAGTAGTGAATTTAGCTTGTTTACATGTTCAGTGTCATAATCAGGGGCTCTGTAACATAGTAAGAATTGAAATGTGATATTTAAGGACAGTTCACAGACGATGGTCTCAGGAAGAGCAAACCCCTGGGTAACTTGGCTGTTTTTAGATGTAGGGACTTTTTGTAGAAGATACCAACACCACCTTCTCTACAGATTTCACGATCTGATCGGTAAACATGATAGTCTCTTACTGTGGTAATGGAGTCAGGGAGTGATGCATTGAGCCATGTTTCACAGATAAATATGTTGTCGAATTTAGCCGTATTTAGTAAGAGGAGAAATTCAGGTATTTTATTTACAAGGCTTCTTGCATTGAGTAGCTTGCATTTAAGGCCAGTTATAGTTGGAATAGAGGCAGTTAGAGGCATGCGTGGCTAGTTTTGAGTGATGGTGGATTGGATGGTGTAGGGTTGGATGTAGAGTTGCGGGTTGTGTGACTTTCTTTTGATGCAATCAGCTTGGTAGTCAATGTATAGGTCCTTTTCTCCATTGTCTAGATGTTTTTTGAGTTCTGTGCTGAGTTCACGGGAGCAGATTCTTTGAAGTATGGATAAGTCTCATCTTGAGCAAAGTTTTTTATGGGTGGGATTGGTTTTTGCAATGGCGTTTATTGTATGAATGAATATACGTTTGCTGGACTCATTTTTGCATACAAGTCTACAAAATCTTGGGGCCACAGAGCTGTCATTGTATTTGAACTCAGGTCCATCTCTGGTTATTTCAATGATATCTTCAGGAGAGATGTTTGTTGTATTTGAGTTGCTTATGATATTGCGAACTTTGGTGATGTTGTCTGATTTGTTGGTGTCTTCAAGACCAAATAAGATGGCATTTGGACATTTCTGATCACGTTCCATATCTCTGATGAGTAAGGGCTATCATTTGTGGAATTATTTGATGGGATAGTAATTGTTTATGGCTGTGGTTTGATGGTTATTTTTGGTTGTAGTGATCATGTGTTTTATGACAATTTTGTTAAATGCCAGCATTTATTTCTGGTTTTCAGAAAAATGACATCCATATTGAACCATTAGTTTGCTTAACAATTGTGGCTTTTGCTTAATGACCCCAACAGCCACTGTAGGAGATGACCAGACTGAGGCCAAGGAAAAGGTCAAATCACCATCAGTCATGAGTCACTGCATGCCCACAAGAGATCTAAGTCCAGGCCACGTTGAATGCCTCTAAATTCCTGCAAATTTTCCTTTACCATTAGTAGCTCAGATTTCATAGAGAGTTTAAGCTTGCAATAAATCTTTATATTCATTTGAACTGCCTGAATCTCCTGATTTTCCTGGTGCTTGACAGCCAATGTACAGCCACCACAAAAATTATTGTAAAATTTGATTGGTCATGTAACTTGTAACATTTTACATGTAACATTTTAGAACCATCATGACTAATGATTGTGAAGGGAAGACTCCATTGTAGTCATAACTTGAGAACTACCTATATAAACAGAATCATAGAATACAAATGTAAATCACATGCTGTGCAATATACTTCTTTCATGGCATTATTATATACAGAAAATGTGAAATCACAACTGCCAGTTATTTACCTGGTGTGGGCCTCCATTCATATCAAGTTCTCGATATTATTATTATTACAGCCAGATGATTAGAATAGATTTTGAATTTTTATCCACTTATCAAGTTCTTCCCAAGGATCAGGAATAGGGAGATATTGTTCTTTGTTTCTGTTATTTAATAACTGAAAAGATTTTGCATTTTTCTTTGCAAGTGAATAAATTCAATTTTACTAAGACTAAAAGAGGACATGTTAGTGCTTCGTGTCTTCATGGACAACTGAATAAAGAGACTTACATCAGTGAACTAACATTGTAATAATAAAGATTAAGATAATGATAATTAGTAATATTTTCTTTGAACATAAACTAAATACATTTGTATGATTTTATGTTTCATGTTTGTTTGTTTTTTAATTAACAGCTTCTGTCCAGGGCCCATGGGAAAGGGCTATATCACCAAATAAAGTGCCCTACTACATAAAGTAAGTATTAAAAACTCATAATGCTTAACTTTTGGAAGCTTATCAGGCAATTAATTTAATTTGCTTTGAAATTACAAGGATTCCATTCCTTTGAACGATACTGGTTGATACTTCAGTTGCCTTCTATTATCATCATGAGCAGCAAAATAATTATTTAAAGAAATGAAGTTGTTAAGATTGCTTGCTCTTAGAATTATAACATTCAATATAATACATAACTTCCAATCGAATTCTGCCTGGTACATTCTTAAAATACACACTATGTTCTTTAAAAATGTATATATATAACAATAGTAAATAAGACACTCATTCCATTCCAGTTCAGTTCTATCATTAATATTAGTTACAATCTTAACTTCTTTAACATTTCTTTTCAATTAATATCATTTGGGAACACTTACAAACTTATAATTCTCAAGGCATAAATTGAAGTTTAAATAAGAGTTGAATGCATAAAATTAAAAGATATAAAGGTGTCATACTCCAATTAGTAACTACAGGGGAAAATTTGTTTAATGAGAAAAGATGATATGAAATTGAAACAGGACAGACAAAAGTATCAATATAATGATTAGAAAGACATTGAAACATTGAAACTTAGAAAAATATATAATTGAATTTAGATATGAGATAATTAAAAATAAACTTGAGAAAACCAAGGGAGGGAGAAAATTATGGAGAAAATGTTAAAATAGTAATAAGATATGGAACAGAACACAAAGGTGAATATGAAATTGAGTTTGTGTCTGTATGGAGAAGTGATAACCCGGGATCATACTATTCTCAAAAAAAGATGTTTTATTTGTATTATGTTTTTGTGAAATCCCAAATAAAATTTATATTAAAAAAAAGATTGCTTGCTGTTAAAACTCAACTATGTTTTCATTATACCAATCCAGTAAACATTTTTCAGTGGTAATCACAGGGATGGGATTCTACTGGTTTGGACCAGTTCTATAGAACCAGTTGTTATGATTCTGCACAGTTCAGAGAACCACCAAATTGTGCTGGCTGGCCCCTCCCCTCCCTGCTGAGTCAATCCTTCTTGCGCATGTGCGACATCGTACGCATGCCCAACCTCGCTGAATCGGTTCTCTCCCACCCAGTCACTCCTTAAGGTATTTCTTTTTTTTCCCCCTCCTGACAATCAGTTGTTCCGATGATCAGCTGTGCTGGAATCCCCTCACTATTTTACTGCTTCCCCCAGGAGGCTTGCCTGATGCCCAGGAGGCCCAAAAACAGAGCATAGGGGGGTGCTGCATGTCCCCATGCTCTGTTTTTTGCCTTCCTGGGCCCCAGAGAAGCCACCTAGGAGAAAAAATGCCCCCCAGGAGGCTTGCCTGAGGCCCAGGAGCCCAAAAATGGAGTATAGGGGGTGCTGCTCAGTTTCTTACATTTCTGGGCCCCAGGAAAGCCTTCTGGGAGCAAAAATGCCCTCCCCCAGGAGGCTTGCCTGAGGCCCAGGAGGCAAAAAAATGGAGGGGGGTTTCTGCAAAAACAGAAGAAGAAGCCACGCCCACCCAGTCACATGGCCACACCCACCTAGCCATGCCCATATAACCGGTTGTTGAAAAATTTGAATCCCACCCCTGGGTAATCAGCCTATGATTGGGCAGTATGTAGTTATGTAAGTTCCTGCTTCTCCTTCTCACTCAAGAAAATAAAAACTCTTGAAACTCAGTATTTCAAAAGGAACCTTTTATTGAGCAGAAGTGATAGCAGAACAAAAAGCAAAGCAGACTCTAAATCCCTTCAGGCAATACAGTTAGAAAGAAGGCATTAGAAACCTCTCCCTCCAGTCCAGCATGGATTCAGCCATTCCACTGGTATGAAGATGTTATTGTAACGGCTGTCCTGAAAACCCGATAAGCAGGCATTCCCAGAGTCATATTCCACTGGCTTTTAGAGTGAAACAACCCACATGACCTTTCCCCCTAGTACATTCCCCAAAAGGTGAGAAAATCTCAGGGTGCTTAGGCTCCAGGATAAGGTTATAAAATAGCAGTTGTCAGAGAGAATAAGAAAGGATTACATTGAGGTTCCCCCCTTCCCCCATTTGAATGGCAGTATCACTTTAGGGATCTGACAAATATCTACATCAAACTGGCTGTCATTAAAGAGCAACATAATGTTAGTTAATGCATTATGACTGCATTTTTACTACCAGAAACATTATTTTTTCTGTGTTAAGATATCAATCTAATTTCACCAAACTTGTAAACATTACATTTTGTTTTTTGGTCGGATGTCCTGTTGTACAGGACAGGATGGTGTTTTGAAACACTGAGAGCATGTGGTACGTTTCTTGCTGAGTAGAGTCTAAACAGCATGTAAACATCTTCTTTTGCTAACACTATGATTAGAAGCAGAATCTACTGAACCAACAATTTTATGTAAGCTTTATTTCTAGAAAAGCCACTTTTTAAATCTGTTTATTACATTTGGAATAAAATTATACTAATATGAGAGATTTGACCAGAAAAAACAACATACTTGACAACCAAAGATCCATAAAAGGCTTTAAGATATTTGCAAATAGGATCCCAACTCCCAAACGTGTAGGAGAAGGAGAACCACCCTTAAGATGGTTACAGTCATTTATAGAATGTCACATTGAAATGATTACATAATCCTTCCTGTTTTTCACACATAGGAGTTCTATGGACTTCCATGGGTAACTCTGGGAACTTTTCCATCCCGTAAGTCCTCCTATACTATCAGCTTTGGAAACCCCCTGGTTCCCATCACCATATTTCCTGTTATGTTCATTTGACACAATAAGTCATTAACCAGCTTCCGTTAATGTCAGGATGACCCAGCGTTTCTTACATGAAATCTTAAGACAAAATACAAACCCCCACTCCAGCCAAGGACATAATATTTTTAACTTTACAGAATAATAAGTTACAAAATATGATATGCTTGTATGACTGTTCAGAAATAATTCCAGAAGGTCACATTACGAACAAAGATGGAGTGTCTTTGGTTCTATACTTTCTTAGGTGTAACAGGTAAATACATATGTTATTTCCACATATAACATAATATGAAAAATATATTTTATAAATTGAATATGCAGAAGTTTAAATGAGGTTATTTTAGAATGTTGTTTGGTTTTTTTGGGTGGGAGAGTTGCAGAAAAATAATATGTTTCCTATAAAATGTTTTGGCCATAAAATGGATCAATCAATTTATCTAAGCAATCTTTTAACTCTATAGTTGAAAAATATATTTTGGATTCTAGATGATATATTGTTTTCATTGTGATAAACAGATGCTACATAGCTTGGATAAATACTCATTTCTTCCAAATTTATAGTTTATATCATTAAAAGTTGTTGAAAATAAAAGATATAAAAGATTTAATTATATCCAGCCACAGCATGACACAGACCTAATTTCAGTTAAGGAAATATATATTTCAAATTGTTCTTTGAGTATCCAAATAGTTATTTTAAGATTACAATCTATATAGAAACTGTCATTCTGTCTTACCATTTATGAGTTTAGATATTATTCTCTGTTTCATTGTAACATAAATGGCCTACATTGAACGTAGGGGCACAACTCAATTGTACTGCACCTCTGATTCTATTTTTCATTTTGGATTTTCTTCTTGTTGTCACAGTTTTTTTGGTCCCCCTTTATGAGCTTATAATGTGCTATGTCACTGAGAGTAAAAAAGTAATGAGTTGGTTTTTTTTTTACTTTCAGTGACATTACAACATATTATAAGCTCATAAATCTGAGAAACATTGCTTTAGAAGCCTACACAATGTAATATTCAATGTTTTACTGCAAGGCTGCAACAAATTATTTGATCCTATCAATTATAACTAGATATTTATACAGTTGATTATTTAATAGCAATTATTTTTGCAGACTGGAATTGTAGTTTGTGTAAGAAAAAATAATGGGCAAGCCCAAAATTAAGGGAATGTGGCCCAGAATTCACAACAATTCATAGTTCATTTCCTTCAGAAATAATTAAAAAGTGGGTTTCCCACTGTAGTGGCTGTTAATTGAAGTCAATTACCACAAACAGGATTCCTCTTTATGGGCCATCTACTTTCTTCATATTCTTCACCTGAATAGAATGATCCTTCCAAAACATCACTTCATACTTCTGGACTATAGGCATGTTGTTTTGGGATGAGTTTGATTTGATGGCCAGCCCTAAGAAAGAAAGTAATCATTTGTTATAACCAAACCATCTTACTATACAAATAAGACATATACTATGGAATAAATTCCCATGTGAATTAAAGCAAATATCTCCTCCTTACTTTAGTTTAGGAGCGTAGTGGGCATGTGGTCAAGACACTGGGCTTATCAACTGGAAGGTTGGCAGCTTGAGACCTAAATATGTGTGATGGAGTAAGCTCCCATTACTTCCCCCAGTTCCTGCCAACCATTTGAAAGCATGCAAAATAGATAAATAAATATTGCATTCTGTGGACTTTTGTCATGCTGACCACATGATCACAGAAGTGTTTTTGGACAATGCTAGCTGTTCAGCTGTGAATTTGAGATGAGCACTACTCCCTACGCAGAGTCAGAGATGATTGGCAGGGGAAACCTTAACCTTTTTTAAAAAAAAACCTGAGTTTCATAATAGGCAAAATGTATCTAAGTGGATGAATGGATGGATACAATATATAAAATAAAACGCATATTTTTCTAAAATATGACTTTTCTAATCAGCCTGATTTGTCTTTCTATAGCTACCTTGTCTGTAGCCCAGGTTTCTGTGTGTGCATTTGTGTATGTAAGCACAAATGCATATCTTCTCACACGCATCTGAGACTGTAAGTTAAAAAAAAAGGTCCATGATCTGAAAACAGTGAAATGTATCAGTCTGAATTGCTATTTGTACATACTTTTTCCCATACCCAATTCAGTCTGGTAGTGTTCATAGTTAAATATTAAGATATATTTACCCTTATGCTAAGCAGTTGAATATAGCTTTTGTGAAGCATAAGATACTAATAGAAATATTTAGGAAATACAGCAACTCTATATAATCATCATCAATATTTTACAATACTACAATATTTAATGAAGTAGTTCCAGTAAACTTAACACACCTGTCTTATAGCTCCTATCTTGTATAATGGACAGCTGTGCTATTATTTTCATGAAGAAAATAGAAATATATTATTTTGAATTCAGCTTAATTGTTAGAAAAGTATATGCACTTTTGGTTTGGGAATGAAAGAGGTATTTTATTTTTTGTTTAATTTTTCTCTTTTTATGATTTAAGAGAAAAATCACTCTAAGCACTAAAGATTTTCATTCAGTGTCATATCTGTGAGCTAACTTCCTTGAAACTTCATTTAGTATAAAGTTTCCTTAACCAGACCTTTTCAACAAATAGTTTTACTAGGCAACTTAAGACCCTTGGACAACTTAGGCTACAAGCTCCATCAGATCAAATGGCTAGAGTTAGATTAATTTACACATTGCTGAGAACTTATCAGACAAAACTTCAGAAGTAGCCAGGGGTGGGATCCTACCGGTTCTGTCCGGCTCTGTAGAACCGGTAGCTCTGAAGAGCAGCAGACATAGAACTGGTTCTATATCTACTGCTGTTTTGGCCCACCTGCCCACCTGGGCTCTTATCTGACCTTTATTTCCTGCTTTTTCAACCTCAGCTGCCGTGCAAGGCACAGCTGCGGTTGAAAAAGCAGAAAATAACTGCTTTTTCAAACACTGCTTCCCTGCACGCAGCACTACTCAGCTGTCCAGGCAGCAAGCTGATGAAGATTTACACACACGCTCAGTGTGCAGGGAAGCACATTGTAAATCACCAAACAGGTAGTTAACCCTGTCAGATCCCACCCCTGGAAGTAGCCCTGTAGCAATATAGTTAATATGTACCTATGCATGCTAATCCATTCTAGGTTGCTACTAAGACTTCTCATGGTACATTCTTACTCAGTGGTGGGATTCAGTCGGTTCAGCCAAACTGGTAGCTAACTTTTTGTGCAATTCAGCAAACCAGCTAAAAATAAAGTGCAAGAGAGGGTTTTTTTCCTTCTCTCTCCCTTTAACTAATAGCTCCAGGCAGGCAGCCAAGAATCACTTAACAGGTGAATACTTAATTGTGATAACAAAACCACAGGAATGTAGCTGGCACATGCCTTGAATAAACAATAAAAACTGACAGGATTAGGGCAGGGAAACACCAGGAAACATCAATGACCTATCTAGGGTTGGGATTAACCTCTTCCCTTCAGGAAGAATGACAAGATTACAAACATTTTCATTACAAAGAGTATTAAGTAACACTTCGTTGATCAGTTGATACTCCCTAAGTGACTAGGTTGTGCCAGTTTGATGAAAGGTGGATGTCTCAGCTCTCTTCTCCATGAGATCCTCTGCTGGTGCCTCCACTTTTCTGTCTTAATTTAGCTGCTTAGTGATTTCTGCTGCCATTGCCTGTCAATCACATGGATGTGTTTATTTGATGTTTTCCCACATAACCCTGGCATGTGAGACAGGTAAAAATTTCACAGGCTATGCCAGGAGTCTGCAACCTTAAATACTAAAGAGCCACTTGGGCCCATTTTCAACAGAAAACAAAACACTGGGAGCCACAAACCCTGAGTTGGCATGGCCAACTTGATATCACTCACTCTCACCCAGTCACATGACCCCCCCAGCCACGCATATCCAGGTTTTGCAGCTCCCAGTGTTTTCTTTTATATGGGAAATAGGTATCTCCCTCTCTCCCTCTCTCTTTCCCCTCTCCCTCCCTCACATCTCTCTTTCTCCCTGTGTCTATCTCCTTCTCTCTCATCTCTCTTTCTCTCTCTCATCTCTCTCTTTCTCTATCTCCCTTCCTCCCATCTTTCTCTCATCTCTTTCTCTTTTTCTATCTTCCTCTCTATCATGCTTTCTCTATATCTCCCTCTCATCCCTCTCTCTCTCATTTCTTTCTCTTTCTCCCTCTCATCTCTTTCTTTTTCTGTCTCCCTCTTTCTCCCTCCCTCTCATCTCTTTCTGTCATCTCTTTCTTTTTCTCTCTATCTCCCTCTCTATCTCTCTCTTATCCCCCTCTCTCCCTCATCTCTTTTCTTTTTCTCCTTCGCTCTCTCCCTCCCACTCCCCATTTCCACTTCCCAACCCAAACACCCAGGAAATAACTAAGGAAATTTGAGCATGTTCTCTCTATCTCTGGAAAGATACAAAAATAAACCTTGCATTGCAAAAGGAGTGACTGTCAGGCTGTAGATCACCACATGCACTTCAGAGAAGCATCATCCCAAGCAGCAGCAAATTTACACAGGAACACATGCATCCAGCAACTCAGTCCAAAGTGGCTGGAAAATATAGTCCCTGGGTGTCCCTGAAGACACTTGGCAGGCAAAGTATGGGGATAAAACTCCCCTGCCATCACCAAGGCAGCATCTGCTGAATCCTTGCAAAACTGGGCAAGGCGGAGAGAGGAGAGCAGACAGAGATGAATTGAGCTGAATCTGTTTCCCTCTTGTTGTCTCTCTCTCTTGCTGCCTTAATGGTGGGAAATGGCAGGCAGCTATTTCCAGCTTTGTTGGTGCTGGACACATGACCTCCTCTCCACTGAGAGAGATAGAAACAGAGAGAGAGAGAGGGAGAGAAAGAGAGAGAGAGGGAGAGAGGGGAAAGTGGAGACTTCCAAGTATCCAAATGCAAAGGGAAGCAATGCTAAGGAATTTTAAAACTTTATAGGTATGATTGTGAAATGCAGGCAAAAGGATATGCCAGGGGTGAGTGGGGCAGGGTCACATTATGTTGTAATGGGCTCCAGGAGGAGGAGGGGATTCAGGATTCCCCCATTGTGAAGCACACTTTCGCTGTGCTGCTCAAAGTGGGGATTGGGTCTTTCCCCTCACCCCACCCCATGCCAAAGGAAAGCCAGCTGGGCTTCTCCTTCCCTCCTTCCCTTCCTCCTTCCCCCTATTCCTTCAGGATAGAGGAGTGCACACTAGAAACGCATGTTTGGGGCGATGTTGGAGCATGTCTTCTGACCCTCGCCTGGAACTCTGAACACTCCTCCAGGCCCAGCTTGCTGTGTGGTGCCCTGACACTTCTGATGCCCCCTCCCCCCCATAGTCCCAGCCATTGCTGCCAGGGAAGGCACAGGAAAAGAAAGCAAACAGAAACATAGCTTTCGCTGGGACGAAAGAGCTGAGATCGGGGAATGCACAGGCAACAGAAAGCAATGCATTTCAAAGGCAGCAGCTTGTGGCTGAAGGTGCCGAACAGCGTCCCACTGTGAGAACTGGGCCATGCCTCTCTGCTATCCAATTCACCAGTGAAGGCGCTTCTGCTGGGCCATCTCTCCCTCCTGCTGGTCTGTTGTGCTCAGTGCTCAGCGGGGGAGGGGAGCACTTCCCCACACCACCCCCTTCTTTCTCTTGGGCCCACTAACAAGGGAGTAGGAAGGACAGGCTTGGGGGATGACTCCACCCTGCAATATACACCACCACCATTCTCTCCCAGCCCTCTTTGCTGGTGGCAACAGCAAATGTACCGTGACAAAGGTTGCCACACAAAGGCAAGTGCAGGATGCGACAGGGCATTTTCATCCCTCTGCTGTGACAGGAAGCCACAGCAGAGGACCCAAAGAGCCGCATGCAGCTTTGGGGCCTCAGGTTGCCAACCCCCGGGCTAGGCCATCATTGAAGAATAAACCAAAAAGTAGAGAAAAATAAAGTGGACAAATCTGAAATAAGTGCAGTAGTGTAAGGCATGCAACAAGGCAGTTAGTACCCCTTCTTTAGAATGACATCATTCTCACAAATGATTTATTTATTTTGTTAGATGTTTATCCTGTCTTTATTACTTTATACGAAACTCAAGGTGGAGAACTTATCTAATATTCCTTCCTCCTCTTAGTTTCCCCAGAACCACAATCTAAGAAGTGGTTTGGGCTGGAAGACAGCCTAAAATGAGACCAGAACTCAGAGTCTCTTGATTTTGAGGTCAGCATCTTAACCACTACTTTGTTTAAAAAGGAGGAAAGAATGTCAAAATAACTTGTAAAAATTGAGAGGGGGGAGGGAGAGAGAGAGAACCACCAGCAGCACCGGGCAGCACATGAGTAGAGCCTGAGAGCACCACAGAGAGCAACAGGGAAAGCGACGGTAGAGCTGAGTGGAAAGCTGCACAAGCAGGCTGAGAGAGCTGACTAGACAGGAACGAGGTTGAAAAGACTGGAGCACCAAAGGACAGAAGAAAGCAACAAGAGGCTGGAGCAGCAAATGAGGGAAGTGTAGGCAATAAATTAAGCCTGAAGTTCCAATAGGCGGGAGGGAAGACCCTGTGTCATGCCCCTGTTGGAATCTGATTCCGAAGGGGAGGTCGAGATGACAGGGAGTGGGAGTGTGGCTCCGGTGGCTGTGGAAGAAACTGGGGAAGGGCACAGTCTGGCTAAGCCTTCAGAGGAAGACCCAGGGCCACCCCCTCTTCATCCTAGGGCATGCAGGGAGGAACGGAGAAGGGAGCAATGTGAGTTACATGAGTTATGGTGGAGAAAAGGGCCCTGATTCCCTTCATTAGCTGCAGCTGGGAAAACAGGATTTAAAAAGGATGTTTGCGCACAGCACCTTGTTGGAAGCAAAGCGTGAATTATCTTTGTTTGTCAAGTCTTATCTGGGTTCTGGCATCCTCCCAACTATGTATGTTTCGTTATCTTTTGAAGTCTGCAATTCCTTATCCTGCCCTGTCTTGTTAATTGCTGTAGCGTGGTTTGTGTTGATTTTTATTTATAATCTATATGTACTTTGGGCTCAGACTGAATTTCTTCCCTTTAAAAACTGTTCTTGGGAGAGTTTTTTCTCCAGCTGATGATAACTGGACATTGGGGGCCAAGTTGGCGGTATTAAAGGGACTTTCCCTACTTTTGTGACTTTGTTGCTTTTGTGCCACTCCCCGGGTCATCACACCCTGGTAGAGAATAAAAATGAACACAGGACAGAAAATAAAAGATAAATAAATAGGCAAATAATAAGGACAAGAATGGGAAACTAGAAATCAAGGAAGAATTGGATTAATGAAGATCAATCAAATAAATAAGGCAAATCTTAAATAATAAGATAGAGGGAACTGGAGCGCAATAATTTTTTTTTAAATATATGGAAGAAAGGATAAATAAAACTCAGAGCTGGTATTCAGCAGGTTCTGACCAGTTCTGGAAAAGCAGTAGCAGAAATTTTGAGTAGTTTGGAGAACTGGCAAATACCACCTCCCTGGCCCCGCTCCCATCATCTCTGCCTCACCAGTCCCAGCTGATCAGCTGGGTCTTCTTTTGTTGCCCCGCACAGGAGAATGGAGCTGGAAAGCAGGTTAGTGGGGTGGGGAGAGAATGAGGACTTTGCAGTAATCTTCCCCCAGGAGTGGAGAGGGAATGGAGATTTTACAGTATCCTTCCCCTGTCACGCCCACCAAGTCACACGCACAGAATCAGTAGTAAAAATTTTTGAATCCCACCACTGATATTAAAACTAGTATAATAGTAAGCAAGTAAAATAAAAAACAAGCATAAAAACAAGCACAAAAAGGCAGGAAAAACGATAGAAAAAAGGATACAATTTTTTACCCTTAAAAGAACCAGAAAAAAGAAACAAACTCATGGAACAAGTAACTAATACTATTGTTGTATGCAACGTATGTTCCATGTATGTGATTATGCCCCCAAAACACCCAAATTACACATGTATTAAATGTAAGCCATGTGAACTACTAGAGGAAAAAATAAGGGATCTAGAGGCAGCTCTAGCCAAACTCCAAGCTATGCAAGAAAGTTATGCACAAATCGAACCAAATAATGAACAAGTAAATCCCAGAGGATTTGACCCTGCTGATAAACCCTTGGAGGAAGATAAATGGAGGTATGTCATAAATGGAGGAAACAAAATAATCAAAGAAAGAAGCAGCAGACATCTAACAAATCCCCTGCTACCCAATCTAACCAAATCAGAAGCAGCCCCATTAAAACTGAGCAACCAATTTCTCCCCCAAGTTGAAATACTCAGACCCACAACCTTCCCTTCAAAGAAAACATGCAAACACCTACAAATATCCCTAAAAACTTCACAAACTCACCTGGTATAAAACAGAAAAGCACCCCAGGCTGCATCTCCTAAAAAAGGAAGGCAGGTGTTGGTGATAGGAGATCCTATTCTCAAAGAAACAGAACCAGCCATCTGCAGACCGGACATAAAATCTAGGGATTGTCTTGCTGGAGCAAAAATCAAGGATGTGACTAAGAACCTAACCAAAATAATTAGTCCCACAGATTACTACCCTTTTCTACTACTACTTGTAAGGACGAATGACACAAAAAGGACTTGAAAACAACATTGAATGATTACAAGCAGCTAGGCAAGAAAGTCAAGGACTTAGGTGCACAAGTAGTTTTTTCATCTGTACTGCCAACAAAAGGACACCATCCAGTAAGAGAACAAAGAATTCTAGAAGTGAACCACTGGCCAAAGAGTTGGTGTTGCCAAAAAAACCTTTGGATTCCTGGACCATGGTCTGCATTAACTCCATGATGGGCTTTTGGCAAGGGATAGGCTGCATCTCACAAAGCCTGGGAAGAATGTTTCCAGAAAATGACTGGCTCAACTTATCAGAAGGGCTTTAAACTAAAATTGTGGGGGGAGGGTGACCAATCTTTAGGACCTAATTCCTAGCCAAAAAAAAAAAAAAACCCTTAGAAAGCAAGTCAAATAATGAAGTAAGGATGGATGGGAAGAAAGACAAAGTCAAACGCCCTAATAGGAGACATAGGAAACACCCAGAGTAAGACAAAAAGATCGCAAGTGCCTATATACAAATGCACAAATTCTGGGGAACAAAAAGGGTGAACTATATATTTTTTGGTATATGTTTTATTCATAATTTTCCTTTAACAACCAATATTTTTTGTGGACAGTGTAATGACTGGGTTGATATATTTTTCACACAATGCTAAGAGTAATAATACAATTACATATACAGAGTTTTTATCTTCCAACTTCTAACCTTGATATGCTCATTATAATTATAATATATTCCTTTATGTATCAATATATATTATACTTTTTTCCAATTAGTACTTATTTCTTCATTTTTCCCATTTGCTGGGTTCTTCTATAGTCACCTCATTATCTTTAAACAGTACTATTCTCTCTTTATGATTTTTTATCACTTTCTCCAAAAATATGTGTAAACATCAATAACCTCTCTTCATACAATATACTTATTAAACAGGGTTATTAAACAGGTTTTTATTAAACAGGGGTTAAGTCAGTTTTAATATTGTAAATATCACTCAGTGTTCCACCACATTTCCAATATTTCATTTTTCTATAAACACCAATAAAACCAATTGTTAATAAGATTTAATCAGTCCCAAGGTTATATCTCTAAGTCCCCTGAATTTATAGTTCTTGAAAACTATATATTCCAGTATATTTTTGCACCCTAATCATAATATATTTAAATATATCTAATCCTAGTCTTCCACCTCCTAATCTTAATATTTTATGGTTATAATAAATTATATTATATATTTATATATGTGCTACTATTTTCCCAATTTAAACTTTCCACTTATTTCTATTGATTTTTAATATAATTACTATATTGCACGATATTATGTCTCTATCCATCATCTCTCAGCCTTTTTAGAATTTTATCATTTATTGATTTTTTGGTGATTCTTTTATATTTCTCTCTTGGAATCTTATATGTCTTTCTAGCATTTTTGTACAGACAGATTGTTCCCTCAGCCTTACCCTTTACCTCCTTCTGTTACATCTTTTAAATATCCATCCATAACCCTTTCATTATTTTTGAAAAATCTTCCTTTTTTCTTTATTCTATTGTAAACTCTTATTGTCTATTTGATTTTTAGTATTTATTGTTACTGTCTTTTCAGTGTTTTATCTGGTTGTAATTTATTTTTATCTTCTTGTAGTTTATTTTGTTTTGTCTCCTTCACCACTCCTAATTTTTCATCTGATTTCTGTGAATCATATTCAACTTTTCTCAGCATTTGTTGAGGGCCTTCTATGTTCACAACTTTATCTTTAAATATTCCCATCATCTCCTTAGAATTATTTGTCACCATTTTTAACATTTCTTCATATAAATGGGTCATTTTGTACCAAGTCCATATACCTCTAATATTCCAGTATCCCAGTATCTAAAAACTACAAAAAAAAGTCAATTATTAATATAATTTGGTCAATTCCAAAATTATTCCTCCAAGTCCCCTAAATTTCTAGTCCTTAAATGCTATAAATCTGTGCTTTTCAGTCTTCATAATTTCCAGTTTATACCGTCCCAATTCCAGATTTTAAAGTCTTATTTATCTTTTCTTTTTTCTTTTTCTCTATTTTCCCCTTCTATCGCCTTTCTCCTTTTGCTTTGTAGGATGATCTATCATGATGTTAATAACCCAAATCCAACTTAGCCCACCAGGTTTCTTCAAAATTTTCAAATCCACTTTTCAATGCACAGTTTCAATAAAGTTTTAGCGTTTAGTTTAGTTTGCCTTATGGATCTTCAAAAAGCTTAGTAAATATTTCCCAGCATCCAAATCACCCACTTTTAAGATAAAGTCAAGGTCAAGTAGCCTTCCAGGTATTGTTTACTTTCTCTCCTTTCATCACGTTCCTTTAAGTTTTACACGTTGCAGTAATCTTCTTCCTCCAGTAGATGGGTCCCCTGCTCCCAATTCCAGCATTCAATAGAGTGTAAAAGTCAAAACAGCTGATTGTCAACCAGTCAAGGGGGTTTGAGAGAGAGTTTAGAAAAGCAATTTCTCCCAATAATCACTTTTCACAATGTTATTTGGCTTTCTAGGCTTTCTATGTCCTCTTGTGTGAAAGCTGAAGGGGGGGAGGGTGTCGAGCGCAGAAAAGCTCGAGTTCTCGCCTGCACAATCAGCCACAAGGCAAACTATGGGGCTTCCAAAATGCTCAGAATAGAATACTTTTATTGGCCAAGTGTGATTGGACACACAAGGAATTTATCTTGGTGTAAATACTCTCAGTATACATAAAGAAAAGATACATTCGTTAAGAATCAAGAATCACAACGTACAACACTCAATGATAGTCATAGGGTACAATCAACAATCAAATCATACTAGGAAACAGTCAACATAAATCGTAAGGATACAAGTGACAAAGTTACAGTCCTACAACCACAAGTGGGAGGGGATGGGTGATAAGGAGTGATGAGAAGATTAACAGTAATAGTAGTGCACCCTTTGTAAATATTTGAATAGTGTTGAGGGAATTATTTGTTTAGCAGAGTGATGGCTTTTGGGAAAAAAACTGTTCTTGTGTCTAGTTGTTCTGATGTGCAGCTCTCAGCTCAACCCAACCCGGAGTTCCAGTCGGTCCCACAAGCGAAGGTCAGATGCCCAGACCAAAAGAGCACTGAGTAAGACGGGCTCCTAATAACCAGGCAACACCCCCGCTTCAGCCTCCACAGAAGAGGACTCCCCAAGGCTAAGCTCCAGGTTTCTCCTGCTGCTTCCAAGCAGAGAAGGGTCCCTCCCTGCAGGCCTCGAAGCCTCTTCCAGGAGTGTGCGCATGATGGGCTCTCCCCACCGAGCAAGGGCATCTCCTGAGGAGGCCCCCACTCATCCACCAGCATCAAGCCCAGGTCAGAGGAAGGGGCTCTGAGCACCTGGCCATTGCGCTGCACCCCACCCTTAGCAGAGCATAGGGACGAGAGGGACGAGAAAACTGACCCCACCGGCCCTGCCCCATTCTGGGCCTCTGAACTGGATGGTGAGTGAAGACTTGCCCACTCCGCCACCTCCCACCACCACCAGCTGGTACTTTTCCTGCCCTGGACCATCCCTACAGCCCACAGCCATCAAGGAAGAGCCCAGGCCAGAGGTGAGCTGGAAGGTGCAGGAACACTGTGCAAATGCAAGTAGTGCATCGTTCCCACACCTTTCAGCCATCTCCATCACCGTTTCAGCTCACCTGTGCCACCAGCCCCCTCTTGCTGCAACAGCACCATTACTTTGTCCTGGCTGGCAAGAATTGCGCTGCTTTTTGCACATTGCACCACCTACAAATTTGCACATTACAGGTGCCAGTCCCTATGGCGGAGATGTCAAACCTCACCACTGGCTGGTCCCATATTCCATAGCTGCAGTAGTCACAAAACTGACTCTGGTCATCCCATAGCAGCTAACCCATGGCAGGCCAGTGCACAGGCCAGTCCTGTGACTACTGCAGCTATGGAATGTAGGACCAACTTTCCCACCAACGTCAGCAAGCCACCCCGGGGCGGATTTCCCTCCCCAGCCTCAGGAGACTGTTTATAAACACCCACCTTATCACACTTGGAATGCTCCCAGAGCACTAATTGCCAAATGCAGGGCAAGGCCAAACTTGACACAGTCAAACAGAACTTTTCAAAGCTTGAATTGACCGAATTGCTTCATGCAAAAGCTCACATCCCATTCACTCCTCTTTTATGTCCTATGGGAAGGGCCAATCATCTCTGAGGTATGGCCTTATTCCTAAGTCGATCCTGCTTTCTCAATTGTTCTTGTCTTCTGGTAGCCCTGTGCATGTGCAGGCTAAGAACTGGTTCCACAAACTCCCTTGCCTCACTGCTATCTGAGTCTGAAGGCAGCTGATGACTGCCAGCTGGCCCTGGCCCCTGTGCATCTCTGCCTCCAATACAGAGCCCTCATCCGAGCCCTCCTCAGCCTCCAAGACTGGCCCAGGTTCCTCCCCAACCTCCTTGCTACTTTCCAACTCTGCTGCCAACTCCATCAGCCACCAGAGGGCCACAATAGGCAGGCAAATACAATACTGAAGCATTCCTTTTCAATTTGGGCATAATTCAATTCAATGGAGGAGAGCACCCTGGATACGCATCCAACTGGCTGACCTTGCAATAGGCAACATCCTAGACCATTTTTTCTCAAATTTGGATAGTAACAGTCTTTGTAACATCATAGTATTTTAACACTGGAGCAGTGGTAACCAAGCGTTTTATCTCCTGTACTGCCTGGTCATGCTTGGTGTCTCAATGGCTGACACACCTCAGACAGGTGCGGCAGAAATTTTGCTAAATATGTGACAAAACCGATAAATCTCTGCACCAATTTAGCATCAGCAGTTAGTGGCATGTCCACAATGGCTTTAATCTTACCTGGATCAGCTTTTAAGCCTCGTGAAGACAGAATATGCCCATGAAAGTGGACTTTAAACTGGCACCTTAAACTGCAACTTCTTTACACTGAGCCTTAGCCTCACTTGCCAACACCGATCTCACAGCTCCATTAGCTTCTCATCATGGTCATGCTCAGCTTCTTTGTTTGTTTCCCTACAGCCAACTATAAGAATATCATCCACTATTGACTCAATTTCACTGAGCTTACTTAATAATTCATGCTGCTTTCATTGATACATCTCTGGTGCTATGAAAACTCTGAAGGGTAGCTTGAGCCATCTCTTTCTGTCCCATGGAGTCCAGAACGTAATCATATAGCTACTTATTTCATTCAGCTTGCACTGTAAAAAACATCAACAAGTGTGAAAACCCATGCTTTAGGTACCTTGTGCAAGACGTCATCAAGTGTTTGCATTAAGTGGTGTGATCATTTCAAGACCATATTCAGAAACTTGGGATCAATACAAATTCTAATCTTCTCCGGCCTCCTAACAACAACCATGTTGCTTATCCAATAGGTGGGTTCAGATACTGAAGTAATATGCCCTTCTGCCTCATACTTATCCAGTTGTGCTTTAACCTGCAACTTGATAGCTATAGGGACATTACATGAGGCACTTTGTACTGGAGAAATGGTGGGGTCAAGTTCAAAATTCACCTCTCCTGGAACAGATTATAAGGCCCTCAAACACCTCCTTATAAACTTGGAGGATTTGCTGTTTTATCAGTGGCCTCGCCAGGGATTTGGGAGAGTAACTCCACCAGAATGGTGAACTGCATCAACCCCAAATGCTCACACATTGATCCTGACAATAATGGTTTCTGATCGGCTTCCACAATCTCAAATTCAAGTTTATAAATACCCCCATGTATGCTACATTCTGTTTGGCATAGGCCCAGTGAATGCATTAATTCCCCTGAATATAACCTCAATTTAATACTACTAGGTTGGAGAAGCGTCCCTGGTGTCAGTTTCATTTTATTCTTTAAACTCATAATATCACATGTTGCACCTAAGGCCAGCTTACAGGGTTGAGTTATTGTTAGATCTGGGAGGACGGTTCAAGAACGGAGGCAAGACTCAGATAGCAACAACAGCTCTTTATTTGTGACTTCAGATCTGAGCAACTAACCCCAGCCGCAGCAGCCCCTTATATAGGGCTGGCTGCGGCTAGGCAGCCAATGAAGGCGATTTGAGTTTGCCGCTCTTGGCAGGGCCAATCGCGGCAGCCCGTTTACTGGCCAATCGCATCAGTCTATGGCAACCAATCACGATCGGCTTTCAACGGGCCAATCAGATTTGCAGGCTACGAGCCTGCTAGTCCGGAACAGTTATGTTGTTGAATCTGAGATTTACGAACCATTTTATTACCCTTAAGAGTGTATTGCACTAATGCATTCTTTCCTATAGACCACATCAGTGGTGAAAAAGGATGCATCCTCCAGGTCTGACATTTGCTCAATTGTGTGCAGCTTCCTCACTTCCATTTTGCGTGACCAACAACTCCTGCAAAGTGATTTAACCTCCTACACACTGCAGGTTTTTTCACATGCAGGGCACTGCTCTCTCCTGTATGTACACACTGCGGCAATTCTTGCATGCTACTTGGTTATTTCCAAATGAATTAGAAAGCTGCATTTTATGCTGACACTTGTGTTGATAATTCATCATACTTAGCTGTTGTTTCGAGACTGCATTAGTACAATCATTAACCCACTCTAAAACTCTCAGCCATTTGTCCGTAAGTTCTATAGTCCAACACATCTCAATTGCTGCTTTTAAGATTAGGTTATGCTCCTTCAAGAGGCGGCAGCATGTGCTTTCACTGATAATGCCAAAGACTATTTTATCCCGAATAAATTTATCTCTTAAGGGGTCATAGCCACAGCTTGCCGCTTTTTCTCTTAAGTGCATAACGAAGCTGTCTGTTGTCTCATCTTCTTCTTGCATGCAGCTACCGAATACATATCTTTCATAAATGACATTTTAAGCTGTCTAAAAAAGGCTTCCAAAGAATCCAGAATAGCTGGATAGCTCTGCTTTTCTGCCCCTCAGTAAGGGTTAAGTTGTGTTTATAGATGTGAAGGCATTCATTGCCCATCAATCTTTTCAATGTGGCAGTTGTACTGCTGCAGGCTTATTTAAGCCCATAGCTAAGGAATAGTCCTCAAACTCTGCCCTGAGCTTTTCCCAGCTGCTGCTACAGTTCCCACTCATCCCCATGGCCTTGGGCTTAGGTATGCTGTTAGCAGCTGCATACTGCTGAGTTTCTTGCTTCAAATGCTTGGCTTTCAGGACAGGACCCACTAGTATGCATCAAATGTATCAGGAAAACATGGATTTTTTTTATTTTTTTCCATCATTCCCCAGCTTGTTTTTCCATTTCCTATTCCCTATTATAATAGGTAGGGGCAATTGTGTCTTTTTCCTCCCAGCAGACAGGATATTTCAAAGCAATCTATTATCTTTACAAAATAAGAACACATCTGATCTACATTGGGCCCAGAGGCATTTCAAAGAATAAAAATCGTACATTGCTCAAGGACAGTACTTCATGTTAAAATTCTCCTTTCCACCTTAGGTTTTTTTTAATGATGTATAGCTTAAGCAAGCCCCAGCATAGATGATAACATTTGAATTTTATGGACTATATATTGTATTACCTATAATTGCATATAACATTTTGCCATGTACCAGTGGAATTTACCATAGCTCATTATCTGTAATCGTAGCTTCATAGATTCAGCCAAATACTGAGTCTACTGATTCCTGTTCTTTCTGCCAGAGAGCATTCTTTTGCTATTGGCCATGTTGTTCATTTAACATTTTAAAATTTCCTTTTATATTTTATCAGTATATTATATATGCTAAATAATAATTCTAATTTGATGCCAAAAGAATTAAAAGGCATCCAAAAATAGTAATCGGTAACTGACAACCATCATCAGAAACAACTGAGGGAAACAACTCACTGTTGAACTCTCAGTATTTATTAGAAATAGTGTTCAGTTACCAATATTATTTCTTATGTGAATTCCATTTCACATTACTGAAATTGCTAATAAGATGATAAACATGAATTTTAGAATCAATGCAGCTTTTAAAAGTTAGTTTAACTTAATTCTGCTGTTGTACCCTTATTTTAACATTATAGTTAATCTTAATAAAATGCAGACTATAAAACAAGTGAACACTATGTATTTAAATAGCTGAATGCATGAATATTTACCTTATTAAATCTACTATTAATCATTTGCTTTTCCCAGGAAAGTGTGGAATTCTTTGGAAATTACAAAATTGCAAAAAGAAAAACATTATATAGTCCTCTTCTTGTTGCACATAGTATTTACTGTTTTCATTCTCATTTTGGTATTTTACACATGACAACAGTATAATTGTTCTCAATATGATTCTGAACTATATATTTTAATTTATCTATCCAAAAATAAATGTAATTATTTCAGATTTTGTAATGTAACAAGATATTTTGCTACTTCAGTAAAAGTAATTTGTTATTTAAGTAGCTATTCATAACAAGTATTGTTTAGATTTTTAATTATGCTTTTGACGCATAAAACAAAAACTAATGTTCAAACAGTACAAGGAAAGAGAAAAAATTATACAAGGAAGAAAAAACTGGGAAATACATTTTCAAAAAGAACAAAATTTAAGAAGAAACTATAATTAATAAGCTGAGTTATAAAGGATGTCAAAATATTATAGTTTAACAGTTAAAATATCTAGATAGTTTCTCTCATTTTAGTTAGCATTTTTAAAAATTTATTCATTAGGATATGGCACTAGAAGATTATATTTAAAGCTCACAGTTGTGTTCTTTAAACTTAAAAAGATTAGAGTAGACAATCAAATGAAAAGGTCTTTTGTCTTCTATCACTGTTTGAATCTCAATTATAAACTTAATTTTCAGTACATATTATAAAGAAAACACATAGGAACATTTTTTTTATTTGTAACAAAAATCATTTTCTTTTTATTGATGGTAAGTTCATTGCTCTGTATAATTATCAAGTATTCGTAAATGTTGATTTCATGCCAGGACATGCTAACATTTGCTCATCAGTGGCCAGAAGATAATAGGATTCTTTTTCCAGTTTTGTGAAAGGTAATATGTGTAATTAGATCTTTACATTTCTAAGATTTTAGTAGCAACAAATGTCTTTCTTCCATGCCTAAAATTATAAAAACTCATGTAAGTTAACATGAAAAAAATAGATTTGTGTGTTTTTGCATATGTGACTTAATAATCCCTCTTTTAGTCTTAATTGTCTGCCAAGATAGTGATATAACAGGATATGATTATAGGGGAGAAAACCTATGTTCTCTACAAGACCAACACCATGTATTCTTCCCAGAGCATTCCATGCAAGAAAAGCAAAGAAAGATGGTGTCCTCTTAGGTCTAAAAAGGAAGGTCATGCTGGGTGCAGCATGGAACCCTTACCACCTTACCTTGAATGAAACATTTGCTTTTGTGCAGGTGAGGGCTTCTACCTACTTTTTCCTCCAGAATGATGGGCCTCTGCATTTGGACATGTGAAGTGGCATGCCTATGAGCAAGATTCCACCTAGGTTCACATCTGGGCAATTTTCTTTTTGAAAATATCTAGGATAGCCTGCATTAAAGGAAGCCAATTTAGAAGATATTGGAACATAAATAACTAAAGGTAGCCTATCTCTATCTTGATTCCTGGGATAGTAGCTGGTCAAAATATTTGTATTTTAAGTCAGCATTTGTGCTTCTATATTATTACATTTGATTTCATATTGCTGTCAAAGGAAAAGTTGGTAGAGATATTTTTTAAATAACAGTTGGGATTATCTGTTTTATTTCAGTGTTTGGTATTTTAGTTAATAATACAAAGCAAAATACAATTATGTATAACAAGTTCTCAATCTGAAAAATTGAATATCTTTCAAGATAAAGAAAATAGGAAATGGAATTTCAGTCATCAACTTCATGCCTCATAAAACCAGGTTTTTCAAATGATTTTTCCTGTTTTTATTCAGAAACTCAGTTTGAACTAACTTCAATATTACATTATTAGTCACTTATTACATCACATTATCAAACTTATTTGTGTTTGATGAATAGCTTAACATACAGTTTAGGCAATACAAAGTTAAAAGTTTAAAAAATTAAAGTAATAACATAAGCATTAGTAAATGCATTATAATCATAGTCTAAATGATCTTTTCAAATTTTGAATGTACAATAAGAGATATCCAGTTTGGTCTAGTCATTAAGGGTAGAAAATAGAAACAGATAATTCTAGTCCCACCTTAGCCATAAATGCCAGCTGGGTGACCTTGGGCCAGTCACTCAGTCTAAATCACATTACAGAGTTGTTGTTGTGGGGAAAATAAGAAAAGGAAGGTGTGTTGGATATAATTGCCATCTTGAGTTATTTCTAAAAAATAATAAAGGCAGCATACAAATAAATAAAAAAATCCATGAAAAAGATAACTGGTATGGATTGCATTTTCTTAATTAAAGTGTGGCAAGTTTTAATATTCAAATTAATCATGTCTTAATCATCTTACATAAGTACATTCTGTTATTTTATTTTAGAATGTTTATTAAAATGATAAAGAAAATAAAAAAAATAATGGTAAAAGCTAATGTCAGGAGTTGCTCAAATGAAGGAAATGTTTCTTTTTCCATGTGCTAATTAATTCTAATTCATAGTTTGTGTCTGGTATCAGCCAGCCACAACAATTCTTCATGTTTCCAGGTTTTCCTTCCCTATGTTCTTCATCCTCATGAAGATGAAACTTTACTTATCAATTAAAATAGGTATGTTGCAAGTACATCTGTTGAAAAAGTTGAAGAAGCAAGGGGCATTGGAAGAATGCAATGAAGAAG
This sequence comes from Pseudonaja textilis, assembly GCF_900518735.1. The sequence goes on from NW_020769390.1 coordinate 1,380,108, forward strand.
ATATGCTAATGTTAGTGTATCAAGAAGGCTTATTGAGTACAGGAGACCAAACTGGCCTAAAAGAAACATCAATTGAAGAATAGAAAAAGGACGTGGCAAAGCAACATTAGGGCTAGGGTTATTAAATGCAAAGTATTGCATGGCCAGTAAATGCAACCAGACACCAACAAGACTTGGCAATGGTGAAGAGGAAGGAAAATTAAGACAGAGACAGAGAGGCTAATTCTGGCTGTCTTAGGTCTTAGGTCTTTGTTTTCTTGTAATTTATGTCCAGTTTATTGTAATTACAATACTGGATAAGGACTTGCTAGGCTCTTTTAAGGCCTACTAGTGTCCTGGAGTGGATCATGGTATCATCTGCATAGAGCATCAGGACGATGCTTCAATCACCTATTTTGGGGGAGTGGTAATTTGTTTTGTTTAACCATTGTACCATGTCATTTATATAGAAGTTGAAAAGCAAGGGAGCCATAATGCACTCCTGTTTAACCCCTTTTGAGTTTTGACTGATTTCAAGAGGGACCCTTGCATATTACACATCACCTTGAGTATATAAGGCACATAATAGATGAAGAAGCCTGTGGTCAATTGAGGCAGCTTCCAGCTTCTCCCATAGCTTAGTCCTCATAACCATATCAAAGGTTGCCTTGAGATCTGTTAAGTTTGAGCAATGAGAGGCTGAACCAGAGCATGAGTGCAACAATACTTTATTTTACAATAAAGGGCTGACCGTGCTTGCCAAGCCTGGAACTGGCTCGCAGCAATCAGCAACCGGTTGGACCCCGCAGCCTGCTTTTATAGCTGGCTGCTGGGGAGAGCCAACCAATGGGAATGGGGGAATAACGCCCACGTAAAGTGAGTGGACCTGAGTGAGAACTCCTTGAGTCCTCAGGACATAACACCCCTTCCCCCCAGATGCGAACATGCATAGTCCTTGAGGTAGACGGGGGGGTTGTGTTGGCGCCCGGAACGGCGCAACTCGGGAACATTGTCTGTCTGTTCGGTACCAGTCTGTGATGGTCGAGCCGGCATAGTGTCGCCAACACTCCCTCTGGACTGGGCATCCTCGGGAACCACCGGGTTGGTTACTGGGGTCGAGCTCTCGTGGGTTGGATCAGGCTGGTCAACTCTCTGGGCGCTGTTGTCCGAGTTTGGGCTGACCGGAACGACCGCTGGTGCAGACTGGTCGCTGGGTATGATGTGGCTGGGCGGCGGATGAGGCGGTTCCCCTTCGACTGGAGACTCTGGATTCTTGTTGGCAAGGGTGCTGAGGCGCCTTCTAAGCTGGTCTATATGTCTCCTCCAGACGCGACCATCCTCCAGCCTGACTCTATACGATCTCGGCCCGGTGATGGCGATGACCTCGCCTGGAATCCAAAGTGGGTCCCCAGCGAAATTCCTTGCGAATATCGGCTCCTGTAACAAAAAATGTCTAACCCCCGAAGTAGAAGCGAGGGGAGAGTCAGGGCAGTATTGTGGGTGCAATCTGTCCAAAACAGTCCTCAGGCGCCGGCCCATCAGAAGTTCCGCTGGGGACTTATTGGTGACTGCATAGGGGGTTGAGTGCTGGCTCATCAGGAACCGTGCGAGTTTGTGGTGCCAGTCATCCCTGCCAAACCTAGCGAGGGCCTCTTTGGTGGTCCTGACGGCCCTTTCAGCCAACCCATTACTGGCAGGGTGAAATGGGGCTGTGAAAATGTGGCGAATGCCCAGGTTGGCAGCAAAACGGCTGAATTCTACTGATGCGAACTGTGGGCCATTATCGGAGACAATGGAGTCGGGTAGTCCATGTGTAATGAACAGGCGCATTAACACGTTGGTGATTGCTAGTGTGGTGGTCGTGGATAGCTGTGCCACGTCTATCCATTTGGAATAAGCGTCCACGACCACTAGGAACATCTTTCCATGCACGGGGCCTGCCAGATCGATATGGATTCTAGACCAAGGGGCGTTGGCGCTCTCCCATCTGGTAGGGGTGGCGATGGGGGGAGCAGGACGGGATTCCTGACAAATGCTGCAGGAACTTACCCAATTGACAATGTCCTCGTCTAGACCCGGCCACCACACGTAGCTGCGTGCTAATGCCTTCATTCTCACAATGCCGGGGTGTCCCTCGTGCAACGCCTCCAGGACTCGGTACGCAGCGAGGTCGGAATGACCACTCGAGTGCCCCACAGTAGACAACCCTGCAAACTGGACAGCTCCTGCATGCGAGTCTTAAAGGGTGCGAATTTGTTATCAACGTTGCCTCCCGGCCACCCCCTCCTCACCCAGTCGAGCACCTGGGCGAGCGTTTGGTCTGCCTTGGTTTTAGCGGCGATGTCAAGGGCGGTGATGGGCAGGTCCAACTGGGTGATTTCGAAAATGGCGTTGACAGGAGCTGGGTCTTCAGCCGGAGCGGGTAAGGGGCAGCGACTGAGAGCGTCGGCGTGGGATAGAGTTTTGCCCGGGCGGTGAATAAGTTTGTATGAGTAGGCCGCTAGGAAAAGTGTCCACCTTGTCATTCTAGGGGAAAGGACTTGAGGTGTCTGTTTGTCGCCGGCCAGTAGGCCCAGGAGGGGCTTATGGTCGGTGACCAGTTCGAAGAAGTGGCCAAAAAGGAATTCGTGAAACTTTTTCACGGCTGCAACAGCTGCTAGGGCTTCCTTGTCTATTTGGCTGTAATTTCGCTCCGTGGCCGAGAGCGTCCTGGAGAAAAAGGCGATGGGGGCCTCGGCGCCATTGGGGAGTCTGTGACTAAGGACCGCCCCAATTCCAAAAGGGGATGCGTCTGCTGCCAGTACTAAAGGAAGGTTGGGGTCGAATTGGATGAGCACTGCCTCTGACGTAAGTAGTGATTTGACGGCGTTAAACGCCTGGTCTTCTTTGTGCCCCCAGTGCCACGGTGACTTTTTGTCTAGTAATCTGTGTAGGGGTTCGGCTACTGAGGCTTTATGGGGCAAGAAGGATGCATAAAAGTTCAGCAGCCCTAAGAAAGCTTGTAGCTCCGTTTTGGAGGTTGGTGTGGGAGCTTCGTGGATTGCTCTAACCTTGGACTCCAGGGGGTGAATGCCAGAGGCGTCAATTTTATAACCCAGAAAGTCCACCTGTCTAGTGGCAATGGCGCATTTTTCTTTTTTTAACTTGAGGCCATGCTGTCTGAACCTCTCTAACACTGCTCGCACTCTCTGGAAGAGTTGGGGTCTGTCCCTGGCCGAGAACAAGATGTCGTCGAAGTAGGGTACTACACCAGGGAGGCCCTGTAAAATCCGCTCCATGAGGGATTGAAAAATACCCGGGGCAACACTTACGCCAAATTGGAGACGCTTGCATCGGAAGGCACCCCTGTGAGTGACGATGGTCTGAAGTTCCGCTGTTTGGTTATCAACAGGGAACTGCTGATATGCTTGAGACATGTCCAATTTAGCAAAAATACTGCCCGGCTCGAATGTGTGCAATAAGTGCTGAATGACGGGCACAGGGTAGGCGCTAACTTGTAAATATTTATTGATTGTTGTCTTGTAGTCCGAGCAAATTCTCAGGCTACCATCTTTTTTAAGGGGTGTGACGATGGGCGTCTCCCACTTGGCGAAATCTGTTGGCTCAATGACCCCTTGTTTTAGTAGTTTATCCAATTCAGCGTCTAGTTTTGGTCGAATAGCAAATGGAACTCTACGTGGTTTTAATCTGATTGGGACTGCCTGGGGGTCAACGGTGAACGAGATGGGGGTTCCATTATAACACCCCAGCTCTTCGCTGAACACATCTGCGTAGTCAGCGAATAAGGAGTCAGTGTCTGAGGTTGAGACAGCATGGACTCCTGTTAACCCTAGGCCGAGGTGGGGAAACCAATCGAGCCCCAATAAGGTGGGTAGATTGCCGTTAACTACCACTAGAGGTAGGTGGCCTTTAAAAGCTCTAAAACTGACAAAGAACTTGCCTCTGCCGATCACGGGAATGGCCTTCCCCTGGTAGTCCTTCAGACCGAACTGGCATCTCTGAAGCCGGGTAGTAGATAGGCTGGGGTGGAGTCTCTTGAGGGTGTTCCACGAGATTATTGAGAGCGCTGACCCTGTGTCAACCTCCATGTGGCACGGTTTACCTTCTAGGGAAACGGAGAGAGAAATTTTACTAACAGCGTGGCAAGTACGCCTGGCAAGGCGGTGCGTGCGACAGCGGTGCGTGCGACAGTTTAATACTTGCCTCTGTGGTCCCGCGTGCGAGGACGGGGGTCTGTGTGCAGCGCTTTGGGGGGCTTGGCAGACTCTCGCGATGTGCCCCCTCTTATGGCAGTTGTTGCAAGTGGCTCCTTTAAACTTGCAGGTGGCCCTTTGATGCGATCCCCCACAGGCTAGGCACAATGTGATGTGCTTGGGTGGACCGGTGTATTCTTGTTTGGCCCCTACCTGCGACCGTCTGTCGTTGGCGAGGCGGTGGACATCGTTTTCATCGTTGTGGGTTTCCTCCGCTTCCACCTCTTCGGCATGGACTGGGAACGATGCTAGCTTGGCACTTGGGCCCTGAATTTCGGTGGCTGAGTTCGTTGCTAGCTCGGCTGCTAGGGCCTCCTCGACCGCTTGCGCGAGGTTGAGGTCTTTTTTTGCTAGCAGGCGCCTCTGTAGGTTGAGATCCTTGACCCCACAAACTAATTGATCGAGGAGCATGTCCTCCAAGTATGTTCCAAACCCGCAGTGCAGGGCTGCTGTTCTGAGGGCGGCCATATATTGATTGATGGTCTCCTTACTTGATTGCTTCCTCATACGGAACGTGAACCTCCTGGCGATTTGTGAAGGCCTGGGAGCGTAGTGGTTAGTGAGGATCTCAAGCAACTCGGACCACGGAACGTTTTTCAATTCTCTCGGTGCTACGAGTGCTGCGGCGGTATCGTAAACGGTGGCTCCGCAGTAGATTAGGAAATAGGATTTTTTCCGATGCTCTCCCGCATCCGCCAAGCCGACCGCATCGATGTAATGATTGAAGCGGTTCTTATACGACTCCCACTTCTCTTCGTCTGGTTTAAACGCCGGGAATACTGGGTTGGAACTCATGGTGCTGGAACGGCTGGGCTACCTGCGGAAAAAATCTCTCTGGGACTACGGGCGCTCGTGAGTTACTAGTGATATCAGCTCTGGAGAGGTTTTTTGCTACCCTCTCTTTCTCTCTCTGGGTTACCACGTTGGCTGCTAGCCGTTGGAGGTGTCTTGATTCGCGCCAAAAAGTGGGCGTTAGTGACTTCCTACAGCGCTGTGCTGTGTCTCCTACTGGCTCGAAATTCAAATGACACCCGTTTGAATTTCGCGCCAAATACAGAGCGGCTGCGGCTCGCAGCGCTTCACTTTCCCTGCAGCGGGGCTAACAAGCGGCTACAGACGCTTCTAACTTTGAATCAGACCGCTTTCTCTGGCTGCGGATCAGCGTTTGCTCTTTTTGATCGCTCGTATTGTTGGCTGACCGCTCTCTCTGGCTGCGGATCAGCGTTTCCCTTGTCGCCAGCCGATCGCTCTCTCTGGGCTGTGGATCGGTGGCTAGTGACTCAGCGGTTGCAAGGTGCTTCTGGTAGCCATCCCATCCTCATCGCCAGTGTTAAGTTTGAGCAATGAGAGGCTCAACCAGAGCATGAGTGCAACAATACTTTATTTTACAATAAAGGGCTGACCGTGCTTGCCAAGCCTGGAACTGGCTCGCAGCAATCAGCAACCGGTTGGACCCCGCAGCCTGCTTTTATAGCTGGCTGCTGGGGAGAGCCAACCAATGGGAATGGGGGAATAACGCCCACGTAAAGTGAGTGGACCTGAGTGAGAACTCCTTGAGTCCTCAGGACATAACAAGATCTATAAAGCCGGCATATAATGATATAGATCTATTTTATACAGATTTTTCAATCAGATAATGGAGAACAAAACACTGATCTATAGTGCCACTCCCCTCTCTAAACCCGGCTTGCTCTTCAGTGATCAAGTTCTCAAGATCCAGCAATTCCTTTGATTTATCTCGGAGGTATTTAGTGTTGAGTTTGCTGATTATATTTAGCAGGCTTATTGGTCTGTAATTGGCAGTGTTCTCTTTCCTTTTTAAAAATTGGGACTTAATTATAATTTATCATTCTAGAAGTAATGAATATATAATTAATCATTCATTATTGCAATGAATATTGTTTTCAGACTTAGAATTTAAGTTGTAATTTAAATCACAATTAATTTAAATTGCAAATTTTATTAGGATCACTTTTTAGTAGTCTTTGACAGTGTTGTGTGTTGCAAACTTTTGCTTAGTTTTGTTTTTACAATCGCTCTTTCTCAAAATCATGCATGATGTTTGTGAACACAGTAACATCTAAAAATTCAGGAGGTTGTAAAGATAAAAACTAGTGAAACTTGTGCTAAGAATGTCAATACATAGACATGATTAGTAATCTTAACTGATCACATGGTATTTTAAAAATATTTTCTCTATTCCATTGGTAGTGTTTCTAGTACCAACATAGAAGGTATAGATTTGGAATGCTACTGTATAATTCAACATGCATATTTAACAACAACTATTTTCTATTTTGATATTTGACATTCATTTTTGGAGACTGATATAATTATTATTTTTACCTTGAAATCATGGGTGTGGGTAGAAATGCCCAATTAATAGTAGGATATGCTACACAAAGCAAATAACTTAAATAAAAACATCTTGCATGTTTTTCATAAAATATCGTAATATTTTTCCTTTTAAAAAATAGTATCTTGTCATTGGTAATTAGCTGTGACAGTGTAGGCCTTGTCACACTCTGCAGACCTGTAGCTTTTGCATCAATGTTCCTTATTATACTAATTAAAGTGGAACATTGCACCCTTGTGAATCATTAATGGATTTTCATTTCATGAATGACATTTGCAGGAGGTAAAAGAGGCAGTTCATTGAAATACACAGGCAACTGTATTAAAATTAGTTTTACCATAGCAACAATCTTCCATCATTAGTATTCAGGTCAACAGAAAATGTTTTGTTGTGCTTTTGTTTGCAAATAAAAGACTTTTCTCATACATTTTGTACTAGAGGCAAACCCCCCACCAAATCCTAGCAAAATATGCTTAGTTTAAAATAGTGTGGAAGTTTTAACCATTTCTTTTCCTCAGCTCCTGATTTATACTTTGTTTTCTCTATAGCTTTCGAGTTGCCCTTATTCATTGTTTGCATGTGGCTTCGCAGCCCAATTTTTATTTATTTTATTTATTTATTTGTCGAGCATGTATTAGATAACAGATATAAGTATGAACATGATTATTAATACATGAAATTGATAAGAATAAAAGGGAGCATTAGGACAGAGATGGTAGGCACATAGGTGTGCTTATGCACACCCCTTAAAGACCTCACAATATCACTGAGAAAGAAAAACAATAAATCCAAGAAAAAAAAAACAGCTTGGGTGCACAAAGATCTGCCAAATTGAAAGAAAAAAAGGACAAGTACAAAAAAATGAAAAGAGGGACATACAATTAAGGCAAAATATCAGCAGATAGCCAGAACCCGCAAATACAAAATCAGGAAAGCAAAGGCTCAGAATGAACAAAGACTTGCAACAAAAGTCAAAGATAATAAAAAAAAGTTTCTTCCAACATATAAATAACAAGAAAAAAAATCAAGGAAACAGATGGTCCACTAAAGAGAGAAGACAGCAAGGAAGTAGCAGGCAACAGAGAGAAAGCAGAGCTGCTTAACTTATTCTTTGCATCAGTCTTCACCCAAAAAGAAACTATAGCTCAACCCACCAAAAACATAACTTTAAAAGTCAGACCAGAAATAAAAGTTAAAATAAGCAAAAATGTCTGATCTTGATGAATACAATTCACTGGGGCCTGATGGACAACATCCCAGAGTTTTAAAGGAGCTGGTAGAGATCATCTCAGAATCACTGCACCATATCTTTCAAAAAATCCTGGAGCACCAGGGAACTACCAGAGGTCTGGAAAAGAGTTGATGTGGTTTCCATCTTCAAAAAAGGGGGAAAAAACAGACCCAGGAAACTACAGACCAATCAGCCTAATATCAATATCCAGGAAGATACTGGAAAAGATAATTAAAAAACAGCCCTACCAACATCTAGAAACAAGTAAAGCAGTGGTGGGAGTCTACCTGGTTGGACCGGTTCTATAGAACCAGTTGTTACGATTCTGCACAGTTCTGAGAACCAGCAAATCAAGCCACTGGCTGGCCCCTCCTTGCCCACTCATTCCTTACCTGGAATGCGCACCATCCAACTTGTCTGCATTGTGCCTAATTTTTGATAAGTTGCTATTTTTCCTTTCTTCCTCCCCCCAACCATCAGCTGTTCCAACAATCAGCTGTGCCAGGAGATTTAGATTAGCTAGAAAGCAGGAAATAGTTCGATTTCTTGTTTCCTAGCTAATCTAAAAACAGAGCTGAACCTTCCTTACGATTGAAGCTTCTATTTTTCAGTGCAGACTCAGGTAGCAGATTGCAGAAAGGTAGATCCCTGAGTGAATCTATGATTCTGTGAGCAACTCAATCTGCCTGCCTGCTTTGCCCAATTTTGGATAAAAGTTACTCTTTTTTTAATAAAAAATTCAATATTTACATAAACATTTGCAATATTTACATACAAGACACGCCCAGCTAATCATGTAAGCACCAAGTCACACCCACAAATTAGGCCACACCTACAGAACTGGTTGTTAAGAACTTTGAATCTGACCCCTGAAGTAAAGTAATAACTAGCAGTCAGCATGGGTTTGTTAAGAACAGATCGTGCCAAACCAATCTTATTTCATTCTTCAACATAGTGTCTAAATTAGTAGACCAGTGAAATAGTGTGGACATAATATACTTAGATTTCAGCAAGGCATTCGACAAAGTAGACCATAACCTACTTCTTGCTAAGCTAGAAAAAAGTGGGATAGATAGCACCACCACCAGATGGATTCACAACTAGCTGACAAACCGTACTCAACAGGTAGTCCTTAATGGGTCTAAGTCTACATGGAGGGAAGTAAGCAGTCAGGTGCCACAAGGTTCCATTTAGGCCCAGTACTCTTCAATGTCTTCATTAACAACAGATAAGGGAATAGAAGGGGCATTTACCAAATTTGCAGATAATACTAAGCTGACAGGAATAGCTAACACCCAAGAAGAAAGGATCAAGATCCAGATGGACCTTGATAGATTAGAACACTGGGCCGTATCTAACAAAATGAAATTCAGTTCAGAGAAAAGTAGTTGTACACTTAGGCAAGAAAAAACAAAAGTATACATATAGACTGGGTGAAACCAAGCTTAATAGCAGTAACTGTGAGAGGGACCTTGAAGTCTTAGTGGACAACCAGCTAATTATGAGCCAGCAGTGTGCAGCAGCAGTCAAAAAAGCTAATGCAATCCTAAATTGTATTAACAGAGGGATACAATCAAATGAGGTACTAATACCACTCTATAAAGCCTAGTAAGGCCACATCTAGAGTAAGGCCACATCCAGTTTTGGTCACCATACTATAAAAAAGATGTTGAGATTCTAGAAAAAGTGCAGAGAAGAGCAACCAGGATGATTAGGGGACTGGGGACTAAAACATATGAAGAACAGTTACAGGAACTAGGCATGGCCAGTCTAGTGAAGAGAAGGACCAGGGGAGACATGATAGCAGTCTTCCAATATTTGAGGGGCTGCCACAGAGAGGAGGGGGTCAAGCTATTTTCTAAAGTGCCTGTAGGCCAGACAAGGAAGAATGGATGGAAACTGAACAAGGAGATATTTAACCTGGAAATAAAGAGAAACTTTCTGACAGTGAGAACAATCAACCAATGGAACAGCTTGCTCTCAGAAGTTGTAGGAGCATCATCATTTGAGTCTGTCAAGAAGAAATTGGACTGCCATTTGTCAGAAATTGTGTAGGGTCTCCCACTTGGGCAGGGGGCTGGTCTAGATGACCTACAAGATCCCTTCCAACTCTGATTATCTGAGTGGCTCTTAGGTGGAGAGCTTCCGGTGGCAGGACAGGGAGAACGGAGGTGAAGAAGTCTGGTGCAGCCTTCGAACACCTTTTCTGGCGTCAGGAGCGATCCCCCAGGGATACACGAACCCCGGAGAGGTTCGTGTCAACGTGGAGAACCTCGAGCTGCAGAGGGGGGAAGGCAACCCCCCGACAGTGAAGAGGGAAGCTCCCGAGCCCGGCGCAAAAGAGTAAGCTGTCATTCTATGGCGGCTTCCAATCCGGTCTGCCACTTGAGTGAATAAGCAAAGCAGTGACAACCTGCGAGGTCGAGTAACAGGAACAGAGAAACGGTTTATAACTTGGATTCTTTGAAGACTGAAGGGAGCAGAATGACAGAAGAATGATAGCATGAATTCTTCTCTCCTGGTTGTGATTAGCACCTCTCGGAAGTCGGCGGAGAGCGGCCAGAAAAGCAGTTGGGAAAATGGAAGGATTATAATGGAGAGCGGAAAAGCCTAAGCACAAAAGAAAAACACAGTTTTACCCTGTGAAGGGGAAGCTCTGGGAAAAGAGGGAGATTGTTAAAACCCGGAGATCGGAGGTCCGGAATTAGTGAGGGGCTTTATCTGACTTTTGGACCTTTCTTTTTGACTTTATTTGAGAAGAGGGAGGCGACGGAGGTGAAAGAATATTGACATTGATTGAGTCTTATGAATCCTCAGATCTGAGCACAACATGACTATTACATCTACTTAATATTCTGGAGAAGACAAATTGAGCATTATATTGGACTTTGGAAGATTTGTATGTTGATTTAAAAGTTGGAAAGCAAAGAAAGAAGAAGCAGCAAGAGGAAGAAGGCAGAGGCGAACAGAAGGCTGGGAAAGACGGTTTTGGGACTGCAGATTAGTCAGCACATTACACCATTTGCTGATTGGAAGGCTGAAAAGAATCCTCTAGCTGGAAGATGGACTTTTAGCTTACCCAACTTGCTTTCTTTATTACGTGGTACTACTTAAGTTTACTAAGTTGGCACTATTTTCTCTTTAAGATGACTTCCTTGCTGTTTGTTTGTTGATTTTCTGAAGCTGTGGTAATCTCTCTCCTACCTTTTCTCTTATTGTTTTGCCCCCTGCCTCCCTTACATAATTCTACTTATTTTTTTTGGGGGGGGGGGAAGAGGAGGATATACTATTATTATAGAGTTAAGAGATTACTGTTGTAAGTATTAATAGCAAAGAGGGATAAACTTTGTTGATATAATCTATTTATAAATTATTTAGACTACTTAAGACATTTAAGATTAATCCCTTAAAGTGTTAATTGATGTACTATTGCTGACCAATTTTCTTATTACATAGACTAGAATACTGTTGCAGATATCTATTTATGATATAGGGGAAAAGACTGTGGAGTGAGATATTAAATTGAAATACGTGAATAGACTTTCAAATACAGGACCCAAATACTGAATGGTGATTTGGGATAATATATCTAAAATTGTGCATCAACAAAAACAAATACTTAGAGAGATGACATCCACAACAACTATGGCCTTAAAAACAGGAAGGAAGGCTATCCCGACCCTATCGACTACGTTGACATCCACCCCACCAACAACTCAAAAAACTATCGAGGAGTCTTTAACAGGGGAAAAGCAGCCTAATGTCCCCAACATTAATATACAAACTTCCATATTATCCTTGCAGGAAGCTATATCTAAAATGCAAGAAATGATGATTAAAAATCACAAGGAAACTAGAGCAGATATAAGCGAATTGAAAGATGAGATGGGGAAACTGAAGGCTGAAATGAAAGCGGATATATCGAAGGTGGAGGGTAAGATAGGGTCTCTACAGCAGGCCATGGAGAGAAACGAAGTGAAAATAAAAGATATAGAGAGTAGAACAACACGCATGGAGACTAACTTTGAAAGGATGGATGAGGAATTTAAAAATGTACTTAGAGAAACGGAAGACTCTCTGGTCCACCTCGAGATGGACAAAGCAATGGCATATTTAAGGTTCCAGAATGTGGCGGAAGCAAAAAATGAAGAATTGGAACATTTGATGGCAGAAATATTGGTGAATGGTTAGGAAAGGAAAAAGATGATCTAATTAAAGAGTTTGATGAGGTATATAGGGTTAGCACAAGCTATGCCAGGCGTAACAACTGTCCAAGAGAAATTCATATCCGCTTCTCTAGGAGATGTCTGAGGGATTTAATTTTGAAAATGTCTAGGGAGGAAACAATATCATATAAAGGCAGAGAAATTTGGATTTTAAAACAAATTCCAAAGAAAGTGAGGATGATAAGACAAGATTATAAATTTTTAGCTAATGATTTAAATAAAAAAGGAATCCAATTTTAATGGTTAATCCCGGAAGGGATGTTAATTACGTGGAAAGAGAGGAAAATCAAAATAGAATCGATAGAACAGGCCCAAGATTTTTATCAACAGCTCACAGATACGAATGGTCAATCCACTAAAGAAGAACCTAAAAGGAGATCACAGGAGGACCGATATCATCACAGAACCCAAAAGGAACGACTTTCTCCAATTTCAGGAAGTGATAATCCACAACCTGGGAGAGAAGAGCAAATCCCACAACAACAACAACAAGAGAACCGAATCATTACTAGGCAAAAATCTAAGCAGACGTAGATAAATGGTGGAGGGGAAGAAGTTGCTCTCCATCAATATAAACGGATTAAATTCATTATCAAAAAGAAAAAGGATATTTTCAAAACTTATTCAACATAACGTAGATATAATATGTCTTCAAGAAACACATATTTCGAAAAGTGACGAAAGACATCTAATTTGTCCAAAATTAGGGAAACTTTTTACGGCACCGGCCGACAAACACAAGAAAAAAGGAATTGCAATTTACATAAAACAAGATGTAAAGGCAGAATTAACCTGGTCGGATCCCGAAGGAAGAACTCTGGTTATACAAGTTTGGATAAACCACATCACATTTCTACTTGTAGCAATCTATGCCCCAAATGAAGACCAGGGGAAATTTTTTAAACACCTTCACCAAAAAATAGTAGGCTTTGAAAAAAGAAACATTTGCTTGATTGGCAATTTTAACTCCATTGCAGACTACCAAAAAGACCATAGTAATATGGGAAAAAACAAGAAGGGGAAAAGGGAACTTTCTGCGGCATGTAAGGAAATGTTGAAAGAGTTAAATTTAAAAGATTTATGGAGGGAACGGAATCTTGAAGGAAAACAATTTACATACTATTCTAATCCACATAAGACTTGGACTAGAATAGATATGGCTTGGATGGATTTGGATTTGGCTAATGAAATAAAAGAAATTAAAATCCTACCGAATGAATGGGCTGATCATAACCCAATACAGCTAATTTGGAGAGATAGGAGACGAATAAAAAAAAGATGGACACTAAACACCCAAATTGTAAATGAAGAAGAGTATATTAATAAGCTGAAAGAGGAGCTAAACTATTTCCTAAAACATAATAATAATGAAACAACTTCAAAACAGAACATTTGGGATACTATGAAAGCAATTATAAGAGGCACAACAATTTCCTATAATGCTATGAGAAACAAGAGAATTTATGCCCGACAAAACGTATTACAACAACAAATCCAAGACTTAGAAATACAATTACAAAAAACCCCTAAGATCCAAGGACTACAAAACCAGTTAATATTAGCCAAACATAAGCTGAATTTAATTGAACAAGATAAAATAGAAGTTAGCTTGAGACAAAATTATTTTGAACACGCCAATAAACCAGGAAGATGGCTATCTTATAAACTTAAAAAAGAAAAAGAAAAGAGACTGATACACCAACTAATAGATGAGAAAGGCATCCCACAACATGAGTTTGAGAAGAAAAAAGATATTATAGTAAACTATTTTCAAAGATTATATAAAAAAGAAGAAATCAATGAAGACAAAATAAGAACTTACCTGGAGAATACGAATGATAAAACAATAGGGGAAGGAGACAAAGAATTACTAAATAAGGATATTACATGGTCTGAGTTAAAATCCGCAATGGAAAATCAAAGTAATAATAAATCCCCTGGTCCAGATGGGATTCCAGTAGAATTGTATAAAGCCACAATAGATTTAGTAGGGCCACTGATGCTGGAAGTGTTTAACGAAGTACTTTTGGCAGCCAAAATGCCAGACTCATGGAGGGGGGCGTTGATTGCGTTAATTCCGAAGGAGGATGTAGATGCCAGATATATCAACAATTATAGACCAATCTCACTTTTAAACGCCGATTATAAATTATTTACCTCAATTATAGCGAATAGAGTAAAACAAGTTTTAAATTTATACATTCATGAAGACCAAAATGGTTTCCTTCCATTCCGCCAAATTAAAAACAATTTAAGAACCGTTATTGACGTCTTAGAATATTATGAAGCTCATCCAGAGAAACAATTTGCACTCATGTTTTTAGATGCGGAGAAAGCATTTGATAACTTACATTGGCACTTTTTAATACAAAAAATCTATAACATGAGTCTGGCTACTAAATTCGAGAACATTATCACAACAATTTACAATACCCAACAAGCCAATATACTAATTAATGGCGAACAAACAGGCCCATTAAGCATTGAAAAGGGCGTTAGACAGGGTTGCCCTCTCTCACCCCTCTTATTTATATTTGCTTTAGAATCACTGTTAACGTGGATAAGACAAAACTTTGAAATCCAAGGAGTTAGGGTCAAAGCAGAGGAATATAAACTACAGGCGTTTGCAGACGATATGGTTTTTTTCCTAGAGGAACCCATGGAAAAAGGACATAACCTAATAAAAGAACTAGAACAATTTGGTTCAGTAGCAGGATTAAAGATTAACAGAAATAAGACGAAATTACTGACTAAAAATCTAACAGAGAATCAGAGGAAAGAATTAGAAAAAACCATGGGGATACAGGCAACAAAAAAGGTCAAATATTTAGGTATATGGTTAACACCACATAGTAAATAGCTCAAAGAGAATAATTATGATAAACTGTTACAGCAAATTAAGAAAGATCTAGAATCTTGGAATAAGTTGCAGCTTTCTCTACTGGGCAGGATTGCCACGATCAAAATGAACATCTTACCAAAACTCCTTTACTTATTCCAGACAATCCCAATAAAATTACCAAAAAAAATTTTTGAAGATATAAATAAGGTAACTCTTAAATTTATTTGACAAGGGAAAAAAGCTAGAATCAATATTAAGGCTTTACAAGATGCAAAAAGTAGAGGTGGGCTAGCGCTCCCAAACTGGGAATTATATTATTGGGCAGCCAACTTATTATGGTTAAAAGACTGGGACAATTTACTGAATAAAAGAACTTTAGTCTTGGAAGGGCACGACCTTCAGAGAGGTTGGCACGCATTTCTATGGGATGTGGGGAAAACTAAACAGTCGTATTTTCATAGACATCTTATTAGAGATTCACTATTAACGAATTGGAAAAAAATATGCAAAAAACATTATTTAAAAATTCCGATTTGGCTTTCAACAATGGAGGCAAAGGTTCATCCCAACAATTTGGATATAACAAAAACGACTAAATATAAAGATTTATTAGACCCTTTAGGAAAATTAAGAACTCGACAGGACTTACAGGAACAGGGATTTAAAATTGACCAGTGGTTATATATACAAATCCATAGCAGATACAAACAAGATATCAAAGAGTTTGGAATCTATAGCAAATTACAATATTTAGATAAAATCTTATTAGGATCAAATAAAAAGAATATCTCCAAATTTTATAAATATTTATTGGAGGTAGAATTAGAGCAAGAGATAGTGAAAGGGAACATGATAATGTGGAGTAGGAATATTGGAAGAAGCATTACATTAACAGAATGGGAAAAGATCTGGAATAGAAACATTAAGATTATGAAATCCGCGGCGTACAAAGAAAATATGTATAAAATGTTATATAGATGGCACTTACCCCCTTCGAGGTTAGCGAAAATGAACCCAAACTCTAGTCCAAAATGTTGGAAATGTAAAAACATAGAAGGAACCTACTTTCATATGTGGTGGTCCTGCAAGGAAGCCCAGAAATACTGGCAAAAAATTAGAAAATGGTTGGAGGAGATAACCAAAGAACAAATCGAATACAAACCAGAGTTCTTTCTACTAGGGATCTCTGATAAACATTTACCTAAAAAGATGAAATATATAACAATTCATATTCTAACTGCGGCCAGATTAGCATTTGCCCAGTGCTGGAAATCATCCTATATACCTACAGAACAAATGGTCATCCAGAAAATATGTGACTGTGCAGAAATGGACAATTTAACCATAGCACTTAAAAATAAAGAGTCTTCAGCATTTTATGATAATTGGAATGCGTGGTATAATTGGTTATCTCAGAGATAAACTGTTCAATGAACAATGGGTAATTTAAGCATAGATAGTGATAAGATGTGTATATTTAAAGTAAGGTAGGAGAATTGGATCTTGCAGACTGTCAAAAAGGATATCTGTCTGTTTTTAAATGTATTTTCTTTTTTCTTCCGTTTCTTTGTTTTCTTCTTTCTTTTATACCTCTTTTTCTCCTTTTTCGGTTCGCAAGACTGAGCGTTTTTTTTTCCTTTTTTTCTTTTTTCTTTTTCTCCCCCTGTTGTATATGTAATGTCGATATGTTTTTAATTGTAAATTCAATAAAATTTATTCAAAAAAAAAGAGGAAGCAATAGCCATAAGAGAAGAAGAAAAAACAAAAGAAACAAGAGAGATAAGGATGACAGAATGGTAAATCCTATTTACAAGTAAAAATGGAAGAAGAAGTAAAACTAATGTCAATAAACATAAATGGTTTGAATTCGGTAATAAAAAGGAAAAGAACTTTTAACAAATTAGAAAAGTTAAAACTGGATATAATCTGCCTATAAGAAGTTCATATCAAAAAGTGACATAATAAAGTATTGGAACACCTCAAAATTGGGAAGCTATATGCCTCCTTTGAACAACAAGGTAAAAAAGGGGTAGCATTGTATATAAAAGACAATAAATGCCAAGCAAATTTATACAGATGAGGAAGGGAGAATCTTGATGGTGGAGAAAACAATAAATGATAAACAGGTACTTTTAGTAGAATATATGCACCAAACTGTAACCAAGAGGTTTTCTACAATAAACTGCACAAGAAGATAATAGAACTGGAGTTTCAGAATATACGTATAATAAGTGATTTTAATGCAATTGTGGACCCGGAACTGGACTATAAAACTAGAAATATAAACACAAAAGAGAGGAAAACACTTCCTAAGGCGTTTTTTAGAATGGTGGAAGAATTAAGCATCCAGGATGTATGGAGAGAGACTTGACATATTCATTTTACTCACATAGACATGTGTCATGGTCTAGAATAGAGATGATGTGGTTATCAACAGAGCTAAGACTGAATACACAAGAGATAAACATTGAAATAGGTACCTGGGCAGATCATAACCCAATAACAGCTACATGAAAAGGGCAAAAAAGAAACTGAAATGGACAATGAATCAAACAATACTTAAAGGGAAAGAATATATTAAGTTTATGGATAAGAAAAGGATAAGAAAGATTTTGGAATCTATATTAAACCACAACAATTAGATAAAATTTTATTAGGTCCAGACAAAAAATATATAACAAAATTTTACAATTATCGATTAGAGATAGCACTAGAGGAAGAAGTAATTAAAGGTAATATGATAGCTTGGAGTAGAAATATAGGATGCAGCATTACTTTAACAGAATGGGAAAAGATTTGGACCAGAAATAATAAAATTACAAAATCGGCAACATACAAAGAAAATGCTCATAAAATGATCTACAGATGGCACCTCCCTTCTTTGAGACTAGCAAAGATGTCCCCCAACATGAATCCAAACTGCTGGAAGTGCAAAAAGAAATATGGAACATTCTACCACATGTGGTGGTCCTGTACAGAAGCCCAAAGATACTGGCGCAGAATTAAAAAAATGGTTGGAGGAAATTATGACTGAATAGATTGAACTCAAACCAGAATTCTTCCTATTAGGGATATTCAATAGACAGTTTCCAAAAAAAGTCAAATACATAATATTACATATACTGACAGCAGCTAGATTGGCCTTTGCACAATGCTGGAAACAACCTTATACTCCAACAGAGGAAATGATTATTCAGAAAATAGTTGTGCAGAAATGGATAAATTGACCTTAGCACTTAGAGACAAAGAAACATCAGAATACTATAAGAGTTGGAACTGTTGGTATGAAAGGGTAGAATGAAGATAGATTATATAATAATAAATAACATTAAACTGTAAAGGATAAGCTATTATTGTAGTAATTATATACTTGCACTAAAGCTTAAGTGTAAATATGACACCATCAAAGGTATAAATAAGGAACCACCAACTGTCAAAAATGGAATTTTTTTTAAATTCGCTTTTCTTGTTTTTCTATGTTGTGTATGTGTGTTGTTCATTTATTTTAATTGTAAAATCAATAACATTTATTAACAAAAAAAAATTTATGGAGAAAGAATTGGAATTCTCCTTTAAAGAGAATAAAAAAGAAGATACCTTGCTACAAAACGTATGGGATACTGTAAAGGCATATATCAGAGGACTGACAATACCATACACAGGAAAAAGGAATAAAAAAAGAAATAAGCACAAAAGAAATTGGAAGATGATTAGAAAAGACTAGAGATGGAATTACAGAAAGACCCACAGAAAAAGAACATAAAATACCAAATGGGGCTTAATAAACATAAAATGTATCTACTGGAAAAAGATGAATTAGCATAAAAAAATTAAAAGCTGCAAACAAAAGTTTAAAAATGCAAATAAGCCAGGAAGATGGGTGGCATACAAACTGAAAAAAGAAAAAAAAAGCAGATTCTTCAACTAATAGATGACGAGGAAGCTCCACACTACAGTAATGATGAGAAAAAGAAAATAATACAAAAATATTATGAAAAATTATACGATAGACAATTTTAGAACATAAAATCAAACAATACGTACAAAAAGCAGAACTACCACCAATACTAGAGACAATAAAAACAGCATTAGAAGAAAGGATAACAATGATGGAACTGATTGAAGCAATTAAAGACAAAGTAATGGTAAGACACCAGACCCAGATGGAGTACCAGCAGAATTATATAGAGACTTGCAAGAATCTTGGAGCATCCCGATGTTGGAAGTGTTTAATGTTTTGCTTGAAGCAAAGATACCAAACTCTTGGACGGAAGCATATATTACTCTCATACCAAAAGAGAATTCAGACTTACAACAGATTAAAAACTATAGACTGATCACTATTGAATGCGGACTATAAAATATTTGCATCAATAATAGCAGAAAGATTGAAGGGTTTTTAAAATCAATTTATACACCCAGACCAAAATGGTTTTCTACCTGAAGAGACAGATCAAAGGCAATATGAGATTAATATTGGGCACGTTGGAATATTATGAAGTACACACGGAAAAGCAAATGGCATTGATCTTTCTAGACACACAGAAGGCCTTTGGCAACATGAGCTGGCATTTCATGTTGGCACAACTAAAAGAAATGGACTTTGGGATGAGATTTATCAATATATCATAAACAAACTGCAAAAGTGGTGGTAAATGGTGATATGACAGAAAATGTGAATATTTAGAAGGGTACAAGACAGGCATGCCCCCTGTCACCATTGTTATTTGTTCTGACCTTGGAAGTACTAAATAGAAATATTTGACAGGCTAGAGAGATAAAGGAAATAGAAATAAAAAAGGAAGAGTATAAACTACAGGCATTTGCAGATGATTTAGTTTTATCTTAGAAGATCCATTGGAAATGGTACCCAAACTATTAGGGAAAATAGAAGAATATGGTGAAGTGGCAGGATTGAAAATGAATAGAGAAAAAACTAAAATGGTAGTGAAGAATATCACAGATAAAAAAAGAAGAATTAACAAAGAGATTGGATATTCAGATTACTAAGAAAATAAAATACTTGGGAATTCTGTTAACAGCTAGATATGTAATGATTAAGGAAGATAATTATCAGAAACTATTGCAACAAATCACGATAGATTTGGAAAAGTGGAAAGGCCTGCAATTATCATTTATAGGAAGAGTAGCAACAATTAAAATAAAAGTTAAACTGATAAAGTTGGGAGAAAATATTTTGAGGACCTTAATAAAATAATATTGAAATTTATCTGGCAAGGGAAAAAAGCAAGAATAAACTTTAAAATGTTACAGGACGCAAAAACAAGAGGGGTTTTTGGACTACCTAACCGGGAACTATATCACCAAGCAGTGGCATTATTGTGGAGCACAATTCCCTGAAGACAATTGGAGCGCCAAGCCGGAGGGCAGCCAGAGCACTCCTTCTCCACAGCCTTTCAAGCCCTGGAGGAGCCCTGCAGCCTTTCAAGCCCCGTGCCCCGGAAGAGAGCAATTCCCTGAACTGGAGCGCCAAGCTGGAGCACAGCCCGAGCGCTCCTTCCCTGTAGCCTTCCAAGCCCCAGTGGAGCACCACAGCCTTCCAAGACCCGGCTGAGCCCTGCAGACTTCCAAGCCCAGGCAGAGCACAATTCCCCAGAGGCAAGCGGAACGCCAAGAGGAACTCAAGGAATCATCCCCCCACAGCCTATAAATTAAAAAATAATACCTCACAAGGAAACAACCTAAATTCAAAAAATACTCTACCTCACAAGGAAACAATCTGCTAGAAATACAAACAAGTGAAGTATTCACATACTCACAAAATAAAATAAAACTCCAAGGGCCAAAACAAAAACAACAAAAAAAGAAAAACAGAGAACAAAGGCGAAA
Source organism: Pseudonaja textilis (assembly GCF_900518735.1). The sequence continues at coordinate 1,400,845 of NW_020769390.1, forward strand.
CCCTTTCACTCCTTACTTGGACGCCATTAAAATAAAAACAAACAAACCATGTGGCTCAGAGGAAAACCCAAGTAGAAGACCTTTCACTACTAACATTCAGTACTTCATTACCTCCATTATTCCCTCCATTACCTCACTATCTCAAGACCTATATCTTTGATTAGATAATGATTTGATAATATATCATTGGTTTGTCATTGGTTTAACCATTGATAATGGTTTGTCTAAAATAATTGATTTATCAAATAATTGATTGGTGTAACAATTTAATTAGTTAATTAACAACTGATTGCTGATTACTGATTTATTGATTAGTCTAATTCATTGATAGTGATTTACTACTGTATCATTGATTGTCTAGTTGATTGATTAGTAATCTATATATTTAATTGATCACAGTGATCTATTAATTTTAAATTTTGTTTTAATTACTGACGTGATCTGATTTGATTAGTAACATTTATTAATTAATTGATTGCCTATTAGCAACATTTATTAATTGGTTGCCTATCATACTGAATAGTTATTGTTAAATATTAGTGTGGCATTGATTACCAACAAATTAAAAAATGACTACTAACAAATAAGTACTCAGTTATACAATTATAACTTTTAAAAAGCCAATTATGATCTCATAGACACTGACCTTTCATCTCTTGATTGGCAAATCCTATTCACTGGCTGCAATACTGTCAAAAACCAGTACAACCCCAAAACTCCCTTTGGCAGAAAAACAAAACTGGCAAGTAGCCAACTTTAAAAGCCACTACAAAAACTTATACCACCAGATAAAGACTGAATGCACCAATTATCACATCAAACAAGAGGAAAGCCTTCTGCGCACAAAATCCCCATGCCACCAGACTTGAAATTTTAGGCTTCGACAAGTTAGAACTATGACAACTTCGGTCTGACCTAAGCATAGTACACAAAATTATCCATTGCAATGTCCTACCCATCAATGTCTACTTCAACTTCAACCACAACAATACATGGGCACATAATATATACAAATTCAAGGTAAACAGCACCAAACTTGATTGCAGGAACTACAATTTCAGCAACAGAGTGGTCAATGCCTGCCTGGAATACTCTACCTGACTCTGTGATTTCTTCCCCAAATCCCCAAAACCTTAGACTGTACTGCTGACCTCAGCCCATTTCTTTTTTTAAAAAAAAATATAGTTTATTAATTTTACAATTAAAACCAACTGACAATACATACACAAATAAACTGAAGAAAGGAAAGGGGGAAAGGAAAACAAAAAAGGAAAAATTTAGAGAAGAGAAAGAAAGGGAAATAGAGAGAAAAAGAACAAGAAGAGAAAGGAAAAAAAAGGAAAAGAAGTAAGTTAAAAGCATTCTTATTTTTTACAGTTTGCAAGGTCTTTTTTCCTTAACCTTAATTTGTGTCATGTTCACACACCTGTTCTTTGCTTATATCGCTGCCTCATTGTTGTAAGTTAATATTTTTCTCTTATGCCTTATAAAATATAATTTATCTTTGGTCAATCTAATTATACCAACATTCCCAGCTAACATAATATAGTGAAGTATCTTTGTTTTTTAGTGCCAGAGCCGGTTTGTCCATTTCTGCACATTTTGAAATTTTTTCAATAATCATTTCATCTGATGGAATTTGATGTTGTTTCCAGTATTGAGCGAAAGCTAATCTGGCCGCTGTTAGGATGTGTACTGTTATGTATTTGGCTTTTTTTGGAAATTGGTTTATCAAAAATCCCTAGCAGGAAGGACTCTGGTTTGTATTTGATCTGCTCTTTGGTAATTTCTTCCAACCAAGTTTTGATTTTATTCCAGTACTTTTGGGTTTCTGTACAAGTCCACCACATATGGAAAAATGTTCCTTCTTTTTTCCTGCACTTCCAGCAATGCGGACTCGTATTAGGGTGAATCTTCGCTAATCTTGAAGGGGAAAAGTGCCATCAATAAAACATTTTGTAAAGGTTTTCCTTATATGCTGCTGATTTGGTGATCTTATTATTTCTGCCCCAGACTTTCTCCCATTCCGCTAAAGTGATGCTGCGCCCTACGTTCTTACTCCAAGCAATCATATTTCCTTTTATGATTTCTTCTTCCAATTCTGTTTCTAATAAGTAATTATAGAATTTTGTTATGTTTTTTTTATCTGGTCCTAATAAAATTTTATCTAATTGTTGAAGTTTATTATTAATTACGAATTCTTTCTTGTCTTGTTTGTATCTACTTTGGAACTGGAGGTAGACCCATTGATCAATTTTTTGTCCTTGCTCCTGGAGTTCCTGCCTCGGTTTCAAATTTCCTTGTGGGTTCAATAGATCTTTGTATTTAATCATTTTGGTAATCTCCAAATTGTTTGGGTGAATCATCACCTCCATAGTTGAAATCCATATTGGTACTTTTGTATAATGTTTTTTCTGTATTTTCTTCCAAATTGTTAATAGTGCGTCTCTGATTAAGTGTCTATGAAAATATTTTTGACTGGTTTTCCCTACATCCCATAAAAAGGAATGCCATCCCCTTTGTAAATCACGGCCTTCTAGGAATAATATTCTTTTGTTGGATAAGTTCACCCAATCCTTCAGCCAAACCAATGAGGTAGCCATATGGTATAACTCCCAGTTTGGGAATGCTAACCCTCCCCTGCTCTTCATATCCTGCATTGCTTTAACGTTTATTCTGGGTTTTTTCCCCTGCCAAATGAATTTCAGGGTTATTCTCTTGAGTTCTTCAAAGAACTTTTTGTGCAATTTAATTGGGATCGTTTGGAATAGGTACAAGAATTTGGGGAGAATGTTCATTTTAATGGTGGCGATCCGACCTAGTAGTGAAATTTGAAGTTTGCCCCATGATTCTAAATCTTTCTTTACCGGATGTATCAATTTATCATAATTGTTTTCTTTAAGTGTCTTACAGTGTGGTGTTAGCCAAATTCCTAAATATTTCACTTTCTTTGTCACTTGTATATGCATTGTTTCTTCTAGTTCTATTTTCTGTTTTTCTGTTAGATTTTTAGTCATTAATTTGGTTTTTTTTCTATTTATTTTAAGCCCTGCTACTGCTCCAAATTTCTCCAATTCACTCATCAGATTTAGACCCTGTCTATTGGTTCTTCGATAAAGAAAATCATATCATCCGCAAATGCTTGCAATTTATATTCCTCTTTCTTAACCGTTAATCCCTTTATATCTGAATTCCGCCTGATTCGCATTAGTAATGTCTCTAATGCTAATATGAAGAGCAGGGGAGAGAGTGGGCAGCCCTGTCTCACTCCTTTTTCTATCTTTATTGGGCAAGTACATTCCCCATTTATTATTATATTAGCTTGTTGTGTGTCATATATAGTTGTTATGATATAAATTATAAATTTTTTGAATTAAGAATTGCCAATTTAGATTATCGAAAGCCTTCTCTGTGTCTATGAACATCAGTGCTACTTGTTTTTCAGGGTGGGCTTCATAAAATTCTAGTGCGTCTAATATTATTCTTAAGTTGTTTTTTATTTGCCTAGTTGGGAGAAATCCATTTTGATCTTCGTGTATATACAAATTTAACATTCTCTTTAGTCTGTTTGCTATAATAGAGGTGAATATTTTATAATCAGTATTTAAGAGTGAAATCGGCCTGTAATTATTTATATATCTGGGATCTGTATCCTCCTTCGGGATCAGCGAGATCAACGCCCCCCTCCACGAGTCCGGCATCCTGGCTGCCAATAAAACATCATAAAAAACTTCCACCATAAGTGGTCCAATTTGTTCTACTATTACCTTGTACAGCTCCCCTGGAATCCCATCAGGGCCTGGAGTTTTGTTATTTTTCTGGTTCTTGATTGCTGATTTCAATTCCGCTTCAGTGATATCTTTATTCAGTAGTTCTACCATTTCTTCCTCAATTACCTTGTCCGTTACTTCGTCTAAGTAATTTCTTTTTCTATCCTCACTAATGTCTTCTTTTTTATATAGATCTTCAAAGTATTTATGAGTGATTTCTTGTTTCCATTCTATTTCTTGATATATGTCTCCCTTACTATCAATTAATTGATATATCAATCTCTTTTCTTTCTTTTTTTTAACTTGTAAGATAGCCATCTTCCTGGCTTGTTGGCATGTTCAAAATAGGTTTGTCTAGTCAAATTCAAATTCATGGTCATTTTCTCTTGTTCAATGAAATTCAATTTGTGTTTAACTAATCTTATCTGATTTTGCAATTTTAAATCTTTTGGGCTATTCTGTAGAAGGGTTTCTAGCTCCTTAATTCTTTGCTGTAATTTGTTTTGTTGGGAATATTTTTCCTTGTTTCTCTTGGCATTATAAGAGATTGCTGTACCTCTTATTACCGCCTTCATTGTGTCCCAAATATTTTGTTTCGTGGTTTCTCCATTATCGTTTTCTGTTATAAAAAAATTTAATTCCTCCTTTAATTTATTAATGTATTCTTTCTCTCTTATTAAGTGAGTATTTAGCGTCCATCTTTTCTTTGGTTTTGCCCTGCCCTTCCATATTATCTGAATTGGGTTATGATCTGCCCATTCGTTAGGCAAAATTTCCACTTCTTTTGTCTTGTTTGCTATTTCCCCATTCATCCATGCCATGTCTATCCTTGTCCATATTTGGTGGGGATTTGAATAGAATGTAAATTGTTTTTTTTCAGGGTGTAATCTTCGCCATATATCTGTCAAATTTAGTTCTTTCATCATTTCCCTACAGATCTTAGAGAGCTCTCTCTTCCCCTTTTTATTCTTTCTGCCATCACTGTGGTCTTTTTGAAATTCAGCAATAGAGTTGAAGTCTCCAATAATGCAAATGTTTCTCTTTTGCAATTCAACCAATTTTCTATATAGGTGTTTAAAAAACTCCTTTTGATCTCCATTTGGGGCATAAATTACTACTAAGAGAATTGGGATGTTATTAATCCAAATCTGCAAACCCAGAGTCCTTCCTTCCGAATTCCGACCATATTAGCTCTGACTTCAGATCTTCTTTCACATATACTGCAATTCCCTTCTTTTTCTCCTCATCCGCTGGTGTGATAAATAACTTTCCTAATTTCGGGCATTCTAAATATTTTTCATCCTTCTTCTTTATATGCGTTTCTTGTAGGCATATTATATTGGCATTTTGTTGGATTAATTTGGTTAATATCCTTTTTCTTTTATTTGTCTAATTTAAACCGTTTATGTTTATTGATAGTAGTTTTTTTCCTTCTCCCATCTATTCAGTTCTGTTTCGCTCTTTGACGTGTAACAATTCCTCTCTCTTCTTGCGCTTGTGTTTGTGTGGTTCCTTCTATCTTTTGTTGTAAATGAGTATTCTCTTGGTTCCCTGCAGTTCCAGTACTATTTTTGTATCCACCAAGTTCTTCTTGAGAATTGTTTCCAATTCCTCCCTACTACTTTGCTCCCGTGGGCCCACCATCCGTTTGTAAAAATCCTGAGCTTTTTCCATAGTGTCTATTTTGATTTCCCTCTCTTTCCATGACACTAGCATCCCTTCTGGAATAAGCCATTTGAATGTAATTCTTTTCTGGTTTAGGTAGGCTGCCAGAAACTTGTAATCACGCCTTTGTTCCCTTACTCTCCTTGGTATCTGTTTAAGGATCACAATTTCTTTGTCTTTGTACGTTATTGTTTTATCTCTAGAGGTTCTATATATCATATCTCGGACACATCTTCTAGTGAATCATATGTGGACTTCCCTAGAGCATTTGTGGTGTCTTGCATAGTTTGTATTGACCTGGTAAACTTCATCAAACTCTTTTTGAATGTCATCTTTATCCATCTTCAATAGACCGGCCAGAATCTCTGCCATCAAATATTCCAGGTCTTCCTCTTTGGATTCTGCCACATTTTGAAATCTTAAGTAGGTTGTTGCCTTGTCCATCTCTAGGAGGACCAATGAGTCCACCATTTCTTTGCTCGTGTTTTTAAGATCTTCATCCACTCTTTCTAATTCTCTTTCCATTCTTTCCATTCTTTTCTCTACCTCTTTTATTATAACTTCATTTTTCTCCAAGGCCTGCTGCAATACTCCCACTTTGTCCTCTACTTTGAAGATGTCCGCCTTCATTTCTGCCTTTAGTTTCCCCATCTCTTCCTTCAGATCATTAATATCTGCTCTTGTTTCACTGTGATTTTTAATCATTGTTTCTTGCAGTCTTGTCAGTGAGTCCTGTAAGGATAGAAACATTGCTTGGATGTTAGCATTCGAAATGCTAGTTTGCTTCTCTATTGGTAGTGTTTCCTCTATTGTTTTTTGTGCCATAGGTGAAGTCATTGCCAAGGTGGTTGTTATTGTAGGGTTGACCTTTCTGCCGGATTTCAGTGCTGTAGTGGTTGTAGAAGTCATTTCCTTTATAATTTTTGTTGTTGTTGTACAATGTTAAATATATTGTTCCAATTTGGCATTCAGTATTCTTAACTCTGTTACTAATATTAACCAAGATCTATCAATCTATTAAATAACTATATTCTCAACTAATTGGTAAGAGGTATATGTATTTCTCTGATTAAACTTAAATATAAAGCAACCTTAACTACAAAATATATTACCTTCATAAATATAGTAACACCATAAATTATAATATTAATCTAGAAAGCTCTAAAGTTGTTAAATAACTTATACTTAATGTTCTTACTATCTCCCCTATATTCCCATTCAAAATATAACAATCCCTATTGCTATTAACTTAACTAGATTAATTAATCCAATATTTTAACAATCTTATATTTCTTTACTGGATCTGCATATTTATCGAAAAAAAGACAGAAGAAAAGCAAGCATATTTCAAGAAAACATAACACCAACTAATAGAAAAGAAAGGAGTCTATTTTAAGTAAATATATACACAAAGAAGAGAGTAAAAGGAAAGGAAAGGGGAGATTCTAGAAATAAGAGTTTTTAGTTTTCACTTTACAATTTGGGAGCTTTCACTTCGAGCACACCGGAAGTGGGGGATGAAAATTTGCTGAGTAACAGCTACCATTAAGCAAATTTTCCACTCATTCAGAGGCTTCCAATTTTACTTGTGTTTTAGTGTTCCTTAATTCGCTTGATCTGATTTCCTTCAAATAGAGAAAGGAAACTATCTCCTCCAATAGAACAATGTTCTCAAGTTTCCCAAAGCTTGTAGAATAAATTGTGTCAGTTCAGTCAGTTAAATCTGTTACTTTGTTGTAGCCACTTCAGCGTTTTAAATACTGCCTATGGCTCCGCTCTGTCTCCCCCCCCCCCCCACTCAGCTTCGTTCTTCTTCTGGCTCCGGTTTGGTAACGTCTGTTCAAATGCAAATGGTAGCTAAATCTCTCCAATCACTCCCTGGTGATGGTCTTCTGAATTCCTCTTTAAATCTTTATTGTCTCCGTCTCTCTTCTGTCTGCCGAGCCCCTTCACTTTCACTTGTCATGTTAGCTTTTAGCTGCTTTCTCTTAGGGCTCCAGGCAGACATTCATACAGTGTATGACAGCCTAAAGTCAATCTGTACTCTTCCAATTTTCCTCTCTGCCGCTAACTTTTATCACCGCTCTCTTTCCCAACAAGCTTGCAAACTGTCACTCACTCTTTCCTTCACACGCAGCCTGGACTTCGGAGCCTCCATTGACAGGGGGCTGTTCTTGAACATTGGGCTCTGGAGGGCTTCCTCTTCATTGCAGGGGGGTTGCCTTCCCCACACTACTGTCCGAGGTTCCCCCACACCGGCACGAGTCTCTCCAAGACTCGAGCACCCCAAAAGATCACACCAAACTCAAGAAGAGGATAGTGGCTTTTAAAGTTGGCTACTTGCCAGTTTTGTTTTTCTGCCAAAGGGAGTTTTGGGGTTGTACTGGTTTTTGACAGTATTGCAGCCAGTGAATAGGATTTGCCAATCAAGAGATGAAAGGTCAGTGTCTATGAGATCATAATTGGCTTTTTAAAAGTTATAATTGTATAACTGAGTACTTATTTGTTAGTAGTCATTTTTTAATTTGTTGGTAATCAATGCCACACTAATATTTAACAATAACTATTCAGTATGATAGGCAACCAATTAATAAATGTTGCTAATAGGCAATCAATTAATTAATAAATGTTACTAATCAAATCAGATCACGTCAGTAATTAAAACAAAATTTAAAATTAATAGATCACTGTGATCAATTAAATATATAGATTACTAATCAATCAACTAGACAATCAATGATACAGTAGTAAATCACTATCAATGAATTAGACTAATCAATAAATCAGTAATCAGCAATCAGTTGTTAATTAACTAATTAAATTGTTACACCAATCAATTATTTGATAAATCAATTATTTTAGACAAACCATTATCAATGGTTAAACCAATGACAAACCAATGATATATTATCAAATCATTATCTAATCAAAGATATAGGTCTTGAGATAGTGAGGTAATGGAGGGAATAATGGAGGTAATGAAGTACTGAATGTTAGTAGTGAAAGGTCTTCTACTTGGGTTTTCCTCTGAGCCACATGGTTTGTTTGTTTTTATTTTAATGGCGTCCAAGTAAGGAGTGAAAGGGTTTCGCCTTTGTTCTCTGTTTTTCTTTTTTTGTTGTTTTTGTTTTGGCCCTTGGAGTTTTATTTTATTTTGTGAGTATGTGAATACTTCACTTGTTTGTATTTCTAGCAGATTGTTTCCTTGTGAGGTAGAGTATTTTTTGAATTTAGGTTGTTTCCTTGTGAGGTATTATTTTTTAATTTATAGGCTGTGGGGGGATGATTCCTTGAGTTCCTCTTGGCGTTCCGCTTGCCTCTGGGGAATTGTGCTCTGCCTGGGCTTGGAAGTCTGCAGGGCTCAGCCGGGTCTTGGAAGGCTGTGGTGCTCCACTGGGGCTTGGAAGGCTACAGGGAAGGAGCGCTCGGGCTGTGCTCCAGCTTGGTGCTCCAGTTCAGGGAATTGCTCTCTTCCGGGGCACGGGGCTTGAAAGGCTGCAGGGCTCCTCCAGGGCTTGAAAGGCTGTGGAGAAGGAGTGCTCTGGCTGCCCTCCGGCTTGGCGCTCCAATTGTCTTCAGGGAATTGTGCTCCACAATAATGCCACTGCTTGGTGATATAGTTCCCGGTTAGGTAGTCCAAAAACCCCTCTTGTTTTTGCGTCCTGTAACATTTTAAAGTTTATTCTTGCTTTTTTCCCTTGCCAGATAAATTTCAATATTATTTTATTAAGGTCCTCAAAATATTTTCTCCCAACTTTATCAGTTTAACTTTTATTTTAATTGTTGCTACTCTTCCTATAAATGATAATTGCAGGCCTTTCCACTTTTCCAAATCTATCGTGATTTGTTGCAATAGTTTCTGATAATTATCTTCCTTAATCATTACATATCTAGCTGTTAACAGAATTCCCAAGTATTTTATTTTCTTAGTAATCTGAATATCCAATCTCTTTGTTAATTCTTCTTTTTTTATCTGTGATATTCTTCACTACCATTTTAGTTTTTTCTCTATTCATTTTCAATCCTGCCACTTCACCATATTCTTCTATTTTCCCTAATAGTTTGGGTACCATTTCCAATGGATCTTCTAAGATAAAACTAAATCATCTGCAAATGCCTGTAGTTTATACTCTTCCTTTTTTATTTCTATTTCCTTTATCTCTCTAGCCTGTCAAATATTTCTATTTAGTACTTCCAAGGTCAGAACAAATAACAATGGTGACAGGGGGCATGCCTGTCTTGTACCCTTCTAAATATTCACATTTTCTGTCATATCACCATTTACCACCACTTTTGCAGTTTGTTTATGATATATTGATAAATCTCATCCCAAAGTCCATTTCTTTTAGTTGTGCCAACATGAAATGCCAGCTCATGTTGCCAAAGGCCTTCTGTGTGTCTAGAAAGATCAATGCCATTTGCTTTTCCGTGTGTACTTCATAATATTCCAACGTGCCCAATATTAATCTCATATTGCCTTTGATCTGTCTCTTCAGGTAGAAAACCATTTTGGTCTGGGTGTATAAATTGATTTTAAAAACCCTTCAATCTTTCTGCTATTATTGATGCAAATATTTTATAGTCCGCATTCAATAGTGATCAGTCTATAGTTTTTAATCTGTTGTAAGTCTGAATTCTCTTTTGGTATGAGAGTAATATATGCTTCCGTCCAAGAGTTTGGTATCTTTGCTTCAAGCAAAACATTAAACACTTCCAACATCGGGATGCTCCAAGATTCTTGCAAGTCTCTATATAATTCTGCTGGTACTCCATCTGGGTCTGGTGTCTTACCATTACTTTGTCTTTAATTGCTTCAATCAGTTCCATCATTGTTATCCTTTCTTCTAATGCTGTTTTTATTGTCTCTAGTATTGGTGGTAGTTCTGCTTTTTGTACGTATTGTTTGATTTTATGTTCTAAAATTGTCTATCGTATAATTTTTCATAATATTTTTGTATTATTTTCTTTTTCTCATCATTACTGTAGTGTGGAGCTTCCTCGTCATCTATTAGTTGAAGAATCTGCTTTTTTTTTCTTTTTTCAGTTTGTATGCCACCCATCTTCCTGGCTTATTTGCATTTTTAAACTTTTGTTTGCAGCTTTTAATTTTTTTATGCTAATTCATCTTTTTCCAGTAGATACATTTTATGTTTATTAAGCCCCATTTGGTATTTTATGTTCTTTTTCTGTGGGTCTTTCTGTAATTCCATCTCTAGTCTTTTCTAATCATCTTCCAATTTCTTTTGTGCTTATTTCTTTTTTTATTCCTTTTTCCTGTGTATGGTATTGTCAGTCCTCTGATATATGCCTTTACAGTATCCCATACGTTTTGTAGCAAGGTATCTTCTTTTTTATTCTCTTTAAAGGAGAATTCCAATTCTTTCTCCATAAATTTTTTTTTGTTAATAAATGTTATTGATTTTACAATTAAAATAAATGAACAACACACATACACAACATAGAAAAACAAGAAAAGCGAATTTAAAAAAAATTCCATTTTTGACAGTTGGTGGTTCCTTATTTATACCTTTGATGGTGTCATATTTACACTTAAGCTTTAGTGCAAGTATATAATTACTACAATAATAGCTTATCCTTTACAGTTTAATGTTATTTATTATTATATAATCTATCTTCATTCTACCCTTTCATACCAACAGTTCCAACTCTTATAGTATTCTGATGTTTCTTTGTCTCTAAGTGCTAAGGTCAATTTATCCATTTCTGCACAACTATTTTCTGAATAATCATTTCCTCTGTTGGAGTATAAGGTTGTTTCCAGCATTGTGCAAAGGCCAATCTAGCTGCTGTCAGTATATGTAATATTATGTATTTGACTTTTTTTGGAAACTGTCTATTGAATATCCCTAATAGGAAGAATTCTGGTTTGAGTTCAATCTATTCAGTCATAATTTCCTCCAACCATTTTTTTAATTCTGCGCCAGTATCTTTGGGCTTCTGTACAGGACCACCACATGTGGTAGAATGTTCCATATTTCTTTTTGCACTTCCAGCAGTTTGGATTCATGTTGGGGGACATCTTTGCTAGTCTCAAAGAAGGGAGGTGCCATCTGTAGATCATTTTATGAGCATTTTCTTTGTATGTTGCCGATTTTGTAATTTTATTATTTCTGGTCCAAATCTTTTCCCATTCTGTTAAAGTAATGCTGCATCCTATATTTCTACTCCAAGCTATCATATTACCTTTAATTACTTCTTCCTCTAGTGCTATCTCTAATAGATAATTGTAAAATTTTGTTATATATTTTTTGTCTGGACCTAATAAAATTTTATCTAATTGTTGTGGTTTAATATAGATTCCAAAATCTTTCTTATCCTTTTCTTATCCATAAACTTAATATATTCTTTCCCTTTAAGTATTGTTTGATTCATTGTCCATTTCAGTTTCTTTTTTGCCCTTTTCATGTAGCTGTTATTGGGTTATGATCTGCCCAGGTACCTATTTCAATGTTTATCTCTTGTGTATTCAGTCTTAGCTCTGTTGATAACCACATCATCTCTATTCTAGACCATGACACATGTCTATGTGAGTAAAATGAATATGTCAAGTCTCTCTCCATACATCCTGGATGCTTAATTCTTCCACCATTCTAAAAAACGCCTTAGGAAGTGTTTTCCTCTCTTTTGTGTTTATATTTCTAGTTTTATAGTCCAGTTCCGGGTCCACAATTGCATTAAAATCACTTATTATACGTATATTCTGAAACTCCAGTTCTATTATCTTCTTGTGCAGTTTATTGTAGAAAACCTCTTGGTTACAGTTTGGTGCATATATTCTACTAAAAGTACCTGTTTATCATTTATTGTTTTCTCCACCATCAAGATTCTCCCTTCCTCATCTGTATAAATTTGCTTGGCATTTATTGTCTTTTATATACAATGCTACCCCTTTTTTACCTTGTTGTTCAAAGGAGGCATATAGCTTCCCAATTTTGAGGTGTTCCAATACTTTATTATGTCACTTTTTGATATGAACTTCTTATAGGCAGATTATATCCAGTTTTAACTTTTCTAATTTGTTAAAAGTTCTTTTCCTTTTTATTACCGAATTCAAACCATTTATGTTTATTGACATTAGTTTTACTTCTTCTTCCATTTTTACTTGTAAATAGGATTTACCATTCTGTCATCCTTATCTCTCTTGTTTCTTTTGTTTTTTCTTCTTCTCTTATGGCTATTGCTTCCTGATCTCTTCCATTTTCTCTTTGTCATATCTCTTTCACTCCGACCACTACTTCCTGATATCTTTCCTCTCTCACTCTCTCTTCCTCTCATGGTCCAAAATAGTGATCGGCCTTCTCTATTGAGTCTAACCTATGTCTCTGTTCCTGCCAAGTTACCAGTATTCCTTCTAGTATCAGCCATCTAAAATTTGCTCCCAGTTTAATTAGATGTTTTGTCAAAAAAGAAATTGAGTCTCTGACTCTTCTCAGTATTTGCTTTAAAACTACTATTTCTTTCCCCTTGTACTTAAAGGGGTCATCTCTCGCCTTCTGCATAATCTCTGTTTTTATTGTTTTGGGGGTTTTTTTTTTGTAAATCTTACATGGACCTTTCTGGGGACCTGTTTCTCATTGCATACCTTGTGTGGACTCTGAAAATCTCATCTATATCTGCCAAAATCTTTTATTTGGTCACCTCCAATGCTCTCACCAATAACCCTGCCATTATCGCCGGCAAGTTCTCTCCCTTTTCTTCTTCTATATTTTGGAATCTCAAATAATAATCTGCTCAATCTATCTCTAACATCACTATTGTTCTCTCTTTATTTCTATCTGCTAATGTCAATGTATAATCAAGCTCTCCCACTCTCTTTTCTGTTAACTCAGTCTTCTCCTCTACTTTTTGTATATGTTGGTCATTTTTCTCCATCGTTTGTTGGAAGTTCTCTATCTTTTCTTCTACTTTCTCTATTTTCCCTTCCATTTTCTCCATTCTTTCTTTCATATCATGATGCATGGGTTGCATCATGGCTTTTAGTTCTGCTTGTGTCAAATTTGCCTTTTCTTGCTGCAATAGAGCATCCAGGGTTCTCTGTCCTGCTGGACTTGAGGTTGTCAATGACATAGCTGAAGATGGTGCCGATGGTATTTTCTTCATTTTCAGATATTTCAGAGTACCTCAATAATTGTAATCCACTAAAGGGCCAAGGTGGCTCCTCTTCTATTTTCTTTCTTCCTCCCATAGGTCCCAGGAATTTGTGGTTCTAGTTATAAAAATTTGTAATCCAAATCTCGAGCCAAGTTTTTATTACTCTTTTGGTCTTTTAGTTTCTTCTTTTCTTCAGGTTCTTCAAACCCTAATCCATTTTATGTTGAAAATATATCCAAAAAGCAAGAATTTTTCTAAAATAATTCAAATAGGCCTACCACACCCAAAAAAACTCACCTACCTTTATATCCAACTCCTTTATATCCAAGGAGTGAGTACATAGAGCACAATGGCAAAAGCCAAAACACAAATTTAAAAAGGAGATATTAGTTTTCTGTCTGCTGTCTTGTTTAAGGTCCAAGAGCTACACTTTCCAAGCAAAAAAGAGCAGGTGAACAAAGAAAACACAGTATCTCAGTGTTTCACTCTCTATTTGAAGTTTTTAATCCAAACAGCAGCTGCTTATCTCTTTATTCTCAAACTCCAAGGTTATATTATTCTGTCCATATTATTCTGTAATTTTCCCCTGTAGTCTTCACTTCTGTCTTTGGATGGCACTGTTGCTCTGCTTTTCCCCTTCTTCCAATATATTGTATAGCCGGTGAAAGTTGTGAAGTAAATAATGAAGTTTTTATATATTGGCAAAAAGAAAAAAAACCAAAAGCTTTTCCAAAGTTTTTACTTAATATTATCTTTGAAAAACCAGTCCAGTTTTCTTAATATAAATTCTTATCAAAAGTCTTTCAATCAACTCTGTGTACTAATAGTGGCACTTTCGCTTTCCTCACAGCTTTTTTCAAGAGGTAGAAAGGAAAAAAAAGGATTCCACCTCCCCTTTTATGCCTCACTCCCTTAGATACAACCAAGGCCCCTCTCTTGTTTTTAGTCAGAATTAATTTGGAAAAATATCTCACCAGCTTGATCATGTTGTCTTCTGCCTTTTCCTCTCTTCCAGTAGCTGTCCCCAGCTTTGTAGTGGCATGCAAGGGCTGCCTTCCCAACTGTCAAGTTCAGGGGCTGTTCTGGGCCGATCAGGGAGATTGCAAACACCTTGTGTTCACCAGAACCTGCTCCCCCCTTCTGTCACTCCTCCAAAATGATTTAGGTCTGTTATAGACCTCCCAGCAGCCTGGGTTTCGACGGTCTCAAGAACCTCCCATGAGACACGTCATCTCACTGCGGTTTCAGCCCTCCCCGTGTTCAGTAACTTGAGATCCAGAATTGGTCTCCACCACCACCCCAGCCCAATTCCTTCTGCACTACAAACAGGATTGAGTAGAAATCTTGTCCCTGTTCATCCTTTGGTACCAATTACCACCTGAATGTCCAGCAGTTGTTGCACTGCTGTTTCTATGATACCCTTTTTGGTTCTGTCTCTTGGTACTGGGCACCTTCTAAAGGAGTTCGGAGGTGTGGAGAGGAATTCCAGAACTAGGCCTTGTTTTATTGTGTCCAGGACCCACTTGTCCATTGTTATTGCTTCCCATCAGTCAGTGAATAGGCCAAGTCTTCCACCGATAGGCGCGCTGTTCCAGTTGTCACTTTGTGTGACAGAAGGGCCTGTTTGTGGGGCCCTTGAATGGTCATCTTCCTTGGAATCATTGACCCCGTCTCTAAATCTGGATATGACTGGTTGCCAGGTTGGCGTCTGTGTGTATGGTCTCTGTGACTGCTGGAAGTGACCGAAGCCCCCCCCCCCCCCCCGTGGCTGGAAAGGACTGCCTTCACCTGTATGGTGACAGCCGCTGATTTGCCTGGCCAAATTTCCTATGCAAGATTTTTCTTTTGTCCTTGGTCTTGACCAGTAAGGATTTGATGGCTTCCCTGAATAGCTTGTTCCCTTTAACTGGTGCTGAAGCAAGTTTCCACTTGTGTTTCAAATCCACCTGCCAATAGTGGAGCCAAACCAGTCACCTGACCACCACTGAAACTGTGATAGCCTTGGTAGCATATTTGACACCATTGAGGGTGGCAGCAGCTATCAGCTCCATTGTTGCTCTCAACTTGTTTAAATCCTGTTGTAATTGCAAATCATCAGGTGGCGCCCTTTCCTGCATCTGTTCGAGCCATATCAGAACTGCCCTGCTGAAAAATGAGGCAATTGAGGTTGCCTATACTGCCCATGCAGTAAAGTATATGTATACACTGACTCATTCTCTTCTTCATCAGTTTCTTTCTGTTCCTCCTCCACTGAGGTCAAAGCCTAACTTTGGGTGTATGATCACATTGAATTGGATATCTGGGAACCCAATTCCTCCCATCTCCCTGGCTAGTGAGGGAAGCTGTCTATCTGGACCTTTTGGAGGGTCTGTTCCGCCTTCTTGTCCTCTCCTTTAGACCTTCTTCTGCATCATTGGTCAAGATGATTGCCAATGTAAAAGCTGCCACTGGCCTATCTATTGTTGGAATTTGAATCATTTCAACCAGTTTCACATTGTAATTCTTCCTTTCATTCTTGTCTGGCGTTGGAAAAATCACTGGTCGGTCTAACTGCCCCTCCATGACTTCCTTGAACAGTTCGGGGGAGGGGACCACCTCGCTTTCCATTTTAGTTCTTGCAAAGAGCCTGTCCTTTGTGTCTGGTGACTCTGGAACAGATTTCTCTGTTGCTATGGCAATCCCCAAGCCTGTTGCTGCTTTGGCTTTACCTAGCAGCATCTTAAATAACTGTTGGAGAAACAGGCCTGTAAAGGCTGCAGTCTCTGACTCATTCTCTTCTTCATCAGTTTCTTTCTGTTCCTCCTCCACTGAGGTTGAAGCCTAACTTTGGGTGTATGATCACATTGAATTGGATCTTTGGGAACCCAATTCCTCCCATCTCCCTGGCTAGTGAGGGAAGCTGTCTATCTGGCCTTCTCTCCTTATTCACCAGGTTAGGTTGATTACATTGTCCATCCCTAACTTCTAACATTAGGGCTTTCATTTCTTCCCTAAAGGTCTGCTTTCTGAGTCCTGCTGCTATTGGAGTAAAGCTGGTTTCTGCTTCCAACCTTCTTCTCTTAGGAGAAGGTTCCCAACTCTCACTGAATTACTGGAAGCTTCACTGTATCTCTGATGAACACACATTCTCTCTTAGACAAAGAGTTGGTTGAATCCACTGCTCATCAGCTCCCTTTGGTGTCGCACCCAGGCATCATTTTCCTGTTGCTTTGCTGAAGCGCAGGAATTTCCATTCCTCTCCACCTCCCTTTCGGCCCTTTCAACTGTTTTTTTTTTTTTCAATGGCCTTTTGTCTCCTTAACGCCTCCCTTTCATTTGCTTTGTGAAATGTTTTTTCTTTCTCATCCGTCATTGCAGTTTTACTGGCGGCTTTAAATCCTGTAGAGCCTTGCTCTCTGACTCCTCCTCCAAGCCTGCCTCCATTTCCAAGAATTCAGCTATGTTGTCCCCTTTGTTCTTTGTGCATACAACCTGCCTGCCCTGAAGTTCTGCTGCCGTGGTCTGGAGATTTGTGATCACCTGAAAGTATGCTCAGCTGCAACTGAGTAGTGACTCAAGCCCCAGATGGGCTTTACAGGGTCTCCCTTTAGAGAGAGTATGCTTAGCTGTAACTGAGCTGTAACTTAGCTGTAAATGGACTCTGCTACTGTTAGGGATCCCTTCCTTGAAGCAATGGCTCTGGCTGGCTTCAGGATGGCTGAGAACTCAGCGCCTGCTTGTTTGGGGACATGGCGACTTTCTTCTAAGCACTCCCCCCTGCAGCCTCAGGATGGCTGACCACCTATCTGCCTTTCCCCTGGGCCCCTCTGCATGGCTGCTATGCCTCAGACTGGCCAAAAGCCCACCCGCTCACTTGATGCTTTGGATTCTCTGTCCTGTACAACTTCACTATTTAAAACAACTGATTACTTACTGAATGATAAATAAAGCTCCTCGTGACCATGTCCCTCCCCTCCTTGTTCTATATAAAAGATATTTGTGACCAATTCTTTGAAGAATTGTTGGTGTCTTTTAAACTCTGGATTTCTAGATTTACTTTTTCATATGCATGGTATACATTTTCTGTATTCTTTCTATGATGACCTGTATTTGGATCAATAAATTATTTATGGTAGAAAGTACTACCGGTAGTAGGAACATTTTGTGGATAAATCTGATAACAGTAGTTTCTAAAAAATATTCATTTATTTCACAGTCATTTTAGCATCCCTGTAGTTATCACATTGCATTGTGACAAAACCATCAAAGAGTCTTCTATAATAGCAAATAGGAAGTGTATACTATACTCTCAAGGCCCAGCTCTGCAGCAAAAGCATATCCTAAAACATCTTGGGCTTCAAATAGCTGAAATCTGTTTGACAACTTTTTTTTTCTTTCAAATTTTTTTTTTATTTTTATTTCTTTAAATATATCTTTAGGTGAACAGTATGGTTCCAGGCTTTTTACATTTTAAGTCAAACATGACCATAATCACAGATATAGCTGTCAGCTTTGGAATTGTTATTAAAAGCTGCCACACAGCTGCGGAGGATTGGAGGGGGCTGATGTTGTTTGAGTAGCTCTCAGTAGACAAAATAGATTCTGTAGTATTCAAGGTCATTGTGAATGGCGCAGCAAGAATTGGGGCTGAAGAAGGATTGGTTCACATGATGTACGATGTGGGAAAAAGGGGATGGGTTGTAGGTTGGGTCTTTGTGGGAAGTCTGGGGGGAGAGTTTAGTTTAGTTTAGAAATTCCACAGAAGTACCAAGTTCTATTCTCATAAAAGTACTTTGACATTATGGTTGTCTTGGAGTTACTAACTGGAATGGATAATCTCTGGAACGCTGACACCAGCTTTCTTGTCTAATTTCACATCAATACCAATTACCAATTTCCCTTTTTATATTCTCATACATCACTTTATGTTGTGATTGGAAGGATCGGTCCTGTTGGGAGTTTTGACTCTGATGACTGTTAGATCGTGGATTGACGTCAGAACCAGGAAACATTAATCTGAAGGGCAAGCCAGTTAATTAGCACGTTGCCTTAATGGGTATAAAAGGACACAGCTGAGCTGGTGCCTTTCGCCAGGAACAAAATGACAATTTTGAATGAGGACGTTACAGCAATTAGCTCTCTGTTTGTTTGAATTTCGAAGGGGAGTCCTAACAGTTTCTGCCAGTCATTATCTTGTTATTTCCTTCAGTTTGATTTGATTGTGAAACGGCTGCTTTATGTTTGTTCGTTTGAATTTCCAAGAGGAGACATAACATTATTGTTCCTGGCCAAAACAAACCATCTTTAAAGCAAGATGGATTCAAATCAACTGCAGCGTTTGGTAGAGCAGCAACAACAACAAATTAATCAGCTACTGCAAAGCAATGTGACGCTTCAGAATCAGGTAACACAATTGCTGAATTATGTTTCCAGCTTACCAAGCCCTGCTGCTGTTCCCCCTGCCCCTCCTGAGAGGAAAAGCCCAGTATCCATGCTGGAGAAATTTTCAGGACAAATGGACATGTTTCCGGCATTTCTGGGGCAGTGTCAATTATTTATGTCCTTGAGGCCTGAAAACTTTCCAAATGATCGGGCTAAGACAGGATTTATTCTTAGCCTTTTATCTGGGCAGGCTGCTAATTGGGCTACTCCCTTGTTAGTTCAAGATAGCCCGTTGTTGAATGATTTCCAGGGTTTTCTTCAACAAATGAGAGTGATGTTTGAGAACCCAATTAAGATACAAACTGTGAACAGATGGTTATGGGACATTAATCAGGGGAAACGTTCCCTGCAGGAATACATTGCAGAATTTCGTTTGCTGTGTTTGGACTCTAACTGGAACGAACCGGCTCATATGGCTGCATTCCAGGAAGGCTTGTCTGATGCCATCAAAGATGAGCTGGTCCATGCAGAGAGGGCTTTAACTTTGGATGCATTGATAGTTCAGTGCTTACAAATTGAAGCTCGTTTACAGCAACGTGGACGCAAATGGCTCGGTATGGAACCATCTTCGTTTTCTCATGCACAACCCACGCCACTGAGAGTTTTCCAACCCACGGTTAATGTTGAGGAGCCGATGGAGTTAGGCGCACTCCGCCCTCGCTTAACGGTGCGAGAACGTTCGAGAAGGTTCCAGGAAGGCTTGTGCCTTTATTGCGGGGGTCTGGAACATTTTGTTAATTCCTGAAAACGGAGAGGGACCCGCAGACCCGTACCTGAAACCACTCTTGGCTCATCAGGAAAACAGGGTAGACCTGACCTCAAGGAAACCCTAGGTCGGACACATTTCACATCCCCACCTCAAATTGCTGAAGTAAATCCTGGCCCTCCTCGGCATTTACTTTTGGACACTCGAATTTTTCTACAGTCACAGAAGGAGGGAATTCCCGCTGTTGCGTTGGTGGACTCAGGGGCTACAACCAGCTTTATGGACCGAGCTTTTGCTACACACTATGGGATCCCATTGGTTGCTGTACATCCACCCATTAAGGTGGAAACCGTGGATGGGCGTGAGCTCAAGTCTGGGCCCATTCGTTTCGCCACCAAGCCAGTGCGTATGATCATTGGGGATCATGAGGAGGCGATAAGTTTTTATATCACCTCGAACCTTCATCTCCCTTTGGTGCTCGGAATGTCCTGGTTGCGTTTGCACAATCCGTTGGTGGCTTGGTCGCAGAACGGTATTTCTTTTCCAAGTCTCCAATGTGTAGACCACCTGAGACAATTGGAACGAGCGACGCCTCCATTGGCTGTGGGAGACAGAGTGGGGTTGTCAACGAAACATCGTCAAGTTAATCATCAGACTCGGGGGAAGGGCCCTGCGGTGGGGGATAGTGTTGTGATTGGAAGGATCGGTCCTGTTGGGAGTTTTGACTCTGATGACTGTTAGATCGTGGATTGATGTCAGAACCAGGAAACGTTAATCTGAAGGGCAAGCCAGTTAATTAGCACGTTGCCTTAATGGGTATAAAAGGACACAGCTGAGCTGGTGCCTTTCGCCAGGAACAAAACGACAATTTTGAATGAGGACGTTACAGCAATGAGCTCTCTGTTTGTTTGAATTTCGAAGGGGAGTCCTAACAGTTTCTGCCAGTCGTTATCTTGTTATTTCCTTCAGTTTGATTTGATTGTGAAACGGCTGCTTTATGTTTGTTCGTTTGAATTTCCAAGAGGAGACATAACAACTTTATATCAATCTCTTTATTCTTAATCATTCACTATATTCTTATATTCATCATATTTGCAAGTTTTGTCAAATCATATCATTCCATTAGTTGTTCATATTCATCTTAATTTATATTATCCAATATTTTATCCCCTTTTTAATATTACTTTTGCGCGTGTTATATATATCTATATATTTCATACATACCCTTCCCTCTAACTTCATCACATTTACACAAATTATATTTTCCATCTTATTTTTGTTTAGCCAATTATATAAATTAATAACAATATGATCATTTTTATGCTATGTTCACATACTTCATTACCTTATACAAATAAGTAACAAATTATATAATCCATTAAAATATTATCTCTCTCTCTCTCTCTCTCTCTCTCTCTATCTATCTCTCTATCTATCTTTTCTCTATCAGATTCCACATGGTATCTGGGGGGGGGGGGGGGGTTTAGTTTCAGAATTCCACAGAAGTACTAAATTCTATTCTAATAAAAGTATTTTGAGATTATGGTTGTCTTGGAGTTACTGTCTGGAATGGATAATCTCTGGAATGATGACACTATTCCATAACACAACTCACACAGCACTCCCAGAAGGGGGAGCAAAATGGGGTTGCTGAACCCTAGGATTTATTCCAGTGATGGAGAAAGCCAAAGAATCAGCCGACACAAAAAGTGAGACAGAAGGAGCTGGGGGGGGCCCTCTGGAGCATTAGCTGAATCCCTCAGCCCCCCCCCCTTCTTGGAGGAGATGTTGCAAGCATTTAGATATGCAGAGGAAAGACATGATTTAGGAGCCAGACCCAGGCATTCTGACTCGTGGGGGAGTTATCAGATGACAATAAATAAACTGCCTGGAGAAAAATCTTTCTTAGGCCCTCTGCACACAGCAAAGGAGACAGACTGGAGGCTTGAGGCCCAAATTGAATTGGAACCCTCTCAAGATGACAACCCACAGATTTATTCTAGGAGCTGATCATTAGCAGAATTACCACAACAATTCCAGCAATTAAAGATTGAAAGTTTTGCCTCAAAGCCACAACCTATCCAGTTAAATTGGAACCTGGCACAACCCATCTCTCTTTCCCCAGTGTTATGAGGGAAAAGGAATTTACTCAGATGCCAGATGGAGAGGCCCAGCGTGACAGCCCACAATGACGAGAGAGGCAAACTACAATAGGTATATTGCAACCTCCAAGTCCTCCTCCCCAACACCCAGAAAGAAATTTACCCCCTGCAGAAAGTACCCCTCAAGGGTGGGGATTTTATCCAGGCCAGGGATGGATCCAGTGCCAATGGATGCCAATGCCAACAATGCCCTGGTCCAAAAGGGAGTCAGCAATCCTTTCCCCACAAAGGGATCTGCACAGACAGCAGACAGCAGCTACTCTCCCTCCACCCATGCAGAGAATAAGGCAACACCCACCCTCCGGATGGCAGTCACCAAATCAACCCCCACTTGGAGCAACCCTGCAGAGGCCCCTCTCCCAGAGAGACACAACCCAGCCAGGCCTCAGAAGACCTTTCCAACCTAGATATATACCTCATCAGGCTCCTTTCATTCCAGCTCAACCTGCAGGTGCCAGGCTGATACCACCTCCACACCCACAACCCAGACGAGACCAGATACAGTTCAAGGCTGTTTTTGATGGGCGCCATGAACATTTTGCTTATTTCTTCACTTGAATCTGGTCCCACATAGACTAATTTAGAGGCCAATACTCAACAGAGAGCAATCTGGTTACTTCAATAACAGAGGGGATAAATGAAGGGGATGCTTCTGACTGGATGGCCCAGTTGCACTACAAACATGCCCCAGAGCTACAAGATGTCAATGGATTTATTTGGTTATTGAGATTCAGTTTTGAAAATCCGGAAAGGGTGGCAGAAAATGAAGACAAATTAATGGAAATGAAACAGGGAAAGTGACCCTTATCAGACTTTATATGGGACTTTAGAAGGGTCATGAGCCACCTCAGGGATTGGCCCAAAGCAATAATCTTACACTATTTTAAAAATGCCATTGATCCAGAAGTAAAGAAAGCCTGTAACATTAGGCGAATACCAGAGACTTTGCAAGCGTGGTATGCCATCACCCTTAAATTAGACTGTGACATCAACCAACAAAAAAGGCCCCTACCTGAAGGCCCGCCTAGGAGAGCTGTGGCCAGATGACCACTGACCAAACCTGCTGAAGCTACGTCCATCTGACCCAACAGGATGATAAGTGGGAAGATGGATTCTGGAAAATCATTATTGGAGTGGGCCCATTGCCCCCCCTTCCTCCCACTAAGGAAACACCACCCGACCTGGGTCCAAAAATGGAAGCAGCAGCCACAGCCTCAAACCTTCTCCCAGGTACTCCTCAAGTACACAGACAACACAGAGACTGGGCTGAAGCATTCAGTGAAGAGGAATGTAATGTTTTACCTCCACATCGAGTCACTGATTGCACCATAGAATTAGAACCCAGGGCAAAACTGCCAAAACCAAAGATGTATTCCATGGCACCAGCTGAAATGACTGAATTGAGGAAATATATTGATAACAATTTGGACAGAGGTTTTATTGAACCTGCCAAATCTTGGTTAGCCACCCCAGTGCTGTTCAAAGAAAAGAAAGATGGCGGGTTGAGATTATGTGTTGATTTTAGTGGCATAAACACCGTGTGCATCAAAAACATGTACCCTCATGTTATTAAACCACCTGTCAAAAGGCAAGGTCTTCACCAAGCTAGATCTGAGAGAGGCTTACTACAGAGTCCATATAAAAGAAGGAGATGAATGGAAAACTGCCTTCAATGCCCTTTGGGTAGTTTCCAATTCTGACATGCTTTTCGGACTCCAAGGCCCCCCCCCTGTATTTATGCAACTCATCAATGAAGTGTTACATCTGCACCTGTACCAGGGGGTCCTCATCTACCTGGATTACATCCTTATATTCAGCGAAGCCATTGAAGAACACATCAAATTGGTCAGACAAGTGCTGAAAAAACTTTTAGCTGCATAGTTATATGTAAAACTATCAAAATGCAAATTCTGCAAGGAGTCGCTGGATTACCTTGGTTACCAAATATCTAACCAGGGAATTGAGATGGATCCTAGGAAAGTGAAAGCCGTGCTAGATTGGCTACCCCCCAAGACATGCAAGCAACTTCAAAGTTTTTTGGGTTTTGCCAATTTCTATAGTCAATTCATTCCTTCTTTTGCTGAGGTTACTCTCCCTTTGACAGAGTTATTAAAAATGGGCTCTTGACCCACCAAACCGAAGCCCAGTCAACCCCTTGCTTGGACAATGGACTGTCAAAAAGCTTTTGAAACCTTAAAACACCCCTTTGCAGCTGAGCCCATTCTCCAGCACCCAGACCCGACCAGACGTTTTATAGTCCAAGCTGATGCTAGTGATGTGGCAGTCGTGGCTGTTCTTCTCCAAAAGGACTCTCAGAGCTGACTGATGCCTTGTGCTTATGTGTCCAAAAAGCTGACAGACACAGAGCAAAGATGGGTGGTTTGGAAGAAAGAAGCATTTGCAGTATGATGGGCTTTGTTGACTTGGAGGCATTTCCAGGAAGGGGTGAAGGAGCCATTTGAGGTATGGATTGATCACAAGAACCTCGAGGCTCTAAAGACACTGTGGAAGCTATCACCTAAACAAGTCCGCTGGGTTCAATATTTCAAGCAGTTCAACTTCAACATGAAATATATCCCCAAAGGGAAAAACATATTGGCAGATGCCCTGTCCAGGAAACCCCAATTTGACAGTCGCCGAGATGAAATAGTGCAGGCTGTAATATCAGAAGCTCAATCAGCAAGCCAAGTAACCACTCGAGGCCAAGCCAACCGTGACCACAGACACCTGAAAGACAAACTGACAACTGAGTTGAAAGCATCCGTATTAACCGATCCCTGGTTTCCAGAGCATCAACCCAAATTGACAATGAATGACGGACTGGCTTGGAAGGAGATCAACTTTATGTACATGCAAATCTAAAATTAATGGTACTGAAGCATAGCCATGACTTGTGGCTGGGGAGGATGACTTCGGGTTCTTAAAAACCCTACATTTAGTCAGTAAATAGTTCTGGTGGCCCAAAATGAAATCTGACGTTGAGGACTATGTGAAAAGCTGCTCAATTTGTGCCACAATGAAATACAGAACTGGAAAAACCCCTGGCCTCCTCCAATAAGTAGCTGAACCAACACAGCCATGGGAAGAAATCGCAATGGACTTTATCGTAGAATTACCTGAGAGTGGAGGGAATACAATCATTTGGATTGTTATAGATTTATTCTATAAGCAGGCCCACTTTACAACCTGTACAGGACTCCCATCTGCAAAAAAAGCTTGCAAAACTGTTCATGAAGCATATCTATGGGCTACATGGAGTACCTCATAATCTGAGATAGAGGGGTACAATTTACCGCTAAGTTCCGGAGGGAGTTTTTAAAATCTATTGGGTCATCCGAAGGATTATCCTCAGCGTTCCATCCAGCATGCAACAGAGCAGCAGAGAGAGCCAACGCCTTGGTGGATCAGATGAT
>NW_020769390.1:1431093-1591205 GCF_900518735.1 Pseudonaja textilis
ATCATCTGATCCACCAAGGCGTTGGCTCTCTCTGCTGCTCTGTTGCAAACATCAACTTCATCAACCAATCAAGAAATTACAACACAGCCAAACAGCCCGGTTACAACAGAGCCAGCACACCACACTTCCCCACCAGAATTTATAGAGAGACCGCAGCTCTGATCACGCTTTGCTCGCAAAAGCATGAAGCTGAAAGCACCAGCCTGAAGATGGTGAGTGGGACCTCATTGAAATGTCACCAAGATACTCTCAATCTTACACGGGAAAAGACCCAAACACGCCAAATCCTGCACATCTCTATCTCTATCTATACCTACCTACCTACCTATCTACACACACACACACACACACACACACACACACACACACATATATATATACGTGGGAAAATACCCGAGCAAAGCTGAATGCCATACATGTAAGTACCCGCGAAAACTTAAGAAAACATATATATATATGTTATGACTCCCCTTCAAAATTCAAATGAACAAAACAGAAAGAAGCCGTTTCACAATTAAATCAAACGGAAAGAAGTCTTACAAGATAACGGCTGGCAGAAACCACAGCATAAATCTTTACTCTGTCCGGCAAACCAGTCCTGGCAATAAATCTCCAGTCTCAGAGCTCCTTGCTGTAACGTCCTCACTCAAATAGTCACTTTGTTCCTGGCAAAATGTACCAGCCCAGCTGTGTCCTTTTATACTCATTGAGGCAACGTGCTAATTTACTGACTTGCTCTTCTCATTCGCTCCAGCTGATTTTGCCTTCTCAACCGTCTTCTATTTTTTACATTTAACCACAAATTTTCCAAGTTCTCATCTCCACTAGAAGACTCTCTCAAAACTTCCCTGTCAGCCATTCCCGGCTGTTGATCAGATAAGGAACCAGAGGATGTCAAAGGTCCTGACAATTCTAATACATCAGGTCTGTCATCCTTTGTCACGTCCATCTCCTCATCCTGGTTATCAGTCCAATCACTAAGCCAGGCCGGCTCATATTTTTCTGCGATGACCTCCTCACTTGAACTCATATCAATCACAGGAGCTGAATCCAAGCCCGGAGCCACAACATACATACATACATACATACATACATACATACATACATACATACATATATATATATATATAGAATACCCCTCCATGTGGAATCTCCATCACTTCCATTTTTAACCATCATCTCTCTTTACTATGTTAATTCGTCTCTTCTTAGCTTGCTTTCCATTCTCTATCATTTTTTGGCCCTTTGTCTTAGTTGTTCCTCCTTTCTCTATTATTTTCTGCTGTTTTTTTCCCCAGTTATCAGTTTTTGTCCCCACCCTCTCCTGATCTTCTTTCTTTCCTTTCCTTTTGTAATTTCCTTTCCTTTTGTTTAACCTTCAAAGTATTCTCCCCTTTATTTATTACATCAATTATTAACATCTTAGATTTAATTTCCTTTTTGTTGTTTTGTGCTATTTGTTGTTTCCTTTGCTCTATTTCACTGGTTTCTCTTTTGTCTAACTCCTCCCCCTTCTGTATTCTTTCTTCTTCTGTTGTTTGCATCACCATTTCTAGATTTTCCTTTGTGCTCTGTATTTTAATACATAAGTCCAAAATTCTGTTCAATACTTCATTCGCAGTTTGAAGTTCCAACCTTACTTCTTTCCATATTTCACTCATCTTTATTTTACTTATTGTATGCAATTATTCAATTGTCCTGTAGTTTTTATTTTATTTGGACCAGCATCTTTCTTTAATTTTTAAAGTCAATGTCCTCAAGTCTTTATTTCCCAATTTAATCAGTCTATTCCTTTTCAAACCCCCCCCCCCAAATAACTGATAGTTCCAGGGATAACATCTTCATATATTCCTTTGATGTTTGGTTTTGATATTTCAACTTTCTGGGGTCTTATTATAATACAGTTTCTTCTTTTCCTTTTAAATTCACACTTTAAGTTGTTAGCTTGAAGGGATTTGCAGGATTTTTCTTTTATCAAGAGTGGCATTCTTAGTCCAGTTTTCACTTTTCGCACTTTTCCCCATTTGTTTACACTTTTATTAGCTTTGCCAATGTTCCAAATATTAGCTATTAATTCTTTTTAAAATAATCAATTTCAGCATTTTAAATAATGCCTTTTTCAAATCCTGTCCAATCACCAGTTCCAATTTTATGTTCTTTTTTGTAAAGGTTTTCTATCTGAATTGTTTACTTTCCATTTAATTTTTTTTCTTTTCCCAAAATGTAACTTCCTTGCATTTCCCAGTTTTTCTCTCACTTTCCAATCGCAGATAGCACAATTCTTTATGAGAGTTCTTTTCTATTTGTTTTCTCAGGGTTACCTTAAAGTTCAATGTATTATCACCCAGTCCACACACCATTCACTGCTTCTCCACTCTAGTTTTCTAGACTGCCTCCCGTCTTCATGGTAGCCATTTTAGGCTACCACTGCAACTCATCTTTGCAGGGGTTTTCCTTACCAGGGAGCAGAGATGCAGCTCCCCTCGACCTGCTCTTTCTTCACCAACCCTACAGGGTGGTTCTGGTCCCGATTAGGACCCTCCAACAAGGAGAGCTTGGAGCGAAGCTGTGAACAATTGTGGACTCTGCTCCAACTACGACGGAAATGCAACCAGAAGTCCTGTTTGACAACTTTAATACTGTACTATATGTCCAAAATTTAGTCTGTCTTCCCTCCCCCACTTCTAATTAGATCTGGAGTACATTTTTCTTTTATAGAAATGAATAAACCTTTTTTCCTTTTATTGGAAGTCTCATCATTTTTCAGCCAATTAAGGACAAAGGCAATATAACAGTGACAATGATAAATGAAAAATATTAGCCTGTTGCCATCTACCTGCAGTTAATAGCTGCTATTTCCTTTGCACTGCAGATCCCAAGAATGTATTATTTGCTTGAGCAGTATCTAAAAGTAGAGATCTGTGAGCAAGCCTAGGTGTCATAGTTCTCCATCCTAAGGCATCAATGATGTCCTTCTCCCGCAACCCCATAATAGGATTTTATATATTATAAGCCAATTGATAAAAATGGGATTGCCAACATGATTGCCATCATCCAATGACGAATACGGCATAAAAAGAAGAGGTCAATAGAAGTGGAGGTGAAGGATTTTTTGTATTTTTAAAAATGTTTTTAAAAAGTAATTTTAGATGTTTTTGTATCTTTAGATGGCTTTTAGATGCAAAAAGAAAACAGAAAACTTTACAATGTTTTAAAATTATTGTCACTTCCAACTTAGTTTCTATCTACCACTGACTGACCTGTGCCTGTATCCAATCAAAGCAAGCACAAACTCAGTTCAGTTAACAAAAACATAACTTGAGATGTATTAAATAACAACTGACAAAAAAGCAGGAAAGAATAAGGAAAAAGAAATAGAGACATACTTCATCATCTAATAAGCATTTGCATTTTTATCTTCCAAAAGACAGAATTTTGCAAAGAAACAATAGTGTAATTAGTACTGACAGTCACAGAGGGAGTGGCTTTCGGTTGTTGCACCTTTTATCCACAAATCAGTAGCAAACTAGAAATGGAAAGTAAGACACAAGGAGAGCCATCTTTATTCTGCACCATTAACAAAACTATTTAGTGGATATATCCACTACCATACGAATGTATTCAACTACATAGAGCTAATTGTTATACTATGTGTGCTTAATTCTTTGTACAAAATCTGAAAACATTTATCTGCTTCATATAAACTCCACTGCATGATTTACTTCAGAGTATGCAAACTGGGGGAATTGTATTTAACAGATGCACTTGCTATTTTAAAGGACTTTTCTTTCATTGTTGCTCTTTATCAGGATAATGTAGCCCTTGAAACTTTTCCCTATAAAATATTGTCTATCCCCAATGTAAAAATAACAAACTAACCCTTCTGAACTCAGAGGCTGAAAATTATCTGTTATATATAGTAACAGGAATTATCAGAAATTCTGTGGCTATGAGGTACAGTAGATTGAAAATCAGAAAAATGTAGGATGTAGAGTTTTGTCCCTTTCTATGATGGGTCACCTCTTTTTGTTAAGATGTGTTGATTGTCTTGGAACCAGCGGTCTGCTAGCAGTTTGGTTTTTAGTTTCATAGTTAAGTTGTCGTCCCCCCCCCCCCCCCCCGGATGTGTTTTAGCACAAAGTTGAATTGGTTGAAGTATTGAGCCCAGCGGACTTGTTTGGGTGATAGTTTTTGCGGGGTCCTAAGGGCTTCCAGATTTTTATGGTTGGTCCAGACTTCAAATGGCCTCTGCCTTCCTTCCAGCAAATGGTGCTAGATTTGCAGTGCCCATCTCACTGCAAAAGACTCTTTTTCCCATGCAGTCCATCATCTCTCTGTGTCCATGAGCTTGCGGGAGGTGTAGGCGCAGGGCTGTAGGCTTCCTTGGTTGTTTTTTTGGAGTAACCTGCTCCCACTGCCATGTCACTGGTGTCTGCCTGAACGATGAAGGGTTCGGGGTCAGGATGTTTCAATACCAGTTCTTTTGCAAACAGTTCTTTCAGTGTTTCAAATGATTTTTGGCAGATTAGGTCCCACTGTAGGGGTTGCCTCAGGTGGGGTTTTGTTCCTGGACTCTCTGTTTTTAGGAGGTCCATCATGGGTTTGGCAATCCTCATGAAGGAGGGGATGAATTGTTGGTAGAAGTTTGCAAACCCCAAGAAGCTTTGTAGCTGTCTGTGGATGCGAGGGGGCTGCCAGCTGGGTCCATCTCTATGCCCTCATTGGAGACTTGGTAGCCTAGGTAGTCCAACTGTGCATGGTGAAATTCACATTTTGACAGCTTGACATAGAGGTTTGTCCAGTACCTCGGAGACTAGGGGTATGTGGTCATCCATCATCTCAGTATAGATGAGAATGTTGCCCAAGACAAGACAAGAACCCCCTTATAGAGATGTTTGTATAGCATTGCATTTATTAACTGCATGAACACCGCCAGGGCCCCTGTAGTCTGAAAGGCATGGTTTTGAATTGGAAGCTCCCTAGGGGCAGTTGAATACTGTTTTCCATTCATCTCCCTCCCTGATGCAGATTCAATAGTATGCTTCTCTGAAAGTTAATTTGGTAAAGACCTTCCCTTTGGCCAGGTAGGATAGCATGTCCTTCATGAGTGGGAGGCGATATAGATGGTGTACACACAGTTCATTGATAGCCCTAAAGTCTACGCATACTCTCATAGTCCCACTTTTTTTTTCTTTGAACAGTACTGGGGCTCTGACCCATGGCTTGGCTGGCTCAATGTTGTTGCTAGGTTTTTGTCTATATATTTGCACATTTCTTGCATTTCCCAGGGTGTCATGGTATACATTTTGAGTTTTGATAGTTTTGTCCCAGGAATGATTTCTATGGCGCAGTCTCATGATGGGGAGGTAGGATGTCATACTCAGTCTTGCTAAATACTTCAGCAAGGTCCTCTTGGGATCTGTCCGGCCTCTGGGGTTCTGTCGAAGGTGGCTGCCAGTTGTTCTGGTGAACCCTCTGGGAGGGTTCCCTGCATGGACAGTGCTTCTATTTGATGGTGAGGAAGAGGTTGAGGTCCCTTTACTATCCTCAGTCTGTACCTGTCCCCCGCCACCAGATGGTCGGGTCCCACTTGTCTAGCCAGAAAAGTCCTAGTAGGACTGCATCTGTCATTTTGGGAGCCACTACAAATCGAATTGTTTCCCAGTGATCCGCTAGCTCTAGTCTCACTGATTCGGTTAAGTGAGTGGCATAGGCTCCTCCCAGCAGGGCACCATCGACTTGTTTGAACCAGATTGGGTGGGCCAGCTTTTCTGCTCTGATCCCATTACAGGATCGTGGTTAGGTTGATCAGGCACCTGGTGCAGCCTGAATCCATTAGGGCTTGAAAAGTCACCTGAATTCCTGTTTTTGTGGCTGTGAGCTGCATTGGGAAGATGAAAGGGGGAACCAGTCCACTCACCATTGGGTCGTTTTTGCCCTTGTCCTCGCTGTCATAAGAATCTAGTGACTGGTCATCATTGTCTGGGGTCCCCCCCCCCCCTTTGGCTTGGTGTAGAGGGACCTCTGCAGCCTGAAGGCCCTTCTGGGATACATTGGTGGCACACCTGGGCCCTCATTCTGATCATGCCCTGGGTGGTGGTTTTGACCTTGGTTTCAAATCTGGGGTTGCGCACGCCGCTGCCATGTGCCCTACCACCCCCCACATCGATAGCATTTAATTGGGCTCCGTAAGAGGGTTGGTTTGGGGGCAGATCATGGGGCTGTGGTGTCCCATCAGCTTGGTGGTCTCTGGTCTGGTTGCCCTCTGTCTCTGGTTCCCGGCAGCTTCCTCATGTTTCTAGCGCATAATACACCATCAACTTTTATGGCTACTTGGAACCACTCAGAGAGTCAGTTTGGGATGTCCCAATAGGTGGTTACTTTGCTAATTTGTTTGTTGAGACTTGTTCTAAAAAAATGAACCAGCATCACTCAGGCAAAAGGGTAGCTTCCCACTTATTATTCTTTATTACACATAATTCATTATTATTCCACTATTATTCACTTTTGGTAAATATTAGACTTTCAATCACAGGGTACTATGTTTAAGTGACACATACCAGGCAAATACACATGAAGTATATTTTCCTGTTACATTTATCGTAAATTAAGATATTAGTTACTGTTCGATAAAATCTGGATCTTACAATTAATTGGCATAATAAACAGAACAGATGAAAAATTCAGTTATAATTTTTCCAATGATGTCTAACAATTAAAACAAATATCAATTGGTGAAGACTATTTAGTTCTTGGGCACTCTATCTACCTGACCTGGAATGGGTACCCAATAACTTTATCTACAGATACCATACATTATTGGAAAAGGAAAATAATTTAGTGCACCAAATATTGTCCTATCATTTTGTTGAGTAAAACCAAAATGTGTTAATCTACAACTTAATTATATAGATGGATAATATTCTTTAACTTCATAAGGAATTCAGTTTGAACAAGGAGAAAGTAGCTGAAGAAACATCTGCAGTTTCTTTTGTGGTACTGATTTCAAAGTGGATGCTTACTGAATCCCTGCTCTGTGAGATGAAAAGGCTGTGCTATGAGGTCTCCATAAGAGGTTAAATCATTAAACTATCCATTTAATATTAACCAAATGTACATTAATATTAACCAAGTGTAAATATGGAAAAAGGAGAGTGGTGGTGGAGAAAGATAACTGAACAGATCTGGCCATGGAGGAAATCAGTGAGACTATGTAGGGAGTTTTATTTATTACAGACTACCTTCAATAATACTTGGGGGCTGCATTTCATCGAACGGAATTAGTTGGAAATAATTAGATCCGGAACAAATTTACTTTAAAACCATTATCAGTTTTTCTATGTCCCCTGAAAAAAACAAGAAAATAAACAGGTTATCCAGTTTAAATGCAAAGTCCGTAAGCGTTCGTTAGATTCATCAATCTTTGTGAAAATAAATAACCGGTGGTTCCGCGAAATGCTTTGCGGAATTGGGCCACATTCGGCTTATCTTGACAGCTCTAAAACGCAGGCTGGCTCAGAATTTCTGGTTCTACCTTAAATAAACTGCCATCATCACACACACACACACGCACAGTTCTTGTTCCCAAACGCGCCGTCTCTTCGGAGCTCTTCAATTGTTGTTTGCAGGTTCAATAGGTGGAGCCGAGGCTGTGCGGGTTCCGCCTAGTCTAGCTCTCTGCAGCTTCCCCCATCTCTCCCGTAGCTGGCTCACGATTGCCGCCCTCGCTGTGTTGCTAGTCGCTCTTGGCCTCATCGGTGGGTTCATTTTGCGTTAGATTGCCGCATTTTTCTTTTCCTGCCTCTGGAGTCATTGAATCAAAGATATAGGACGATGAGAGAACAATCCAAAGGGTAAGTTTAATGTTTACATTTCCTGAATAAATAACCCGTCAAGTGGTAAAAGTCATTAGACAAGCAAGGCAGTTAAAGCTTAATTAAACTTCTGTCCGCGTCTTTATTTAGGGAATTTAATTTACAACTTGAAACTCCTTCCTGCCAGTTGTTTTTCGCTGATTCTTGGTGGAAGTGTGCTTATTGACTGGCACACGCCCCTTTCATTTATGGCTGTGTACCATAGAGATTAAAGGTACACAGGTTTCTCCCAATGCAGGAGCACCAGGATTATTTAAAAAAAAATTCTTATCCCTACTTCGTGTGTGTGTGTGTGTTTATGTATATGGATAGTAATTTTCCCGAGCCCAATCCGAATTGTTACATCTCTGCCATCCTATGGATTTTATTTTCTTAAAAGCCTTACATTTTTTAACGTTGCCTTTTGTAAATTGCCTTTTTCAATCGTGTGACATGTATTGTGTATCTCCATGCGTAAAATAATCCCCGCCCCCAACTCCGGGAAACCATCCTGTTCAATCTCATTTGTGCAAAGACCCTGGAAGAAAAAAACCCCATAATATGCCTTTCATTCACTATGGAAAGATCAAATTTCTGCTTGATTTCTTTGGGGAATAGGAACTGACATTTAATTCAGTGCATTCTTTCTCTGCAATGTGCTTTCCTTGTCTTGATCAATGTGGTCTAGTTAGAACATGCTGGCTGTATAGGAATGAATGAAACAATGCATTGCAATTTGGAAGAGCTGAGCAGGGAATTGGAAGACAGGAAGCAAGTTGGTATCAAATGTTTGTGAAATGTGCCATTGGAGAAAGCAGTTAGCCTCAAGAAGGAAAACTTTTGTACAAAATCAGACAATTGATTTTTAGATGTATCTTGAAGATTATTTTTGGCACTCATTCCCCCAGCAAAGAAGAAAAGTATCAATGCCACTTGTGGATGTATTATTTTTTTATGAATATTCTTGTTCTATTAAAAAAGAATGGTAGAGTAGAGCAAATAATGAATTCAAATGTATGGAGTCAAATACATTTCATATTGGTATTTCCATTTCCATTTTGGGCATTTTAAAGTGCAGGCTATTGTGTACGAGACAGTGTTTTAATATAGCACTTTTCTATATACTGCTGTTCTAACTCTTAGTTGAGAAAAGAACCTTTTTTATGTATTTTTTTCTGAAAGTAAAAAATAATTTATTGATACATTGTACAGGTAATATTAAGACTTGAGAAGGCTGTTCTGCATAAGTTGGTTGGCTCATTCTCAGGTATAACTGGTTGCAGATATTATTATATGATTTTGAGTTTGGTAGCAGCTTTAAAGCTTTAAAAAGCAAATGGATAAGTGGGCAAGTAACAGCTGGACGTATTGGCTCCCAGTTATTCTCAGAGTGCATAAAATAAAATTTTGCACAACAAAAGAAATGCAGAAATAATTACCATATTATAAGCAGCTGATAGTTGCTCTCCTCTGATTCTATTTGATACTAGTGTAATAACTTTTAAAATGTATTCTGATCTATTGTTAGAATTCTGGGAATCCTAGATAAAGCTTACTCCAAAAATTAAAATTAAATAATTTCAGTGTATAAATGTGTAGTCCTTCTCAAGTGCAAAAACCGGCTTTCTCCATTACCGGTACTACTCCATTTTCTCCAGAAATACAGTGGCTATATACAGAAAAGCAGATTTTCAGTTTCTGTTTCCAGAATAAACTATTAAGGTCTCTTTAGTACAGGCTTTCTAAATACTTTGGATACCATTTATTCTAGTTTTCTGTTCACTTCAAGCCTTTAAATTAACTTCTCAATATCTCAATTTCAATTTTTTTATTTATTTTGGGATGGTATGAATTTTATGTTGCATAATTTTTGTTTATGATTGTGAAAGACTTGTTTTTAAATGGTTTTCTGCTTATTATAACACTGCATGAAGTTCTCTTTATGTTAATATATATTCCTGCTTAATTTGCACAAGTAACAATATAACAAACAGTTGTAGTAGCTCTATAGTTTGAATCACTTTCATGATGTATTCTAAAATTATTCCTTAATTTTTAATTATTATTAGATAGGTTTTATTGGTTGCCCTCTCACAGTTATTCCTTATTTGCAGTTTTATGTGTTGAATTTTACTGCCCTTTTATATACATGGCTTTGGGAGTGGAGGACACAATTTACTCCAAGGTTATGCAAATAAAATATAATCTAGAGGGTGAATTTGTTGTGGCTTGCTTATTTTTCAATTTCATTGTCAGCTTCTTAGAAGAAAGGTGCGTTTATAGATTAATAGTTTACTTTGAAGATTGATCTTGGGTTAATGTATTTTAAAGCAAATTGTAATAAAGAATGTGTAGTAAACTAAATTGAAACGGTATAATAGCATTCAATTAAAAAGAAAACACTAAGAATGTATTTAATATTTGCACAATTATAAAATGTTTGATTTATAAAAGACCTATGTGTAATTTCTCTATAGAAATAATTACTAATGTATTTTGACACAATCCTTTTTTGTTTGTTTGCTTTAAATTGTGCCTTTATCAACTGAAATGAGGTCATCTTGCAGAGTGAAAATTGTGAGTGCCAATAAAATTTAAAGTGATACATCTCCTGGGTAGTTGATAATAAATTATATTATATTATGAATCTAGAATATTCAGCATTTAGAATTAAAGCACACCCCTGGTGTTATATGAACATTCATTCCATGATAGATACAGGTATGCATTCTTTTTCCAGACACCTGAAAATGACACTAAACTGTTTCATTGAGAATAATGCTCTGTGAAATTATGTTTTTCTCTGATTTTATATAAGAATACTGATTTTGGTTAGTCAAGATGGCCAGTTGGTAATTAGGAGTGAAAGAAGAATCTTCATCTACCACAATTTTTCTGGACATGTTGATGATTACTTTATATGCTACGTGTCAACAGTTACCCAGATTGTTTTATCTGCAAGTGAAAGGAGATGCTTTTCCTTTTCATTTAAGTGTTTTGGTTAAGTGCAGAAAATTGTAAACAGAATGTACTTTTTCTTAAACCAAACCACTTGTCTATTTAACTCTACACTGAAGTATGTTAAACTAAGACAAAAAAAGGCATTTTCCTACTGTTGGATAAAGGGAAAGATGTGATCTGATTATATATATCACAGCTTACATTTTGTAATTCTCAATTTGCTTCGGAAAATTAGAGCATATTGGTGGTTTTCCTAAAGTGGAGATGGATTTTTTTTTCAATACAAAAAAAAAAAAGATTTATTTTTGGGTCTAGTACACAGGATAAGGACAAACTGAAGTGTATTTCCTGGTGGAAACAAGGTGGCCTTTGTGTGTTTTTCACAATTTGATTTAAGGATTAGTTTCTCCTGTATGTTGTCAGCTTGGGTGGTTAGGCCTGGGACAACATGTGCTGCTTTGAAGCAGAATGGACTGGCTTTGGATGGGGAAACAGGCAGGCGAGGGCTCAGTGGGTACCGTTGAAGCTCTCCCTGAGCCAAAATGCACCGTCAGTGCTTGGGAAGAGCCAACTGGGTCTGCCCGGTTCAGAACTTCTTCCCTGTCGACTTCATTTTCTTGATATAATACTCATTGCAGCCGTTGGTCAACCCGGCAAAGAGGAACAGGTAGCCTTCAAAGCTGATTTTGCCATCCCAGCATTCCTGCAGGTTCTTCATGATCCGGTCGATGGCCATGGGATCCTTCTGGTTCTCCATATACCCCGGGACCTCTTTTTCCTTCAGCATCCGGAGGTCCTCCTTGGTTAGGTAGTTTTTGTTGCTGGCAAATTTGTGGAAGGTGAACATGACAGTCTCCATGGTGTGCTCCAGCTGGGAGGGCATCTTGGCAGGGATCTCGAGGCTGACCAAGTCCAGGGACAGAACAGCCTGGAGTGATGGCTGACAGAGGCAGAAGTGAGGCTGGCTGGCCACTGCCTCTGCAACTCTTGCTAGGCTGGGCTGGGCTAGGCTGGGCCGGGCCGGGGCAGAGAAGCCGGACTCACATCTCAGATGCGCGGCAGAAACCGATGTCTTGGAGATGCGCCAGAGCCACATCTAACTGGGCATCGGACCCCTCAAGTAGACACTCTTTCCTGACCCAAGGGGCTTGAGCTTGGGTGGGCTACTGAGTCTTAAGTTACAAATGATTAAAACTAATTTCTCATTTTAATTTTTAAGTGAATGTACATCTTGTAAAAAATATCCTAATGTAGATCTTGTAAAAATCTCAGGGGTCTCCCTTCCAAATGCTGGGCTTGCTCCATTGGGAAATTCCCTTCTTCTTCTTCTTTTTTAAATATTTTTTTATTTTTATAACAACAAAAACAAACAAATAAAACCTTTCTGTTCATCAGTGTGTCAGTTGGGTACACATTTCTTTGTGCACATTATCATACATATTTTACTTATATATGTTAATAATCATATAAAGTGGAGATGAATTGGTTTATTGAACAAACACAATTTTCTTCCATTATCCTTTCACTTTTTTTCTAATAATTTATCCTTTCAATTCCTGTGCTTCAAAATACAGAAATCAGGTCAATTAAATATTAATTTATTAAAATATTTTTCAAAACTATTTGCATACCTAATGTGTGCCCTTTTAAACAGCTCAATAAACAAAAGCCGTAAGATTTTTGAAAGATCATTTAAAATCTGTATGTATACTAAGTAGTGTCCTTCAGAAGCATCACTATCCAAGTTGGTTGTGTGAGAAAAAATACCTCTCAGGAATGCCATACTTGGAAATAAGCTACATAGTTCATTTATTTAAATTTTCTGTCTTCAAATTTATAGTTTACCTGGAGTAATTTATGAACTTTACCAATTTTTTGCACCATATAACTTATTTAAAATTGTTCATAACATTTTATAGTATAATGTTATATTTAATGTTGAGAACCTATGTTATGCGGGGAATATAGTAATAATGATCCATTGCACTATTAACATTGAACATAATTTATCATGGTAGCTCTTTATGAGAACTGATAGATTTCTTTGATCCAAAGCTTTATATAGACCTGCTGCTCTTTTCTAAAAGATGCTATTGTATTTTTACATGTGATTAAACTTTTTAGGAATTGCTGAGTTGACATTTTGTTACATATACTATTTGCAGATAGTCCTTATTCAAACTAACAATTGCCTTTGAAAAATGGTAAAGAAGCTTATGAAGAAAAATCTCAGTAAAAGTGTTTAAGTAGCACTTTTCTTTATATTGTTGATAATTGACTAAGTCAAAAATGTCCAGAAAGAAGAAACATTTTTTAGCTTGCAGAATAAAACTGCAATCTTTTTATGCTCTGAGTATAGAGTAAAATCTATTCTTTCCAGTTACAGTTAAACTTCATGTTTATAAGATCTTCAGAAAACATTCCTTAAACTTTAGTATGGAAGTAAATTTATTGCTTTATTATTTTTAATAGGATAAAATTTTAATGGATTTTAATAATCTTAAAATTGTTACATGAGCTCGGTTAAAGGAATGGTTTAGCAGCATCTCATTATAACATGTTTGATTCAGAAATGTATGCTCCCTTTTGGGTCCTACTCAGATCTTGCTGTTTGCTGGAAAAATGCTAGTTAGGATAAGGCAATGATAGTCACATGAAATAATCTAATTTCAGTTAATCCTTTCTTCCACCTTTTTTCATACTTTTTTGAATATGTGAAAGATCTCCCATATTCTATCAAGTCAGTACTCAACCGTTCTGTGTGCATGGCACTGATTTTCCTACTTTATCTCTCTGTATATAATAGAAAGGAAGAAGGTTACTACTTACATATATATGTCAACTCATAAAATATTTCTTTGGTCTTTTCAGAGTTGCCAACAGAAAGGGAAGGGGGAGAAGTGGGCAGCTTGCATTCCATAAATATTTTCAAAAGTAGTTTCTAGGTGACCAAAGTTTTTGGTGTGCAAATGACTCTTGTTTATGGATGTGTCTCATTGGAGAATATCAATTATGATACACCCATGGGGTGGGGGAAAACCAGGGTCAAGGGGGATAATGAATGATGTGTCTCAGAGTCGGTTACACCTAGGCAGCGCCGGCATGTTTACTTCTAATAAATCTTCAAGTTTTGGAAGTTCAGCTAGAGACTCATGATTTAAATGGGGGTAACTGCCGGAGCCTTGACAACGTATACAGATACGTTTATTATTATCAGAAATCCCAATAATCTGATAACTCTTTTTCAGATGGATTAAGAAGACTAGCTTCTCCATTTGTTAGAATACATTTTTTAATGAAAATAATTAAGATAACACACCTCTCTCACAGTCATAATTGGACATTGTCACCTTTCAAGATAGATCAGAATAGGGTCACTTCCGGTTGCAAGGCTTCGGCGGCGGCAGGAATCTGCTTCTCTGTGGGTCCCTGCTGCGCTCACCGCCGAGGTACCCCCGATCCAACTGGATTTGGGGGTTGTCGCTGCCCTGAAGGGGCAGCGGAAGACAGAGGAGATCCGGGCAGGGCTCTGGGGATATCGCACCCCCTTTCCCCAGCCGGCTAGACTCCTTTTTCCTGAGGCGGTGGAGCGGCTGTCGGTAATGGCAGCCACAAAGAAATCTTCAACCGGATAAGATTGTGCAGGAGGAAGAGCCAGAAGGAGAAGTTTTCTTGGCTGAACCGGGACATTAAGTTACTTTTAAAACACCCTGGAAACCTGACTTTGGATTGATATATTTGTTTCCAAAAGAATTTGTTACATCGGCAAAAGTGCTGAAGGAAAGTTCACTCCCCTACGGAGAAAGCAAAGGAGCACAAAAAAACCTGCTTTTTAAAGGTAAAAATAAGCTCTTTGTTACAAGTGGGAAGGAGAGGACTAAATTTTTTTAAAAAAAACTTTGTTGGAGGAGACGCCTTGAAGATTACAAGACCATCAATTAATTGTAATACAGCTTTTAAAATACATTTGGGATTTTGCCCCTGGAGGAAAAACTGTAAATAGAAGAAGAGGAAATAATTTTTGTTTGCTTGGATTGTTTGATAACTTTGACATTTGGAAATTACTTTAAGATTGAAAGCATCTGGGTTGTTTTTAAAAACCTATAATGGCACCATCTGTTGATGAACTAAGAATGGAATATGAAAAATTAAAAGAAAGACAGCAAAATGGCAAGGATTCCTTGGGAGCTGCCTTCCATTTTTTAGAAATGGCGGTTTCTACGTACCAGCAAATACTTGAGGAAGGAGGAGAAGGAGAAGAAGAAAAGGAAGAAGCCATCTTTAATGGACTAAAAAGTTCGATTAAGAAAGAAAATGGGAAGAGAGGAAGGAAAAATGAGAATTTAAGATTTAATAAAACAACCAAGAAAAAGAAAAATAGGGTGAAAAGAAGGTACAATGTTAGAAAGCAATTGAAAAGAAAATTACAACAGAGAGGGGAAGTTAAAAAGGGGGAGGCTAGGAGAGGGGGGTGGGAGACCAGATTGGAGAAGAAAGGGAGGGAAAAAGAAAAAAAAAGCCACGGGCTAGAACAAGATTTCAAAAAGAAATTTTTTTTTTAGAGATGAAGGATAATGGATAGTGCATAATTAAAGAAGATTCTGCAAGAGTGCGTAAGATAGTATTGTAGTATTTGCATTTGAAATAGTTTATTGGAATATTTAATAAAATATTAATG
The DNA here is from genome assembly GCF_900518735.1 of Pseudonaja textilis. The sequence goes on from NW_020769390.1 coordinate 1,446,586, forward strand.
TTTAATAATGATAGATGTTAATATTTAATAAAATATTAAGGAGAATGTGTAAAATGATTAATGCTTAGTTATAGTTTAATTTGTTATTTTCTTAATGTTATTATAACCTTAGTATTTTATTTTCTTATTCTAAAACGATGTACTTATCAGAATTAGAATTAGAATGGAAATTATACATTTAAATTTACTATTTTACTATAAGTTTACTATTCTTTTATTTTAAGATTTAATATGTAGAATGTACTAAGCAGAATCAGGCTGGAAATTATGTATTATTTTAAGTTTTACTTTAGGGGAAGGCGTCATACTTTAAAAGTGATTACAGGGGAAATTTTTTGTTAAAGAGAAGAGATAAATAGATGATTGGTAAAGAACAGACAAAAGATATAAGCATAATGATTTTGAAATAAGATGAAATAAATAAAACATAATTAAGAGAGTGAAAAGATGGGAGAAGTTATATAGAAAATATAAAATGGTTAATAATATATGAAGGGTATATAAGGTGAGCATTTATTTGATTTAGGTCTGTCAAAAAAGATGTAACCCGGGGCTAAGCCACTTTTCAAAAGAAGTTCTATGTTTTATGTTTTGTGTGTTGATTAGTTATGTTTGATTGTAAACTAATAAAACCTTGGAGGAATGAAACCAAAGGGAGAGAAATTGGGAAAAGACATGTATAAATGACAACTAAGGAGGGTTTTTTTTTAATGTTTTGCTTTAGGTTATGTATTTTGTGTGCTTATGACTGATTGAGAATTACTAAAACTTTGATAGAAAGAAATATAATTGAACAAAAGTGAAGGGAGAAATAATGAAAAATTTGGAAAAGATATATATGTGTAAATGGAAATGTGATAATGTGGAACTATGTTTTAAAAAATAATGCTTTATTTGCCTTGTTAAAATTTATAAGTAATTCTTAGAAAGGAGGTTGTATACTTTTATGTTTTATGTTTTGTTTGTCTTCAAAAATCAATAAAACTTGTCCTTAAAAAAGAAAGATAGATCAGAATAGGAAACCAAAGTAATGCATGGTCATACCATTTTTATATAAAGTTATAGCAACAGAATCTTGCAAGTCTGAATTAACATTCCGTACTCCCATCCCCACGCCCTTTATCATTGTATAAATTAGGGGATTCTTCTGGGAGATATTTTCTCAGATTACTTGAGCCCAGGTTTCTTTTATTTCTCCATTGACTTATTTGCGACTTTTCCTCAAAGTTATTTCTTCTGTCTACTGCAGACATTGTCTAAAGAAAGCAAAACTGTTCCTCTCGGAGGAAATTAAACTAAAATTACAGTATTCCCACTTGACAATTTTTAATGAGAGTTTAGAAAAATCTTTAATACTTTATCCTTTGCTCTTCCATCAGCTTAATTATTAGTTTTCTTTCCTAAAAAGAGATTTTCAACTATATTATATAGGTAGCATATTTGGTGTCAGGCTACAGAACTTTTTCCCATTCAATTAACAAGAATGAACTTCTGAACACCAAACGTATCAAAAAGGAATCCTTTATTGAGATGAGACAATTCATGTAGGAGTTCAAAGCAGAGTCTAAGGTCCCTCAGGCATACAAGGATAGATAAGGGAGTTTAGAAACCCCTCCCCTTATCTCGATGTGTATTTCGTGGAACAAAAGCCAGTATGTTAATTCCCCCCCTTCTGTAGAAATGATCTTTTTCACAGTTTCCCAGGGCATACCTAATTTCCCCCCACCCTCTTTTAGAACGAACTTTTCCAGAGATTCCCAGGACACATCTCACTGTGGAATTTTTATGATCTTCTCATCTCCTGGCTGTGCCTCTCAGAAGTGATAGGTTCCAGCCATCTGGCTTTTACCACTCCATTGTATCATGTGTGGGTTATACAAATTCGATATAAGATTAAATATATTCAGGTTATATCAAGAAAGGATTTATTTATCAGTCTCCCCACACTTTTCTTCTTCCACTGAAGAAATGACAGATACATGGATCTGACATCCTGCCCCCCTTAAAAAACAGATAGGTCTACCTGGAAAAAAAAATCATGCATTACATTTGCAATTCAGGATGGTTTATCGAGGTATTTTAGGTGGAACTTTAGTTGTTAATGTGGGTGCTTTTACGTGTCATTTGGCTACCCACTCATTTTCTGAGGAAGGAAGGTATTTCCAAGCTACCAAATATTGTGTGGATCCACGGTGAGTGCATGAATCAAGGATATCTTTAATTTTAAAATGTTGTTCCCCATGCACCATGATGGGGGTTGGAGGTGTGGGAAGCGGGGGCCTGAGGTTTGAAGTGATCTCAGGTTTGAGCAAGCTACAGTGAAATACTGGATGAATCTGCCTAAGTGTTTTTGGAAGTTGAAGCTCTTTCATTACGGGGTTAATAATTCAAGAGATGGGGAATGGGCCAATGAATTTTGGTGCTGATTTCTTCGAGGGTTGTAATGATTTTAAGAATTTTGTGGACAAATATACATGGTCCCCAATCTTGAAAGGTTTAGGTTCGCAATGTTTTTTGTCTCTTGAGCTTTGAAAACTGCTTTAGCTTCCTGTAAAGATAATCCTACTACTGGCCACATGGCTTGTAAGTTATCCATCCACTCCTTAAGGGAGGGGATTTCAGGTTCTTCGGTGGGTAGTTCTGGTAGGGGGTTGAATTCTTGGCCCGTGGCTACCTGGAATGGGGTGAACCCCGTGCTACTGTGGACTGAGTTATTGTATGCTACCTCTGCAAAAGGAAGGTCAGTCCAGTTGTCCTGTTGGTAATTAATAAAGCATTTTAAATATTGTTCTAATACGCTGTTAACTCTCTCTGTCGAGCCATCCATTTCTGGGTGACTTGATGACGACAACCCCTGGGTGGAGCCTAATAGGTTTAAAAATGCCCGCCAAAATTTGGATGTGAACTGAACACCCCATCTGAGATAATCCATTGGGGAGCTCCATGAAGGCGATAAATGTGTATTAGGAACATCTTTGCCAATGCCTTGGCAGTTGGGATCTTTTGGCATGGAATAAAGTGAACCTGTTTGGAAAAAAGATCAGTTACAACCCAAATGACAGTATTTTCAGCACTTTTGGGAAGCTCCACTATAAAGTCCATAGAGATCTCTTTCCAGGATGCAGAAGGGTCTGCTACTGTTTGTAAAAGTCCAGGATATCTTCCTTGACTTCTCTTTGCAGCAGCACAGGTGGGGCAGCTCGCAACATAGTTTTCAATGTCCTGTTTGAGGGACGGCCACCAAAATTGTCTTTTGATGAGGTACAAAGTGTCCCACTATTTTGGAGTCGTGGCAGCATTTCATGAGGTCCATTCTCTGGCTTGCAGGGACATAAAGTTTATTTTCTACCCAAGCCAATCCGTCTTTGAGTAAACAAGTGTTTTTGTTAGCCTGGAGCCAGACGTCCTTAAGTAGTGCCTCCTTAAATATTGATGTCATTGTGTCTTCACTCAGGGATGATTTTGTTATCTCTTGTGCCCAGGTGATTACTTTGGCTGCTAGTTGGGTCGGTTGGATCATCGGTTTTATAACCTCAATCTTTTTACTGTTGTATTGGGGTTTTCTGGACAGTGCATCTGCTAAGAAGTTCTTTCCCCCAGGAAAATATTTTAGAGTGAAATTAAATCATTTAAAAGTATTGAGCCCACCTTGCTTGTTTTTTGGAGAGTTTCTGTGGATTTCTGAGGGCTTCCAGATTTTTGTGATCAGTCCATACTACAAAGGGGATTTGGTTTACTTCCAGGAAATGTCTCCATGTGAGCATTGCCCACCGCACAGCATATGCCTCTTTCTCCCATATGGCCCATCTTTGCTCGGTTTCCGTCAGTTTCTTGGATGTATAAGCACATGGTTGTCCACTTCCATTCCTTTGGAGGAGGACTGCTCCAACTGCAACATCACTAGCGTCTGTTTGGATGACAAAAGGTTGTTTGGGATCTGGGTGCTTAAGGACTGGTTCTGCTGAGAATAGACGTTTGAGTTTCTCGAATGCCGCTTGGCATTCCATTGTCCAGATAAGGGGTTGCCTTGATTTGGGTTTCTTCCCTCCCTTCGTTTTTAGTAAGTTCATGATAGGGAGGGTGATGTTTGCAAAAGTTGGAATGAATTGGTGATAAAAGTTTGCAAATCCCAGGAAGCTTTTGCAGTTGTTTGCTGGTGTGCGGTGGGTCCCAGTCCATTACAACTTTTACTTTCTGTGGGTCCATCTCTATTCCCTCATGGGATATTCTATACCCCAAGTAGTCAATATTTTCTTGGTGGAATTTGCATTTAGAGAGTTTTATATATAGTTTAGCGTCTAAGAGTTTTGTGAGGACCACACGAAGTAGCTTGATGTGTTCTTCCATCATTTCTGTGTAGATTAAAATATCATCAAGATACACTAGAACCCCTTTATATAAAAATTCATGAAGGGTTTCATTGATCGATTGCATAAACACGGCAGGTGCTCTTTGCAGTCCAAAGGGGAGCACTTTAAATTGGTAGCATCCTAATGGTGTGTTAAAAGCTGTCTTCCACTCATCCCCTTCCTTCATACTTTTGCGGTAATATGCCTCTCGTAGGTCTAACTTTGAAATTTTTTTTCCTTTTGAGAGGTGGTCTAACATGTCCTTCATGAGGGGGAGTGGAAACATATTCTCTATGCAAATCATGTTTAATTTTTGGTAATTCACACACAGACATATGGAGCCATCTTTTTTTTTCATGGAATAACACTGGGGCAGCTATTTTGGTCGGGCGGGTTTGATGAAACCCCTTTTTAAATTTTTGTCGATAAATGCTCTGAGTTCTTTTAGTTCTCTGGGAGACATGCAGTGCATTTGTGTTTTTGGGAGTTTAGCCCCTGGTAGGATTTCAATAGCTCAGTCTGTGGTGTGATGCACCCCATCACAAGCTTCCTCGCTAAATACTTGGGCCAGATCCTGGTACTCATTGGGGATGTTAATGGGTTCAGCCGACTGTCCGGTCATGGCTGACTCTGTTCTCTGTTCCTTTCTTTATCCTTTCCTCTGAGACATTTGCAAATACAACATCTCTGGAATTGTACAGTTTCTCTCCTCCAATTTATTTTTGGATTCCATTTCTGCAGCCATGTGAGACCTAGGACAAGCAGCTCTTCCATTCCTAGGGCTATAATGAATGTAAGCATCTCACTATGGTTCCCTAATCTTATGTTCAGTGGTTCTGTGGTAAACCTAGCTGGCTCCCCCCTGCTATAGTTCCATCTAATTGGCAGAAAGTGATGGGATTTTCCATTTCTTTCAGTTGGATCCCCAATTTCTTTGCAAGGGAGGGATTTATTAGGCATTGGGTGCATCCCGAATCCAGCAACGCTGCAACTTCCTCCCACTTCCCTCGGCTGGGGATAAACTGTCTTAGGGGTAGAATGTTTGGTTCAATTGGGTTGCTTACCAGCGGGTCATCTTCCAGATTGCTTTCGGACTGGCTCAGGTCCTCTCGGAGCATTGGGGGTTCTTCCTCTCAGTTGGGGGGGATCGGAATCCCACAGCTACTTGGCCTCTCAGGCCAGTCTCCTTTCCACGAGGGCTGGATGTTCCAGGTTTCCCCCCGATGGTCTGGCTTTTTGACAGGGGTTTTCAAATGGCAATCTGCTGCACGGTGTCCCTCCTTTCCACACTTAAAGCAACCAGACGTTCGTGGAGTCATGGTGGTTTGGGGTTTGAAAATTTCCCATTTCCCCAGGGGTGGGGATCTTTTCCAAAACTTGCCACTGTGGTACCAGTTACGAGTCATGTCTATCTCTGCTTCCTCTGCTATCATGTACCATTCTTGCAGGAGGTTTGGGGTCCCCCAGGCCATGCAGGCAGTGTATAGATTGTCATTTAGTCCATCTTTGAACCAACAAACTAGGATATCCTCTGGCCAGTCGACTCGGCCAGCCAGGTCACGAAATTCCTCGGTGTATTCAGCTACCGGGCGATGGCCTTGCTTTACAACTCTGATGCGGTCTCGGGCTTTTCTATCAGTGAGAGGGTCTTTGAAGCGGTGGCGTAGGGCCATCATGAAGCGGTCAAGGTTCCTTAATTCTAGGGCGTTGACGTTGTGGAGTGTCACCATCCATTTGGCTGCTGCCCCTTCAAGGGCCAGTGTGATGACTCGTACTCGGGATCCCTGGGTTGGGAAATTCTGCCCATATTCCTGCATGTAGGTGAGGACTTACGCCAGGAAAAATCTCAGTTTCTGGGGGTCCCGATCGAATTTTATTCCAGGGGTGGGACTTCCTCTGCAGTTGTATGTCTCTGGGTTGGCCAGGGTTAATCCCCTGTTCTGGGGTGTTTAGGGGTCGGGTACCTGGTATGGCTGCTGGTTTTTCAGCTTGTCCTGCTGCCTGATCATTCTCAGCTGAATCCGGGGTGGCGGCTCAGGTTCTCTCATTTTCTGGTTCCCTCGCTCTCCTGTGTTGTTGTCCTGGTGCATCCCTCACCTCGAGGTTCTCCAGGGCTTACCTCATGAGGCGATTTATGTACCGTCTCAGTCGGTCATCCACCGGTAGCTCCTCGCCCCATCCTTCCTGATCCGATAGGGCCTCCAGCTCCAATTTCCATCCTGGGTTTACGATTGCCCCGGGTGAGAATTACTCCCCTGGTTCTTCTGTCCCAGCTGTCTCTCTTTCCAATGCCTATAGACCACCAGGGCTTTGTGGAGGTTTCGTATGCAGCTTCGCTATATTCGATGGAGTGCACTATGTCAGTATCTGTCTGGATAACTGTTGACGTTTCTCCCCAGCATTCGACTTCCCCTTGGTCCTTGCTGTACTCAGACATTTTCCTTTTTTCAGGGTCCCCTCGGTAGAGTGAAGGTTTTTTTTTTTAAAAAAAATCCTGACTTCTATTGCAGATGCTGCTTTTATGCTACAGAACTTTTTCCCATTCAATTAACAAGAATGAACTTCTGAACACCAAACGTATCAAAAGGAATCCCTTCTTGAGATGAGACAATTCATGTAGGAGTTCAAAGCAGCGTCTGAGGTCCCTTAGGCATACAGGGATAGATAAGGGAGTTTAGAAACCCCTCCCCTTATCTTGATGTATTTCATGAAACAAAAGGCATTATGTTAATTTTCTCCCTTCTGTAGAAACGATCTTTTTCACAGTTTCCCAGGGCATACCTAATTTCCCTACATCCCCTTTTTAGAATGAACTTTTTCCAGAGATTCCCAGGACACATCTTCTAGCTTCTAATTTGAGGCTGTGTTCCTTTTTTTTTTTTCCAGTCAGTCATCAAGAAACATAAGGTGGTAAACTGCAACCTAATATAAGAATTTATTCCTATCCCACCTTTACAAATAACTCAAGGTGTCGAACATATCCAGCACACCTCCTCTTTTCCCCACAACAGCTCAGTTGAATTGAGTTGCATTAAGGGGGTAACTGGCCCAAAGTCACCCAGTTGGCTTTCATGACTAAGGCAGGAGTTGAACTCACAGTCTCCCACTTTCAAACCTTGTGCCTGTGCATTATACCAAAGTGGGGTAAACTTTGGTATTTCTATCATAGTATGTGCTGCAGTAGGCACACCCCAATCTTTGATTTTTCAGACCTTACTGTATTTACGTACAATTGGTTAACAAATTGGTTAACAATGGTGATTGGGAGCTAAGTGAAATCATAAAATGTAATGACAATTGAATGTATCACTAAGCAATGGCAAAATTTAGTTTAACCAAATTTGAGTTAACCAAATCTCATTGGTTTTTAGGCAAGGACACCCCCCCAATCCAAGCCATTCACCATTTGATCCCTCGCAGCCCCAACACTCAGATAAGGGATTGCTTCCTCTGCTTTGTCTTGAACTCCCCCATTGTCTATGTCTCCCCTGTCTCTGACCCACTGCCGCCAGCTGCCACCCACCATGCCCTTACACAACATGCCACTACTGTACTGGCTAGAGGCTTCCTTTGTGCTATCTTCTTTTGTTGTAGTGCAGCTGGGGATTCTCTCATGGCCTCTGTTCACATGCTAGCCAGAGCTTTTTTTCACATATTGCCCAAGGCCACATTTTGTGTCTTAACCCAGGATCATAGACATGAATGGCCTCTTTCTTGTTCATATGACTGCAGGGGTACTGCAGTGTCTAGAACTTTGAGACCCAATCATACATCCCTTTGTTCAGAGCTATCATAATTTTGAATGGTCTGTACATGTAATCTTCACTTACAGATCACTCATTCAGTGACAGTTCAAAGTTGTGACAGTGTTGAACTAGTAGTACGTATTGCTAACTTAAAATACTAATCTTTACAGCAGCATCATGGTCATGCAATTGTAATTCAGGTACTTTGCAATCTGCTCACACTTACAACAGTTGCAGCAACCTATAGTCAGATGATTTGCAACCTTTTGTTCCCACAAGCAAAGTCAATGGGGAAATATTCAGGGGAGGCTTGCAAGTCATTCTAGTAAGTCTTCCCCACCTTTCTACATAGCACACTGAGCCCCACTTCATCCTCCTTGCATTCACACTAACCCATACCCTCCTTCCCTCAGCCTCCCTGAACTTGAACATACCATCGTTCCATAGGACTCCCGGTTCCTCCCTACCCATGGTATTCTTCTCTTAGCCTCTTTGCACTCACATACGCTCATGTTGCACTTTACTTCCTTCAGTCTCTTTGCACTTTTATCAACCCTTTTCACTAGGCCTCTCTGCACTTGTACTGCACATGTTCTCCCCAACTTGCATTGGGCATGTGCTAGCCTACCTCAGCCTGCACTCTTGCAGCACCCAAGCATACCTGGAACTCCTATTCTTTTCCACTTAACAACCATTACTCTTGGGATTATGACAGCAACCTTGATTGCATGGATCATAACTTGAAGACTATCTGTATATGTATGTCTTATTATAAAAAGATGTAATAGATAAATTAGTGTATTGCTGAGCAACAGTCTCATTAAAGCATTCTATTCAGCAGATAGTACTGTTGTTATTCCTTTTAACTGATCCCTAGATAATATCATTTAAAGCAGGGGTTCCCAACCCCCGATCTGTGGACCTAGACCTGTCCGTGGTATGCCAGAAACTGGTCCACGCAAAAAAGCAAAACCCCATTCAAGGGCTGCAGGCAGCACATGAAACCAGACTGGAGAGCACCCCTCTGGTCTGTGGAAAAACCCCTCTCCACAGAACCGGTCCCTGGTGCCCCAAAGGTTGGGAACTGCTGATTTAGAGATCTGCCTTACTTAATAAGGTTTCTTCTCATGATACTTTGGTATCAGGAAAAAATATGTTGATGTGAAATTTTTGGCAAGCTTGAAATAATTACTTTGCTGTACACTATTTAGTATAGTGCAGAACTTCAAATGACAACATTTTACAATTATGAAAATACACGATGGAGTGTAATTAGGACTTATGCCAGCTTAAACATTTAAACTTTTCATATATATTTTTTTGCCTTATAGTCATGAGACGCAAACTACTTGCTGGGATCATCCTAAAATGATAGAGCTCTACCAGTCTTTAGGTAAGAAAATTCTATTAAATCCTTCAAATATGATATTTTTATTGATAATAAAGGCTCAATTTAGAATAAAATGGCTAATCAAATTAGATGTTTTTTTAAAGGAAATGGATGGATAGCATCATATTTTACTTATTTATTATTATTATGATTATGATTATTATTATTATTTCTTCTTTCTGCTTAAAGTACCTATGTAAGAAAACATTCACAACAACTAAATTGAGAGGACATTCAAGAACCTATGATGTAGTGAACCAATTGTTTTTATTCACTATCCATATCTCAAATACAGTATGGCTAACATGTTGACCTAGTAGGAAGGAATAAATAATGTCACATGAGTGGGTTCTTCTAAAATATTCCAACATGATACTTGAATTTCCATTATGTCTACCATTTTCTTGTTTTGCCTTAGGCTTCATTTCTCTTGCCATGTAGTGGGACATAGATCTGGTTCTGCTTTTGGATTCATAGCTGCTCAGCAAAGTATCACAATTTCGCTGGGGATCCAGTATAGATTGTACTATTGTTTACATGCATGTGAAGGTCAGCTGAGGGCAGTGGGGATGGCTGCAGGGCTGGGGGTAATAATGGAGTGCATAGTGGCCAAAGGAGCAGAGAGAGCAGTGAGATAGGATGGGGGAGTTGAAGTGTACACTATGATCATAAATATGGATGGGTTGCTAAATGTCCAAATTTTGATCATGTGATTGTGAGGATATTGAAGCATCCTTAAGTTCAAGAACCAATAATGCATGCCATTCATTCAGTCTCATAATAATTTTGAACAGTTCCTCAACAATGTTTGTTAAATGAGGACTACCTGTAATCCAGTTATAATTCTCCCATTCAAAAAGCCATTCAGGAAGGTGGAGATTTATTTGAGGAAAATGAGAATATATGACATAAGACTTTCTGAGAGTAGATTTTTTGATAGCTTGTATAACCCACTTCCTTTTTGAACAAGATTCCTGTGCTCTTTGTTGGCACTAATTGCAATGCTAATGGTGGCTGCCACTGGCTGACTAGCAATTGTTGTAGGGGCTTTGGGGGAGGTGCTGCAGCCAAACAGCGTCAGCTGCTTGTTAGGAGAAGAAAGGGGAGGGGGTGGAAGAGTGGGGATGGGAGAGGCGTAAATAACACGGCTTCATCCAGAGATTTTATCACTCCCACCTGGCCAGCCAGCAAGACTCACTGTTCTTGTCCTCATTGTCCTCCCTACCCAAGCAGCAGCAGACTCCGTGGGACAGGGTCTCATTCCTGCCCCCGCGCAGCAAACTGGGGGTTGGACGCGGGTGTGTGGGGCCTGGCCCTGCAGTGCTTCCTTGCTCAGTTGAAGGCTCCATTCAGCCTCAAACAGTAAGGCTGGCCCATATAAGTGAGCAGTGCACCAGGGCCACAGACGGCATTTGTTGCTACACCTAGCTGATACCGATTCCATGGACAGCCTTACGGTTTATTTCTTGTGTGAAAACCCATTGTGTTCTGTTAACTAGAACTTGAAAAAGACATTTGAAATGAGCATATTATATAAACCAACATTTGAAATGAGTATATTATATAAACCAACAAGGCAGTCTTGGGAGAAATTTGACTTTACCAAGAATTAGGGTGGAATTAGGAGAAGGTAGTACTTTGTAAAACTGCATTGGAGTTTTAAAGGAGCCCCTGTTGCGCAGTGTTTAGAGTGCAGTACTGCAAGCTAGTTCTGCAGCCAGCTGCCTACAATTTGGCAGTTCAAATCCTACCAGGCTCAAGGTTGACTCAGCCTTCCATCCTTCCGAGGTGGGTAAAATGAGGACCCAGATTGTTGAGGACAATAAGCTGACTCTGTAAACTGCTTAGAGAGGGTTCTAAAGCACTATAAAGCAGTATATAAATGAAAGTGCTATAGCTATTGTTATATTGGGGGACTAGTTCTTCCCTCATGTTTTCTTCTTCAAGATCACCTCTATATACTGCATCATAATAGGCAGCTCTTCATTGTTATTGTTGTTGTTGTTATTGTTGTTATTAACTATTTTTATTCATTAAACATGAAACTCAGCCAATTGAACATTTAAAAATATATCACAAGTATCATTGACTGGTTGTCAGGTCCCATATATTTCTATTGAGACACTGGCATTCTGGTGGGAGAGGAGAGGATTGGAGAGATCTCTATATGAAGTTTCTGTTTCCTGCATTGCTGTGAGTTTCTATTTCTGTTTCCTGCATTGCTGTACTGTGGGAGGGATTTTGTTTGCACTGCTTTAAAATGCTGTTTTTAAGTGGGAAAATGTAGTTCCTGCCTAGACCTCTTGCTATCACAAACCTTTCAATAAAAGCTCCTTTTGAAACAACTTCAGTTTCAAGAGTTCTGCTTTCTTGAGAAGATTGAAGAGGCAAGACCTTACATTAGGCAGGAACTGCAAACTGGTCAATCTGGAGAGGCAACAGCTGTACCATTGGGACCATGCACACCATGTCTGCCCAGGGCAGTGACCATGAAGAGGCTGAATGCCCCCCCCCCCCCAAGGTTCAAGCAGAGGAGGCCCTCAATGCTTGGATCGAGGAGAACTTCGTCTCAAGCATCACTGCCAAACTGAGATGGTCCATCAGCATTGGGAAGGAGGCAGGCTGGGGCAGCAGGGCCAAGAATGTCACCTTCATTCGTTAGAGCCACCAGCCCAGCTGGAAGCAGGACATGGAAGATCTCTACAGCGACAATGAACTGGAAGAAGCCCCAGACTGGCCCAACCAACTCTTGAGGAAAGCCATGAACCTTATGAGGGAGGCCATCCATGGCATGCAGATCCAGGGTGCCCCGGCTTGCACTGCAGGTGAGGTAGGAGTGCAAAAGGAGGCTACCAATGAATGAAGGGGATCCCCAACCCCAGAGGCATCTACTGAAATTGCAGGGGCTATGGGCACACCCATTGCCACTATGAAACAGATCTCAACCCAAAGCAATCCCTGCAACTCGATGGGAGGAGGCTTCCACCCTTAGAATGGAAGGTGCTCCCTCTTGGCATCAACTGGGATTTTTCCTCACACACATACTGACCTACATGCAGGAGTATGGGAGGGATCTCCTTATTGAAGTGGCCAAAGTCAGGGTTGTCACACTGGCTCTAGAAGGATCAGCTGCATGTTGGATGGTGAACCTCCATACTGCAGATGCACTGGAGCTCTGCAATCTTAACCACTTTATGACAGCCCTGAGATGGAGATTTGAGGATCCCCTTAGCCAATCACAAGGCTAGAGATGCATAAGGCATGTCAGACAGGGGTACCATCTAGTTGCCAACTACATCAAAGAGTTTCGTGACTTGACTTGCCATGTAGATTGGCCAGAGGAAATACTCATGGTTGGTTCAAAGATGGCTTAAATGATGACCTGTACAATGCCTGCATAGCTGGTGGAGCCCCAGTCCGCCTGCATGGCTGGTGTGTCTTGGCTGAGGAAGCTGAAATTGATGAAACTTGAAACCAGTACTGCGCAAATCACTCCTGAAAGAGATCCCCACCAGAAGGGTGAAGGAAGGGAACCTACCTTGCTTTATCCCACCACACCTAACTGTCTGCTTCAGTTGTGGGAAGGAAGGCCACCGCACAACCGAGTGCCGTGCGAGGATGCCCACTGGAAAAGAGAGAAACAGGTTGGAGGAAAACCCTCAAAGCTACCACCGCATTCCAGAGACACCACCCTAAAGAGCCATGCAGTCATTGAATTCGTGCCGGAATTAATAATGGTGCAAGGAACTCCAGCCCCTCCGGTGGAGGAATCCAATCAGTCAGAGAGTGACTATGAGGACCCTTTGGTAAATAAGGTTGTTGAACCCCTTACAATCCCTGTAGAACTGTTAATTCTATTGACAGGGAGAAAAGTGAGACTTAAAGCATTGCTGGATTCAGGGTGCACGAGAAGCCTAATAATCTCGACTCTGGTTGGGGAACTGGGCATTCAACTAAAAACTCCAGTCTTGTTCTGCCAATTTGATGGGTCCCATTGCGTGGGACACCCCTGCCACATTTGCCACTGAACCACTCAAACTAACAATGGCAAATCACTCCAAAACCATTGCTTTCATTGTGACACCAGGGATGGATTGGCCCCTAGTTCTGGGACTGAGCTGGTTAAAGAAGTGAAACCCAAAAGTGGACTGGATGGAGGGGTCCTCCAATTCCCTAATAATGAATTAGTCCGGAGTGAGGAACCCCACTAGACTGGGATATCGCAGAGTGGGGAGATAGCTGCAACTGCAGCGAATTGACCCTTACTGGGTGTCCCCAAGGAATACCGAGATTAGATGGATGTTTTCATCAAAGTGGCCTCAGATGAACTCCCCCCCCCCCGTAGGTCCCGCTCAACCTCCAGACGGCTAATTGGAGCCATTGGGGTTTCGGATGTGAAAGTGGGCCCTGAGACAGGGAAATCTTGTCGGGGGGATCCTCCGGGGGGGGTGACTGAGAGGTTGCGGAGGTCCACGAACCACAGACGTCTGGGCCAATAGGGGGCAACCAGAAGAATTTCCGCTTGCTCCAGGATTAGTTTGTGGATGACCCTGGGGATAAGGGCCGGGGGGGAGGCGTAAAGAAGCCCTGGGGGCCAGGAGCAACGCAGGGCATTGTGGTTCTCCACCCCGTGAGCGGGGTACCTGGAGAAGAACCTTGGGAGCTGGGCATTGAGGGGGGATGCAAAGAGGTCCACTTTGGGAAGGCCGAAGATTGAGGCCGCCTCCCTGAATAGGGATGGGTGGAGACACCATCCCGCTTGGTCTAGGGTGGCTCTGCTGAGCCAATCCGCTTGGATGTTTAGTGCCCCCGAGTTATGGTCTGCCCTGATGGATGACAAGTTTGCTTCCACCCATCGACAAAGGCGTTCGGCCTCTCTCATGAGCCGAATCGATTGGGTGCCCCCCTGTCTGTTGATATGGGCTTTGGCCGTCACGTTGTCTGTGAGGACCAGGACGTGTCGCCCGCGTACCTGAGGGAAGAAACTGCGAAGTGCCAGGTAAACAGCGTGGAGCTCCAACCAATTTATGCTGCAGAGTCGTTCTGTTGTCGACCATCTGCCCTGGGACGAGAGAGAGTGGACGTGAGCGCCCCATCTGAACAGGCTTGCGTCTGTAGTGAGGGTCAGCCTGTTGGGCTCTTTGAAGTAGTGGCCCTTGTTGATGGCCAGTCTGGTCCACCAGAGGAGGGACGTGAGGACTCTTGGAGGAACTCTGACCAGGAGCCTTGAGTTGCTCCTTCCTGATCGCTGATACGGAAGCAGGAACCAATGAAGGGATCTGGTATGAAAACGGGCCCAGGGAACAATAGAGATGCATGAAACCAACTTGCCTAACAATTTTGACAGGTCTAACAAAGAAACCTTTTTTGAACGCCTAATAAGATTAACAGATTTTTGAATGCTAAGGAGTCTTTCTGGGGACAGGAAGATCAGCTCCTGAACAGTGTCAATCACCGCCCCCAGATGGGTTAACCGGGTAGAAGGGGAAAGGTGACTTTTTTTCCAATTTATCAGGAACCTGTGGTCCTGGAGGACAGAGAGAGTGATTCTGGTGTCTCTTTCTGCCTGATCTTTTGAGGGGGACTGGATGAGGATGTCATCCAGGTAGCAGTGGAGACGGACTGGGAGGGTTCTCAGGTGGGCTGCCAGGGCCGCCAGGACCTTGGTGAAGGCCCTGGGAGCGGAGGACAGTCCGAAGGGAAGTGCGATGTACTGGAAGTGTTGTTTGTTATAGGAGAAATGTAGAAACTTGTAGTGAGAGGGCCGAATTGCGATGTGCAAGTACGCCTCTGAAAGGTCAATTGAAGTGAGCCAGTCCCCTTGTCTGGTTCCTAGAAGTATAGATTATAACATGTGCATTTTGAATTTGTGGGGAGACAGGAAGCGATTCAGTCTTTTTAAGTCTTAAGATCGCCCTCCAACCCCCTGAGTGCTTTGGCACTACAAACAGATGGGAATAGAAACCCCGTCCTCGTTGAGCGACGGGGACAGGTTGAATTAAAGGCTGAATCAAGGAGGTGACTGATGGCAGCCTCCATGAGAGCCCGCTTGGCAGGGTCTCTGGAGAGGGGGGAAGACATGAAGAAGTCAGGAGGGGGGGACTGGAACTCAAGGGCAAGGCCAAAACGGACGGTGTCCCTGACCCATCCATCGGAGGTGGAGGCCTCCCATCGGTTGGCGAAGTACTTGAGGCAGCCACCGATGGGGAGGGAGTGGATTAAGTTATCTGGAGCGCCAAAAAGGCCTGCTCCCAGATCCCCGGAAGGGCCTTTTATAGGAGCCACCCCTTCTGGACCTCTCAGCGGACTCAGCCCGATCTTGGGATGGGGGCGGCCGATAGGAGGGAGATCTCTGGTATCTGGGGGGAAAGGAGGTCTGGAAGGAGGAACAAAAGGATCCTCGTCGAAAGGGCAGGGGGGGCTCTGGGGTCGGACCTCCGAAAAAGAGAGGGGAGGTATTTGCCCTTGTTACGACTCTTGACCAGCAAGGGATCAAAGACCGGACCAAATAATTTACCTCCTGAAATGGGAGCAGATGCCAATTTCACCTTGTTTTTAATGTCTGCTTGCCAGTGGCGGAGCCAGAGCAAGCGGCGAGCTGTGACCTGCGATGATATGGCTCTGGTGGAGAATTTCACAGACTGATAAGTGGCGTCGGCCGAGAATTTGGCCGCGGCCGTGAGCTTTGCAATGTCCTGGTGTGCCCTAAGATTGGACGCGGGGACATGTTGCTTTAGCTGGCGGAGCCATCTGATTGAGGATCTGGTGAAGAAAGATGCGGCCATGGCTAATCTAATGGCCCAGGCATCAGATTGGTGAGCCCGGCGTAAGGCCAGCTAGGCTCGCTTGTCTTCTGGTTTCAGGGCCTCTGGGGCATTGCTAGGGGTCGAGGAAGATGCCAAGCCCACGATGGGCTCATCGACCGTGGGGGTGTCCAACAGGAGAGAGAAGTCAGGATCAAGGTTGAAAAACCGTTTGTCCTGACTGGAGGGGGCTGGAGGCGCCCCTGTAGAGGCCAGTTGTTTGGAGACCAGATTGGAAAAGATAGGTGGGACCGGAATGACCTCGGTCTCTACTACCGGCTGTCTAAAGATGGAGTCATCGGTCCCTCCCCCGAGGCTGCGGGAAGGGGCTCAGGGGGAGGTTGGGAGATCAGGCTGGAGATATTTTTGGCCTTGAAAAGGATGGATTTGAAAAGATGTGGTTTGAACAACCCTACAAAGGTGGGCTGGTCAGGGGTGAGGCCTTCATCTTCTGACATCTCCCCCTCCGTTGGGTCCGCCCCCGAGAGGGGTTCGCTATAGATCATGGACCCCAAATCAAGGTCCTCTTCCTCCCCGAATTGAATTGGGTCCCCTTGATCTTGTTCCTGCTCCTCCTCCTCTACCCCATGAGAAAGAGGGAGTTCCCTCTGAGAGAGTACCTGACCATGTGAAATATCCGATCTGGGGAGAGATCTGACCGATGGAGACTGGACTTCAGGGGCCGCAGGCTGAGGGGCCGGACTGACCATCTTCTGGAGACCCTGCGCAATTCCCTGGCGGATGGCAAACTCCATCCAGGATCTCATTTTCTCAGGGATTTCAACCATGGGATCCTCCTCTGGTTCCTCTTGGCGCAAGCCAGCAGCAGTGGGGGTGAAGGTAGCTTCCGGAGCTTGTCTAGGCACCGAGGCCGAAGATTGAGAAGGCGAGGGAGGAGGAGGGGGGGTTGGGTGGAGGTAGAGGGAGTGGCGGGGGGAGGGTCAGAGGCATGGAGCATGACTCTCTAGACCGCCTATCTATTTCCCTCTCCATTGCCTTGTGGCGTCTGAGGGCATCCTTCTGTGAGGCTTTGGAGGTCTCTTGTGCCTGTCTGCGCAGGTAATGCGTTTTGGACTTGGCCTTCAGAGAAGGTCCACATGAAGAATTGTCATCTGCCACGATATGCAGAAAGGATGGCATGCCTTTCTGTGGGAATCTGGGAAACCCAGGCAATCATATTTCCATAGGCATCTTATCAGGGACTCTTTATTAACTAATTGGAAAAAAGTACGTAAAAAGCTTTATTTAAAAATACCGATTTGGCTATCCCCAATGGAAGCGATAGTACACCCTAATAATCTGGATATAACCAAAATGATTAAGTACGAAAATTTATTAGACCCACAAGGAAAATTGAAAACACGACAAGAACTGCAAGAGCGAGGATTTATAATTGATCAGTGGGTGTACCTTCAAATTCATAGTAAATACAAACAAGACATTAAGGAATTTGGAATCTACAATAAATTACAGACCCTAGACAAAATTCTACTAGGACCAAGTAAAAAAAATATATCTAAATTTTACAAATATTTATTAGAAACAGAACTAGAACAAGAAATTGTCAAGGGAAATATGATTGCGTGGAGCAGAAATGTGGGTCGGAGCATTACCCTAGCAGAATGGGAAAAGATCTGGAACAGGAACATTAAGATCACGAAATCAGCAGCTTATAAAGAAAACTTATATAAAATGTTTTATAGATGGCACCTGCCCCCTTCGAGATTGGCGAAGATGCACACCAACACGAGCCCCAAGTGTTGGAAATGTCAATACATAGAAGGTACCTTCTTTCACATGTGGTGGTCATGCAAGGAAACCCAGAAGTACTGGCAAAAAATTTGGCACTGGCTAGAGGAAATAACCATGGAACAAATTGAGTACAAACCAGAGTCCTTCCTTCTAGGAATTTTTGATAAACAAATATCCAAAAAGTCAAAGTATATTACAATCCACATCTTAACCGCGGCCAGACTGGCATTTGCCCAGTGCTGGAAACTACCCTCTATCCCCACTGATCTTATGGTTATTCAGAAAATCTTACAATGCGCCGAAATGGACAAACTAACCCAAGCATTAAAAAATAAAGAATCTTCAACCTATTATAGCAATTGGAATCCTTTGTACATTTGGCTTAATCAAAGATAGATCACCTCTAAGAAAATTAAGGCCGAGGCCTCCGAGGCAGAGATAAAGAAAAGCACTGCCGACGATAGTCTGGAAGAAGAAAAGACCTTACAGACAGTCACAAAAATATGGTTTTATTATAATTGTTTTCTCTACTTCTGTTATCCCCACTTTCCCCCCCCCTTCCCTTCCCTTTCCCTCTTTCCTCTCTCAAGCTTTCCTCTCTTTCCCTCTTGGCCCATGCCAAGACCTGTTCGTCTTTTTGTTGTATATACTTTGTAGCTGTGTTGTTGTTGTTTTTTAAAAAGTAAAACTAATAAAGTTTATAAAAAAAGAAAAAGAAAAAAATGCTGGAAAAAAATTGTTTAGAATTAGTAAGAGACGGTTGGTTCGTCTGGTTTTGCAACCTGCACCAAGGCCGGATATCACAGCGGTTGTTTCACGCCCCCCTTTTGGTGAAACAATTTTTTGTTGATTTTTTATGGTTTGTTGAATTTATTCATTTATTTATTAATTGTTTTTTTTTAATACCAGTCTGATATTATGCAGTAATGTAGCAAAGACGAATATATATGGAAAAATTGAGCCTATTTCTCTTTCAGTTTTATTTATTATTCTTATTAATATTCTTTAAAATTGCTCCAGCGAAGGGAGGAAGCCCCAGGAGGGAGCAGCAGTTGCAAGGCATAAGTGGTAGTTCAATTAGCCGAAAAGAACGCCAGGCCTGAGAAAAAACAAGTATTGCCCTACAGTAGCTGCCTCCCCAGACGAAGACCGGGCGGTTGAAAAACGCTGCTACCTCGCCAGCTGAGCGGGACTGCGGAAGCCAACGGACCTTAGGAAGCTCGGGGACCCTCGAAAAAGACCCAGAGGGAACGAGCAATGGCTTTAAGCAGTCCCTGGGGATCTGCTTAGTGAGTTAAATTGTCAACGCAGCCTGGTTGCACTCTTAGAAAGGCCCCAAAATGGCGGCTGTCCACGAGGCGGTGCCCAAAATGGCGGCCGCGAGCCGGTGTAGAGGAGAGGGGCTATCAGCGGCGGAAATTACTCTCCTGGCAGGGAAGGAGGCCTATGAGGGCCCGAAACAGGAGGAGAAGGGGGCAGTTAGCTCTCCCCTGGTGTATCGGCGTTCAGTGGGGGGGAAACAACCGATCAGAGGCAGGAACGAAAGCGAAAGCTCAGCGGTAGAGCGAACGAAGTGGTAGGCGAGGGGGGGCGCCAGCAGCGCTAAGTGCTGGAATTCTGCCCCAATAAACCCCCCCCAGGAGGGGAAAGAAAGCTCCCCTAGGGAGGCTATAGACCCCAAGGTAAACTGTGCAGGAATAACTTAAAATAAAAGGTCCAACCTGGAAGTGAAGAGAGAAAATCCTGAGTCGGCCAAAAGCTCAGAGAAAACACAGCCTGACTGTCAGGAGGCTGAGCTAAAACTGGGGAACGCTACGAGGGACCACGTGATGGGGAGGAGCATTCCTCAATTCAAGCTCAGCCTGTGAGACCCGAGACTGGAGCACCTCCCACTCTGGATGCTCGCAGCAGCTCTATGGAGAAGTGTCCAGTTCACATCCAAGTTTTGGAAAGCCTTTTTGGACCTACTTGGAACTAAACTTAGTTCGAGTTATCATCCACTAACAAATGGGGCCATGGACGAATAAACTCCGTTCTAGAATGGTACCTGCATTGTTTTATTAACTATCAGCAGGATAACTGGACCGAGTTATTGCCTTTTGCAGAAGTGGCTTATAATAATGCAGTTCACACTAGCACAGGTTTTACCCCATTCAGAGTGGCCACAGGGCAAGAATTTAATGCTATGCCTGAGTTACCCTCACATGAACCAGAAATCCCCTCCTTGAAACAGTGGATGAATCGTTTGCAAACCATTTGGCTGGTGGTCCTCAAAGCCTTGCATGAAGCCAAGGCTGCCATAAAGCACAAGCAGACAAGAAACAAATAGAACCTAAACCTTACAAAGTGGGGGACAAAGTTTACCTTTCCACCAAGTTTCTAAATTTTTTGCAGCAGTCTAAAAAACTGGGCCCAAAATACATTGGGTCTTTCCCTGTCATTCACATTATTAATCCTGTCATGGTGCAATTGTCATTATGGCAAGTCCACCCCTTTCCAGCATGCTGAAACCTGAAGTCACCTCTGATCTTGGTCAAGCTAATACCCCTGTTCCACCCCCTATTATGGTAGAGGGCAAACAACATTTTGAAGTTCAAGAAATCCTAGACTTTAGAAAATTCCACAGAGCCACTCAGTACCTGGTAGCTTGGAAACACCTCCCCTCCTCACACAATGAATGGGTTCACAAAAACATGTGCATGCCCCTAAATTAATATGTATATTTCATCAAATGTACCTTGACAAACCTCATTGATTTTGTTTTCTTTGTCTCCCTTCCCTCTTTTTGTTTTCTTTCTGGTGCACTTCCCATTTTACCTGAGGGGTGGCATGTCAGGTCCCATATATTTTTATTGGGTTGCTGGCATTCTGATGGGAGGGGGGAGGATTGGAGAGATCTCTAAATGAAGTTTCTGTTTCTGTTTCCTGTATTGCTGTGCTGTGAGTTTCCATTTCCTGCATTACTGTATTGTGGGAGGGGTTTTGTTTGCATGGCTTTAAATGGCTGTTTTTAAGTGAGGAAAATTTAGTTCCTGCTTCTTGCTATCCAAGCTTTTTAATAAAAGCTCCTTTTGGAACAACTATAGTTTCAAGAATCCTACTTTCTTTGGAAGATTGGAGAGGCAAGACCTTACATTGATGTTGATGGGTTGCTGCCAGCATCAATAAGTCCCTGCAATTTCTCTTGCAAGATTTTTCAGAAATGGTTTGCCATTGCCTCCTTTTTCAGGCTGACAGAGAACGACTGGCCAAAAGTCTCTAGCCTGGTACCTTAACCTTAACCTTACCTTAACACCCAAAAGTATCTTTTTTAAAATAAATCTATGCCTTTAAGATCAAAGAAACTCAATAGATATTTGTTAGGAATGTCTGTTAGAAGTGATACCCACTGAGCATGATAGACTATATTCCCACTAATATGAAGAGAATTATAGTTATAAATAGCATTTTATTCAGGCTAAACTGTGCTGTTTTTGTTCAGAGCGTAATGGTACTATTTCTTTATAATCACTGATTTTCTTTTGTTTTATATAAAGTGATAGGTGATTTGGTTTGCATTTAAAGATACCGTAGGAGTTCTTTTAAATTCACTGAGTAAACATGCTTGATGATAAAATAATTCATGTCCTTTTCTTTTACTTGTGTCATAGCTGATTTGAACAATGTTCGATTCTCAGCATATAGAACTGCCATGAAGCTCCGAAGACTACAGAAAGCTCTCTGTTGTGAGTATTCTGAATACCTTCACGAATGTTTCTTAATTGCATTTTTAAAGAAATGAATGAAAATATATTCTACAGAACTTTGTTTTGTTGTCGCTTGGTGCACAACTTTTGAACTATTTTTTCTCCCAGATTCAACTTGAAAACATAAGATTATAAATTCCCATTCATCATTTTGGGTTTGTTTTTCTAAATTCAGTGGTAAATTCTTTATAATATCAGGTTTATAACCTGATTTCTTTCCCATCTACCCAGGGTGCAGTTTTTTCCCCTCAAATTATTTGCACCTGACAGACTTACATTATCATTTTAATAGCTTTTTCTTGAAGAGATATATTACCTTTTTTCCATTTTTAGCTTCAAATTGTGATGATTCAAAAATGATTTTGCTTGCTTTTTAAATTGGCTCTTCATTAATATTGTTGAAAATATTTTGATTTGATAAAAATGTCAGTTATGAAATTGAATCATGAAAAGTAGCGGTTTTGGTTCACATTTGGGTTTGTTATTTATCTTCTGTATTCCCCTGTTTTGTCATAATTAGTGAGTAGAGTATTCTCCTATGAGCTGCTCAGAGCATCCAGAGATGGGAGGTGCTTCAGTCTCTGCTTGCTTAGGCTGAGCTTGAATTGAGGAACGCTCCTCCTCCTCCACGTGACTCTTCCAGGGCGTTCCCCAGCTTTTGCTCAGCCTCGTGCGAGACAGGCTGTTCAGCTCTTTGCTCCTTGGCCGAAGCAAGAAATCTTGGAGTCTCATAGCCATTTCTTTCAGCTTTAACTTCAGGTTTGATTCCCTCTCCTTAGCCCTGCGCAATTGCTCAGTTTGGCACTCTAGCCACTAAGAGGAAGTACAGCTTTTTTGCCCCCAAGGGAGGCCAAGGGAGGGGCAGTAGCGATTTTTCGCACTACCTCCCACAGCCTAATATACCTCTCTCTCTCTCTCTGCCTGTATTTCCGTTGCTGCCTTGTTAATCGCTCCGTTTTGTAGCGACTTAGGTTTATTTGCTCCGTTTGAGCTGTTCTGCAATTCCCCCCCCACTCTCGAATGCCGTTTTCTCTTTGCTTTTCTGTTGTTATTTTAAGGAGAAAGCCTATTCTCTCCTTCTAGCCCCTTGCTAAACCGAGTTTCAGTTTAGCTTGCCAGGTGGGGAAATGTTCCTGGGAGGCGTGTCGTCTTAACGGCCACCATTCTGGAGGCAGCCTCGTGGCACGCGCCCTTTTGTCTCTCCCTTTAAATGCTGTGAGTGGTTTTTCCGAATTACCAGGCTCCCGCTTGGCCTTATCTCAGAGTTTATTTCAGTTTTCTCCTTTTCCGGCTTGCATTTAATTGGAGTAATTGTTGGCTCAACCCCACAGCTCTCTCCAGCAGCGCGGCAGCTGCACCCAGTCCGCTTTCTGTGTCAGCCTGTGCAGAGAGGCTGCTGCAGGCCCTAATTCTAATTCTACCGGGCCTAGGCGTTCGCGAAATTCAGCTGATTGGCCCCCAGTTATCCCAGGAGCAGGGATATAACCATCTGGAATATAATATTTCTAATCTCACAGGATAATATTTTCATACTCAAAATATTATCACTGAGGTACGGCTCTATTGTTGTTTTTCTCTTTGACTGAATAATCATATATCTCCATAGATAGATAGATAGATAGATAGATAGATTTATTTTTTTAAAAACAACAACAACAACAACAACTAAATTTTACCAAAATGGGGAAGTAATATTGATCAGGGACACCGTCTTTGCATAGATCGGGCCCTGGGCGTGCCAACCGCCTCATATTGATCTTTAACTTACTACATTTAAGGCATGGCAATGGCAGATGGTAATACTTCTAGAGGATCTTCTTTGAAGGCAAAGGCCAAAACCCACCACTTGCGCAAGCAGGCTAAGGAGACCTCCAAAGCGGCTCAGAGGGACGCCCTAAGGCGCCACAAGGCCCTGTAAAAAGAATTTGATAGGAGATCTAAAGAAGCACTCAAGGTGCCTCAGGTTCCCCCATCCTCCAGTCCCTCTACCTCTGCTCAACCTCCCCCTCCCCCAGATGTTTCCTTCTCATCCAGGCGCAGCTTGCCACCTCAGGAACAACAGGCTCAGGTTCCTGAAACGTTGACCAGAAGGGCTCCAGAGGCCACCTTCACACCAACTGCTGCCGGTCTCCGACAAGAGGAATCTCTCATTGAGGAGATCCCTGAAAGGATAAGATCCTGGATGGAGTTGGCTATTCGCCAAGGCATCACAACTGGCATCCAGCAAGTCGCCAGGTCCAGTCTGTATCCGGTAGGCTCTGACCAGGAATCTCACTCGCTGAGGTCCCTACCTAGGTCTGAACAGCGTCTGGCTCAGGAGCCCTTGCATATTTCAGGTCTGAGTAAGCAATCCCCCTCAGTCCACGCTGCCCCCTCTGGGGAAGGACCTGAGGACCTCATTTTCAATCAACCCATGGTAGAGGCCGAGACTATTCCGGCTCCCCCTATCCTTGCAGATCTGGTACAAAAACAACTGGTGTCTGTAGTGGTCCCCCCAGCCCCCTCTAACCATGACAAAAAATTCTTCAATCTGGATCCGGATTTCTCTAAAATGTTGAACACCCCCGAGGTCGACAAGCCCATTGTGGGCCTGGCTTCCTCCTCCACTCTGACTGAGGCCCTAAAACCGGAGTAAAAGCGAGCCGAGTTGGCCCTGCATAGGGCCCATCAGTCAGACACATGGGCCATTAGATCGGCTATGGCTTCATCCTTCTTTACAAGGTCCTCAATTTGATGGTTGCGCCAGCTCAAACAACATGTCCCTGCTTCTAACAGCAGAGCACACCAGGACATTGCTAAGATCATCGCCGCAGCTGAGTTTTCGGCGGACACCACATATCACATGGTCAAATTTTCTGCCAGGGCAATTTCAGCGCACGTACAGGCCCACCGCCTGCTATGGCTCAGACACTGGCAGGCGGATTTTAAAAACAAAGCCAAGCTGGCCTCCTCTCCCATAGTGGGAGACAAACTATTCAGCCCATCCCTGGACCCTTTACTTATGGAGACCAGGAACAAAAAGAAGTTCCTCCCTTCCCTCACCTGAAGGCCAGATTCCAGACAGTTGCAGCCCTTTCGGAGGGGCTCCTTTCGGCCCTCCTATCAAGCCCCCTTCTCTCCCAGATATCAGAGGCCTCCCTCGTTCAGACCAGGCCAATTCCAGGATAGACCCGACTCTGGAGACAGGAGTAGGAGGGGCAGCCAATACAAAAGGCCTTTTCGGGGTCCGGAAGCAGACCTTCCCGACGTCCCAGATAAACATAAAGACTGTACCCCCATTGGGCACCTAAAGTCATTTGCCAGTATATGGGACTCTTCTACTTCTTATTCTTGGGTCAGGGACACTGTCAGATTTGGCCTTGCCCTTGAGTTCCATTCCACCCCCCGAACTTCTTTATGTCATCCCCCCTCTCCAAAGACCCGATCAAACGCAATCTGATGACTTCCGCCATCCAGCACCTCCTTAACATAAGGGCCATCCAACCTGTTCAACCTGACCAACGAGGTCGGGGCTTTTATTCCCACCTCTTCGTCATCCCAAAACACTCGGGGGGATGGCGGGTCATCTTAGATCTGAAGTGACTTAACCGCTTTTTAATTTACCGCAAGTTCAAAATGCACACCCTTCAATCCATACTACTGGGATCAGACAAGGGGACTTTCTCACATCCATAGGCTTAACAGAAGCTTACCTCCATATTGCCATTCGGTCTTCCAACTCCAAATTCCTAAGGTTCTGTTACAATAACCAACACTTTGAGTACGTGGCCCTTCCCTTTGGACTGGCTTCTGCCCCCAGGACTTTTACCAAGGTCCTGGCAGCTCTGGCAGCTCATATCAGAAATACCCCCATCCGTCTCCAGTGTTTAGATGATATTTTGATTCAGTCATCATCTATCGATCAGGCAGTGAGGGACACCCAGGCCACCTTAGATTCCCTTCAGGAACATGGGTTCCTCATAAATTGGAAAAAGAGCCAGTTACTTCCCTCTACCCGAATAACCCACCTGGGGGCTCTTATCAACACAGTGGGAGGTAAGGTCTACCTGTCCTCAGAAAGACTCCTTAGTATTCAGAAATTGGTAAAGGAAACTAGGCACCGCAAGAGGGTGCCCTTATTGAAATTGCCAAAATTATTGGGGAAAATGATTTCCTGCATTTCTATTGTTTCCTGGGCCCGTCTTCATACCAGATCCCTTCAGTGGATCCTGCTCCTGTACCAGAGATCCGGCAGAAGCTATTGCAAGCTCCCAGTCAGGGTTCCGCCCAAGGTCCTCCCGTCCCTCCTCTGGTGGGCAAGACCACTCATCAACAAAGGCTGTTTCTTCAAAGAACCTCAAAGGCTGACTATCACCACAGATGCCAGTATATTCGGATGGGGAGCCCACTTCCAGTCTCTCTCAGCCCAGAGGAGATGGACTGCAATAGAACAATCGTGCAGTATAAATTGGCTGGAGCTTCACGCCGTTCCCCTGGCCCTGTGCAGCTTCCTCCCCCAGGTACGTGGGCAACACGTCCTCATTTTGACAGACAACGTCACAGCCAAGGCACACATCAACAAACAAGGGGGGCACACATTCAATCCAGTTAATGAAGGAAGCCGAGCGCCTCTGTCCCTGGGCAGAGACCAACCTTCTGTCCATCAAGGCAGAGCACATATCAGGGCTATCAAATATCCAGTCAAACTGGCTAAGCAGGGCCACCATAGACCAATCAGAGTTGCGTCTCCACCCATTCCTGTTCAGAGAGGCAATAAGGATATTCGGGAAATGGGCGATAGACCTGTTTGCCTCCCCCCTCAATACCCAGCTCCCGAGATTCCTTTCAAGATACCCGTCCCAAGCGGTGGAGAATCACAATGTGCTCTGCTGTCCATGGCCCTCGGGGCTCCTCTGTGCATTCCCTCCTCTGGCCCTGGTACCCAGGGTTATCCAGAAGCTGCTCCACGAAAAGGCGGAGTTGCTCCTAGTGGCCCGTTATTGGCCCAGACGACCATGGTTTGCGGATCTCCGCACTCTCTCGGTGGCCCCCCCTTGGAGGATCCCACCAGACAGGATTTCCCTGTCCCAGGGGCCCCTCCTACACCCGAACCCGCAATGGCTGCAACTGACCATCTGGAGGTTGAGCGGAGCACTTTGAGGAAAAGACAGCTCTCAAATAAGGTCATTGACACCATCCTAGCTGCCAGACGACCATCAACCATCTGAATATATAATGCCACATGGGCCATTTTCTGTCGTTGGTGCAACAAACTTAAAATTAACCCAGTTTCTCCCTCCATAGCTCAAATTTTAGAATTTCTTCAGGAGGGACTTGACAAGGGGCTATCTCCTAACATGCTAAAGCGTCAGGTAGCTGTCCTGTCATCTGTCCTTTCTTACGAGGGTCTCAGTTCCCTCTCTCACCACGCCCTCATCCGAGCCTTTCTTAGAGGGGCTACCAACTTATGCCCCCCCCCCAGTGCACCATTATCCCACCTGGGACCTCAATAAAGTCCTCCTCTCCCTCACCAAAGAGCCTTTCAAGCCTTTGAGGGAGACGGGTCTCCAATTCCTAACATATAAAGTGGTTTTCCTGGTAGCTATCACATCAGCCCGACGTATCTCGGAAATAGCAGCTCTGTCTGTCAGGCAAGACCTCTGTGTCTTTCATGCAGATAGGGTGATCCTCTGACCCGACCCCACCTTTCTACCAAACGTTAATTCGACTCCGCAGAGCCCAGGAGCTCATCCTCCCAAATTTTTGTCCCAATCCGGTGCAGGAGAGGGAACAACAATGGCACAAACTCGATGTAAGATGCGCTCTGCATATTTACATCAAACATACAAAGCCCTTCAGGAAGCCGGAGGCCCTATTTCTGTCTTTCCAACCCAAAACACAGGGACACAGGGTGTCATCTTCTACCATAGGACGATGGATTAGGGTGGCCATAGCTAAATTGTATCAGTCCCAGGCCCTTCAAGTTCCTAAGGGCATAACTGCCCATTCAACCAGGAGCGCAGCCACCTCTGCGGCCTGGGCTACCCAGGCACCAATAATCGAAATATGCGGGCTGTGACTTGGGCCTCACCTTCCCCCTTCATTCGGCACTATAAAATTGACGTGTTTGTCTCTGCGGAGGCTTCATTTGGCAGGCGGGTCCTGCAGCGTGTTCTTAGGGACCCTAGGGAGATCCAGGACCAGACGGAGTCCCTCCCTTAGGACAGGCCAAGCTTTGGTATGTCCCATCTCTGGATGCTCTGAGCAGCTTATAGGAGAAGGGGCATTGGTACTTACCTGATACACCCTTTCTATTTGAGCTGCGAGGAGCATCCAGCCCCACCCTAATTTCCATCTGGTGGGCCTCTCTCTCTCGGCCAAGGACCAAAAATTGTTTAGGTGATAGGGATAGGAGCAGCCCTTTTTTTCCTCTCGCCTTCGCAAAACTGGGGAACACCCTGGAAGAGTCACGTGGAGGAGGAGGAGGAGCGTTCCTCAATTCAAGCTCAGCCTAAGCAAGCAGAGACTGAAGCACCTCCCATCTCTGGATGCTCCTCGCAGCTCAAAAATAAAGGGCGTATGAGGTAAGTACCAACGCCCCTTCTGATAGCATAATCAGTGGAATGTAAAAAAGTTTTTGGATTTTATGAACTGAACATTTTGCCCCCCAGTCTATTTTTTTTAACTTGTCATTCTAATTTGATGGTTTATTATTAAAGTCATACTTATAAGAATCCGATTTTGCTTTCAAGTCTTTTTTTTAAATTAAATTAATTTTCTGCTATGCATAGTTACTTGTGAGAAGATCTTTATAAATTAACATAAATATATCAATATATAATTAATATATTACATTAATTGTATTAAATATATTATTGTAAATATATAATTAATATGTTATTATTATGATAAATACTAGGCTTCCTCTGATTTTGTCTTTGTACTCCTATACGTTTTTGACAAAAAATTGGTTTACATCCACTTTTCATTCAACAGAATTGGCAGAAATTATATTGTTAATAGTAAAATATTTTGATATGGAAATAAGTCAATACCAGGTTAGTATAATACTATATATAGATCTCCAAAGAATACAGTATGATGCAGAAATAAATAAAGAAACGCCTTAAAAGAATAACTGATGGTAAGGCTATACTTTTGCAATATGTATTAATATTATTTTTTATGCTAAAATTCCAAACATTTTCCCTATTCAAATGTCTTTAAGTTTCATTCCAAAATTGAAAACCTGGAGTAAAAAAAACCTTACGTTGGAATTGATGATAGATGTGAATTATGCACTTGCAGCAGTCCGGATAACATCAATTGAACAAACAAATCAGCTTGCTTACAGTACAGCAGTCATAGTAACAGAAGAACTGGGATTCAACAGCCGCAGCCCCCTAGAAAATTGACTGGAAAACCACAGTGGAAAATCAGGTTGGAATTGAAAATCAAGAGACTGCGAGCAGGTGCAAGCAACTTGAAGCATTTGCAGGAGAAAAAGCTAAAGAACAGCAAGATCAAGAAACATCTGATCAAAAAATACAGGCTTAGCACAAGAAAAATTGACGAAGCATTGGAAATTGTGAAGCAGCAGATAACAGCAACAGCAAGAAAAATTGAAAGATACGAAGCCAGAGTAATCCAGTACAAACAAAATCAATTGTTCCAATCAGACCAAAGATGGTTCTATCAGAGTCTGAATCAGATGGGGGATACGAAAATTAAAAACCCTGAGAAAACTGCAACTACTCAGTTTTGGAAAGACCTGTGGGACACTATGAAATGTTACAACAAAAATGCTGGGTGGATCAGAAACTTTGAGACGAAATTGTCCAAGAACAAAATGGACCAACTGGAAATAACTACTGAGATGATGAGCAACATAGTGAAAAAAAATCAAGAACTGGACATCGCCGGGCAATGATCAACTGCATGGCTTTTGGCTCAAATACCTGACCAGCCTCCACAAAAAAAAATGGCCGAACAATTCAATGAGATGCTGCAGACAGGAAACGTCAGTGAATGGTTTACAGTTGGGAAAACCTACTTGATACAGAAGGATCCAGCAAAAGGGGCAACACCTGCAAATTACAGGCCAATAACGTGTCTGCCAACCATGTTCAAGCTGCTGACTGGCAACATAGCTGACAGGATCCAGGACTACCGAAAAGCAAATAACATCTTGCCAGGAGAGCAGAAAGGAAACAAACAAGGAAACAGAGGCACAAAAGATCAGCTCCTGATCGACAAAATTATTCTAGAGAACTGCAAAAGCCAAAAAAACAAATCTGCATACAACTTGGATTGACTGCAAGAAAGTATTTGATTCACTACTGCACAGTTGGATCATCAAGTGCCTGGATGTCATTGGAATATACAAATACATTGGCACTTTCACTGCAAATGTGATGAAGCATTGGAAAACAGAACTGTTTATTAGAAGTGAAAGCTACGGACTGGTCAACATCAAAAGAGGGATTTTCCAGGGTGATTCTTTGGCACCTCTGCTGTTCATCATTGCCATGACCCCCCATCAACAATTTTACAGAAAACTAACCTGGGTTATCAAACTACTAAAAATTCACAGAAAATCTCTCACCTGCTGTACATGGATGATCTGAAGTTATATAGAAAATCAGAAATTGAAATCCAATCATTGACCAATACAGTTCAAATTTTCAGCACTGACATCACCATGGAGTTTAGCCTAGACAAATGCGCCACAGTGGCACTGAAGAAAGGAAGATTGTAGAAAGTGATGGAATCGAAATGCCCAATGGACAAAACATCAAATGCCACCAACCCAAAGCTTACAAATAATTGGGCATAGTGCAGCTGAACAATGTCAAACATGGGCAAGTGAAAAATGTGGTCAGCAAAGAACACACACAAAGGGTCAGAAAACTTCTAAAAAGCAAACTGAATGGTGGTAACACCATCAAGGCTATAAAATACATGGGCCATACCCATCACCAGATGGGATTGTAAGCTGGACACAGGCAGAGCTGGACAGCCTAGATAGGAAAACGAGAAAACTGATGGCCATACACTGTGCGCTGCACCTGCATAGTGATGTTGGCAGGCTATATTTGCCCAGAAGAGCAGGCAGTAGAGGACTTTTGCAAGTGAAGCAGACAGTCAAAGAAGAGAAGCATGCGCTGGCAGATTATGTGAAAGACAGTGTTGAACCAGCTTTGATGGAGGAAGCTGCTCAAAGTGCAGCAATAGGAAGCTGCTCAAAGTGCAGCAAACCAAGAATCAATACAGGAAAACAGCGATGCAAACTCAGGCTGACAGCTGGTGTAACAAAGCACTGCATGGACAGTTCCTTGAAAAGATCCAAGGAAAAGTAGATAAGGAAAAGACCTGGTTATGGCTGACCAACAGAACACTGAAGAAAGAGACAGAAGACCTGATTCTTGCAGCCCAAGAACAAGCCATCAGAATGAATGCAATTAAAGACAGAATAGAAAAATCTGCTGATGACCCCAAATGCAGACTCTACAAAGAAGCAGACGAAACCATCAATCACATACTGAGCTGTTGCAAGACAATCGCTCAGACTGACTACAGACAACGTCACAACACAGTCGCTCAGATGGTCCACTGGGACTTGTGTCACAACTACCACCTGCCTGTGGCAAAGAACTGGTGGAATCATAAGTCTGAGAAAGTGATCAAAAATAAGCATGCAAAACTACTGTGGGACATCTGAATACAGACTGATAAAGTTTTGGAACACAACACCCCGGATATCATGATTGTGGAGAAGAAAAAAGTGTGGATCGTCAACATTGCCATACCTGGTGACAGCAGAATCAACAAGAAACAACTTGAAAAAGTCACCAGATATCAGGACTTGAAAATCAAACTGCAGAGACTCTGGCATAAACCAGTGCAGGTGGTTCCAGTGGCACTCGGCACACGGGGTGCTGTGCCTAAAGACCTAGGCAAGCACTTAAAAACAATTGGCGCTGACAAGATCACCATTGGTCAGTTGCAGAAGGCACCTTACTGGGATCTGCTTGCATAATCTGCCGATACATCACACAGTGGGAAGTGTTCAACTAGTGATTTGTGATACAAAACCCAGCATAGTTATCTCGTTTGCTGTGTACACTGTAGTTTTTTGTGTATAATATTAATAATAATATAAAAATGATAAGTTTCTGGTCAAGATAAATAATGAAATAAATGTTTTTATTAAGTAAATTATTAAGAAAAAGCAACTCACATATGTTAAACATATTAAACTTAAGCATATTTTCACATTGCTACTACTGATTAGTGATGTCCCATACAATATTTAAGGAAGACTGAGCGACCCTTGGTGTTCTGTAAGCTTTGTTGTCTTCTTACAGATGTTTTATTACCCAAAGTAACATCATCAGTGCTTGTAGGGAGTGGGATTTGCTCTAATTTTATATTTTTGTGACTTGTCCTGTCAGCATTGGTGGGAGTGGTCTTGGTGGTTTTTTGGTTGGACTGCTTACTGTAGCTTGTTTGGTAGGTCCTTGATAAGGGCATTGCTTGCTGTTTGATCGTTGGTCTGATTAATTAATCTTGGTGTTAATCTCTGCTCATCTGGGCATTTCAGACAAAATTTTGCTTCTTTGAGCAGAAAGCATCTACAAAAGAATGACCTCTCTTTAGTCAAATACACTTTATTTATTTGTTTGTTTGTGTGTTTGTTTTATATTGCTGCCTATTTGCCCATGGCGACTCGAGGTGGCTTACACAATTTAAAACCATATTTAAAACAAAAAATAAAAAAATAAAAAAAAACAATAAAAACTAACAAAAAGAATCGAATAAATTAGTAAAGTACAATGTAACAAAATTTTTTTGGGGGGGAACGAACTCCTACCTCCCGCCCCGACTACAGCAGATCACACTAGCCATTTGATGGGCTCCATCCCTCTCTGGGTTCCCCAGGCCCACTGTCAAAACCAGGTCTTCAGTGCCTTTTGGAAGAGTGCTAGAGTGGGGGCCATTCTAATCTCTGGGTGAATGATATTCCAGAGAGAGGAGCCACCATGGAGCAGGCCCAGGTGTATCTGCCTCAGGGATGGGGCCCGCAACATTCCCTGCTTCCTCGCTCTAATGGGGTAGATGTGACCAGCAAGAGATGTTCCCTCAGATAACCCGGACCCAAGCAATGAAGGGCTTTAAAGGTGACAATCAGCACCTTGAATTGCACCCGGAAGCAAATCGGCAACCAATGCAGCTCTTGCAGGAGAGGTGACACATGTGCACATTGCTCCCCATCCAGCCCCTAACAGTCTCCAGGCACTGCGAGAGGGAGGACACAGCAACATTTAACTCACTACAGGCTGAGACATACAGCTGAGTATCATCAGCATATTGGTGATACCTCAGTCTATGGTGACGGATGATCTCACCCAGCGGCTTCATATAAATGTTGAACAGGAGCGGAGAGAGTACCAAGTCCTGCGGAACCCCGTAAAGCAGTGGACAAGGGCTGGATCTCTCCCCTCCTATCAACACTGAGAGTGGCCACAGAGGAAGGAAGTGAACCAAGACAGCACAAGGCCTCCCACTCTCATCCCCTGAAGCCGCCCCAGGAGAATCTCATGGTCAATGGTATCAAAAGCTGCTGAGAGGTCAAGTAAAGGATGGATGCACTACCCCCATCCCACTCCCACCAGTTACACAGTTATTCTGCTGCTTAGTCCTTGAAGGGTTCACTCAACATTGATTCAGCCTCCCACTGGAGCTGTGAACACTTAACCTTAAACTCCTTTTAAAAAAATGATATATTGTATTTCCAGTTGACTAATAAATTCTGTATTAGAGGTAATGTCTCTTCATGATCCCAGGAAGGTGACTGATAATTTTTTGTTGAACAAGAAACAGCTTTTAAACTGCAATTGTGCTACAAAATCTGAGTTCATTTGCTTAGAAAAAACAATAAGTAGAAAACACTAAAGATAAATTTAAAATTTGCATCTTCAATTTAATATATTTGTATTTTAACTGTTGCTGAGTTTAAATGATTATTTTATCAGAGCTGTTTCCTATTAGGATTTTTTTTTGTCATTACAGTGGATCTTTTGAATCTGTCTGCTGCATGCGATGCCTTGGATCAGCACAACCTCAAACAGAATGACCAACCAATTGATATACTTCAGATCATTAACTGCTTGACTACCATTTATGATAAATTGGAACAAGAGCACAATAACCTAGTCAACGTCCCTCTATGTGTAGATATGTGCCTCAACTGGCTTTTGAATGTTTATGACACGTAGGTCTCAGTTTTCTATACCAGTTGATTGTAATAAACTACTGTTCATTTTTTTAACAAAATAACAACTGATAGTTGTATTAATGGGAGAAAATTTGGGATTATTTTGAAATTCACAAAGAGTTGTTGAAAGTTACCAACTTCCATCTTAAAAACAATAAAATTAATTACACCATTCAATTTTGAAATTCTGTATGACCCTAGAATTAGAACTTATTACTTGTTAATTGTTTTCAATTGTTTTATTGTCCTATTCAAATACTAATACAATTATTAAATATTTTTGGTGCCAAAATGTAACTATGTTAAGTACATTTCATTGTAAGCTACTTCTCATAAACTAAGTGTATATACAAGTCTAATTGTATATGCAGAATTCTATTCAGAATTGGAAATGGATTATATTTATGACTTAGGAAAATGCTTTTAACTCTGAAAATATTACAAAAAGTCTCAGCATACAAATTATTCTAAAATTGTATGAATATAACTACCCGTCTGTAGTACATTGTACTGGGTTTCCTCAAAAATACAACCCAAGCCCTAGACCAGATTTCATGTCTGCACCTAATATAAACCCTACCCCCCCAAAAGCCCTAGTTAAACTCCGCCCACCATTTGGTTGTATGAGTTGGGTGAGGTGCAGGTGTAAAAATCAAGCTAGAGTGGGGGGGGTGGAGCTGCCCCAAGCACCCTGCACCCGCTTACCTTAGGACCATCACATCCAAGCCTCCCACACCCTGATACCTGTCATGCTGCTTTCCAACTTTTTCTGAGGCCACTCGCAGCCAGATGCCACGTGGCTCATCATGCTGTGCCACTGCTTGTGGCAGGAAGCCGTGAGGTTCATCGTGTGGGTGCTGCCACTCATGGTAGGATACTGCGTGGCTCGTTATTCCAGTGCCTCTGCTTATGGCAGGATGCCACATGGCATGCTATGCTGGTGACACCGCTTGCAACAAGATGCATGCCGCTCATGGTAGAATGCCATGTGGCTCGTGTGGGTGCCACCGCTTGCAGCAAGACACCGCATGGTATATCCCATCAGTGCCATCGCTCACGCATGCAACAACACAAGGCACCACACAGTCTCCTGATGCAAGAGGCGGCACCAGAGCAATGAGCCATGCAGCATTCTACTGTGAATGGCAGCACCCATGTGATGAGCCTCTCAGCCTCCTGCTGCAAGTAACGGCACCGGCACGATGAGCTACATGGTCGATGAGCCACATGGTGTCCTGCCATGAGCAGTTGTGAGCAGCTGAAGAATAATCAGTGCAACAGGTGTCGGGGCGTGGGAGGTGTGGCTGTGGTGATCGTAAGGTAAGCGAGCAAGACATCCCCCGAAAATGGTGCTTATTTGGGGGCTAAAAAGAAAATAAGACCTGTCTTATTTTCGGGAAACATGGTATGTACTTACTCCAATAAAAACTATTCCTCTGATCTTTTTTATTTTGTTTTTGTGCTAGAACTGGAAATTCTTTTTTATTTCTAGCATTTTAATAAGCTTAGATATAGGTATTATTATTTGGATCTACATTATTGCTTATTTATTTATTTCTTTAATATCAATAGGGGTCGAACTGGAAGGATCCGAGTCCTGTCTTTTAAAACTGGTATAATTTCATTGTGTAAAGCACATTTGGAAGATAAATACAGATGTAAGTAATGATTGTGTTTTATAATTTCTGCATTTGGTATGAAGATACATAAATATTAGGTCAAATTAACTTTTCATTTTTTTTAACAAAACTTAGTTAAAATATATTATGCAGGTTGTGCACTAAATGTTACTTAATGTCATCTAGTTTAGCTCATTGGAGATTATGGTCTTTATAGTTCACAAGTAACGAGTTGTAGAATGTCGCTGAATGACCTGTGATAGGAATGAGCCAGGATCCCAAGAAAAATACACATGCACTAGATGGCTTAAATATATAGATTGTGATTCCCCATTTTTAAAAAATATTCATTGCAGATACATCATGACATTGCTTCTAAAGTGATTTTCTAATACACATTTCTCTCCACTATTAAACTCAAAAGAGAAGTAACCTGAGCCTTCATTTGCTTTCATATCTATTATGATCTGTTTCTTCATTAATTATTGTTACTTTTTAATGTAAACTACCTTAGAGTCATTAAAAGGAATAGAATGGTTTCTGTTATTGACACAGATGGGTTATACAGCTATGCAATCCCATTTGTAAACCTTCAAAGCCTACAGAATTCTTGGTGGGAGCTTCCATCCCTGTATCATCTTCTTCTATCTTCTTTTTCTATATACAGTATATAAAAATGAAATACTACTCATGCATCACCACAAAATCTCCAGAACCGTAAAGCCTACAAACTTGAAATTTGGGACATATGTTCCTCTTGGCTTCTAGGTGCTCACTAAGAAAGGATTTTTCAAAATGACCATCAGAGCATTATTATTTTATATATTAACACGTTCTGATGCTAAGGAGTTCTACTCCCCCTCCCCACCTGAAAAGAAATCTGTTCCAAATGCAAAACACAAGCAGAGGAGTTTCAATTTCAGTTTTAGTTTCACAGCACCAAGCTTTAGTACAGAACAGTTGAGCTAAGCCATGCCCAGGCTCCTTGCTGTCTCCTTGCTCACACAGCAAATACTGCTTCAGTTTCCAAACAGCCCTCAGCTCTCTCACACACTGACAGGAAGCTAGTCAGATGAATACCGATGGATGCTGGTAGGCAGAGGCAGATTTTTTCCCCCTTATTTTCCTCCCCAAAAACTAAGCCCGACCAAAAAGTTTTATAGCGAAGCACAGGTATCAGGTTAGTATCCTATATGACTAGTGTAACTCCTTCTTGGGTTCTTTTTTATTTTTATTTTTTACTATTTTCATTAGCATATTTATCAGCCCAATTTGTTTACAATTGTTATTTTTCAGTCTGGGTTTTTTCTTTTTTTTCTTTATTCTTCAACTTTTTAAAAAACTTTGCATTACACCTTGTCCTTTAGCTACAGGTATCCACCTAGTATCCTAGCCTTGTATCCTGAGGATCTTATTTTATTACTGCTAGAATGCAGGAGCGAGTTTAATCTCATATGAGCAGAATTGATATTTCCTTTGTCTTGGTGAAGGTCACATAGACACTGCCATGTATTTACAAGAAAGTGGCTTGTCACAATTATTAATCTTATTTGCAAGCCAAGTTGCAAATTCTTCTTGAAGACCAACAAAATCTCATAGTATATCGAACATATCTTCTAATTATTTTCCGTATATATCTCCTTTTAGTATTCTTACCTAAATGGTAAGCAAATTATAGTAAATCCAAAAATGCACTGATAACCTGACACATGGAGGTTTTCTAGGACTTTGAAAGAGTCTGCAGAAAATTGTAGATTGAATACTAAAATTTGATTGGGAATTATATTTATTTTAACAACTAAACAGAAAATAAAAGCTCTTCTAAAAACAGGTATATACAACATGAGAACTTTCCTACTGAAATATTAAAGAAGATGTAAAAGTAAAACCATATTATTTTTTCATTGCACTGAAATGTTTCTTACACCATGAAAAATAAAGATTATTCAGATCATGTTTTGGCAACTACATTAATGTCAAATAAATATTTCAAGTCTTTTCAAACTGGTCTTCCTTCTGTTACAGGTGTGTTGTATATTCACTTCAAAATACATGCAGTGTAGCAAATTCATAGTCAGTTGAATTTTACTTGTGATACCACTTTTAACAGTCCCTGGGCCTGATGCATCTTTGTAATAGAATGCATTTTTTTCTTGGAAACACTGTATTTGCTATTTGACAAAGTTTCCTGGAAATTGTTACACCAAGATAAACAAAAGATTCAGAGTATAATGTAAAATCCCATGCCTTGTACTTTTCTAGATTATTGCTATAATTTAGTAACATCATGTGCAATATACTCCAGTTTGGTTACATGAATTTTCACCATATTTTTTATTCCATGTTTTTAGATCTGTTCAAGCAAGTAGCTAGTCCCACTGGATTCTGCGATCAACGTCATCTGGGTCTCCTCCTACATGACTCTATCCAGATTCCAAGGCAGCTGGGAGAAGTTGCTTCTTTTGGTGGCAGTAATATTGAACCCAGTGTTAGGAGTTGTTTTCAGTTCGTAAGTGTCAGCGTTCCAAGTATAATGCACCCATAGAAAGCAGAACTCCAAGGCAGGTAGATTCCTCAAGGAACTATTTATTGGAATCATAATATTGGCACAACTGGTGAAAACTGACTCTGAAAGTTCCTGCAGTTTTCATCAAATTAAAAAGTAAAAGTTGCATACTGAACCTAGAAGAAATTACTTTGGCGAGATAAGCAAAGCCCAGACCTTAGTTGCAAAGCTGCAAAGAAAAATTCTCCACTGACCCCATTTCCATGGCAGCAACCTACAGGCTGGCTGACACTTATAGTAAATTAGCTCTCTAAATGTTAAATATTTGCGTGACACTATCTTATTTCAAAACTGATATAAGTATCTGAGAAATATTTCTGTTATTATTTCAATTATGCTTCCAACACAATTATTTCTTCTTTAAAGAACAAAGATTGGTTAGTAATTGATACAAAATATTTCGCTTTTCTCCTTTTGATGTCTCAGTCATGTTTGTTACTTTAGGTTATGAGGTTTTGACATTTTGGTTGGGTAAAGGATTAGTGGCAAAAAAGCAGCATAGCATTTTACTGATTCTACTTAGTTATTGTCTAGGTAATTTAGAACCCAGTAAAGTCTAGGAAATATGTACTATATTTAAGAGTTATCAGAAAATAGTTTCCAAAACCTGATTTTGTTAAACTGCTGTGAGGAATCAATTTATGGAAGATCTTTGGATTTTTCATAGTCTATCAAGATCAATACCCATGGGAAGTGTCTTCATTATATTGAGGATTTGGTCCCCCGAAGGCATGCTTTTGATCTGTTTCTTAATGATTAGGAGTCACTGGTTATCTGTATAAATAGCATTTATTAGTTTCAAGTCATTCCAATCACACCTTTTCTTAGAAAGGGCAATTTTTTCTTCTTTGACTGAGAGCACAGCCACCTTTCTCAGTTTTTTTGTATCTCTACACCAATATAATTTTGTATATCACTCAAATTTTTCAATTCAAACTTCTCTGATTAGCAAATTCTTTTACCTGTGACACATCTTTTGCAATGAAACAAAGATCATCCACAAATGCTAACAATTGACAACCCCCATCTTGTAACTTTCCAATATACATGCAACCATCAGCCTTGCAACTCTTGAACCCAAGACCCTTCAATGCCGTATTTAAATAGATATTCCAATTTCTGGCTGACTGCTTCAGCCCATAAATGGCCTTGTTCAATTTATACAGTGTTAGGATTTTTTCTTTCATACCCTGGTGCTTGAACCATGTGAATTTCTTCCTCTAATTCTTCATTGAGAAATGCTGTGATTATATCAAAATGCCAAATTTTATGATCACGTGCTGCTGCCAATGCTAGTACCATCAACCTTATGCTTTCACTCTTTACAGTAGGCATAAATACCTCATCATAGTGTACGTTTTTCCTCTGTGAAAAATCTTGTGCCACTAATCTTGCCTCATATTGGACCTCATTGTTGGCTAGTACTTTCTTTTTGTATACCCATTTACATCCTACGGCTTTGCAAACCTGTGGCAAAGTCATAGATGTGAATACTTTATGTTCAGCCGTGGATTTTATTTCTTTGTCCATGGCTTCTTTCCACTTGTTCAGTTTTAGGTAATGCCAATACTTGCTTTCACTTCTATCCATTTCTATCCCCTGATTTGAAATGCGATAGCCAAGATTATCTAGTGACTCTTTATGGAATTCGCACTTGGACAATTTCACATACAGCTTTGCATCCAAATTCTTAACAGTTTTCTCACTAACTTTGTGTGTTCTTCTAAAGTTTTGTTGTAAATAAGAATGTCATTCAAATAAACCAGGACTCCTTTATATAAATATTTTTTCCCCAAAAGCTTTTTATTTTTTTAATTGTATGCATCTGTTCACGTGAGCAACATGTTTCCAGATTATAATACTTGTACATAGTCATATTTTCATTTCCATTAATCTTATATAATATTAACTCGTATCATTATCCATTTCACTCATTTTTAAATAAATTTGCATTTCATATTTTAATTCATTAATTCAATATCAATATCATTTCATCCATATATAAGTTTTCAAATCTTTATCCCCTATTATTTCCATTTTCAGCTAACCACCTATTTTATTTTAAATTACACATCATTATTATCCTTAGTTTTCTCTAAGCCAATATATAATAAACAATCTAAAGAGTAAAAATATAGATAAAACCAATATATTTAGGATCCACATGGTATTTCCCATTCCCCTACTTTAATCATAATAGAATATTCTCATTATACAATTCTAATATCCATTAAGTAATCAACTGTATATATTCCCTCCAATAAATCACTAAAATAAGCTTCTTAATATCTCTCATTTTATCTTTACTTTACTTATAATCATTGATAATCATATCTTTTTTTAAAATTCATTTCCATTCCCTTGTTTTGATCCTCCAGAAAAGAAAAGGGTTCATAACAATACATTTTATGTACAGTTAATATTCATATATATATATATATGTAATTACACATTCCTAAAATATTTCCCCAGAAGTTTTAAATTAAACACCAATATATGTTCCATGCAGTATTCCCCTTATAGAATCCCTAACCCTTATCTCTATTTTTTTTGGCTTTATTATTTATTTTAATTTTAGCCAACTTTCTCTTTCTAAATTTCCCTGGTCTTCCTTCTTTCCTTCTAACATTTCACCCATCTTCTCTCCCCTCCGCTTTCCTGTTCTCTTTTTGAAGTTTCTTCTTGTATAATTTCTTCTTCTTTTGTTTAATCCTGGGAGCGTTTTCTCTTTTATTTATTAAGTCAGTCATCAATATCATAGCTTTAATTCTTTTAGGGTTTTTTGGCAATGTCTCTTGTTCTCCATGTCTGTCTGAGCCTCTTTCTGCTTCTTTTAACTCCGCCTCGCTGGAATTTCTTTGTTCTTCAACCCTCACCATTATTTTCTTTTCCAATATTTCCAATAATTCCCTTCTTTCTTTCAACATTCCTTGTAATTCCAACTTAAAGTCTTTGCTTATTTCTTCCATTTTTATAGTAAATTATTAATATTCAAAGTCTTTTTTTTGCAATCCTTGCCAAAAGTCTCCTTTTATCTTTATTTCTTTTGTTAATCCTTCTGTCTCTTTGTCACAATCAACACCCAACAGTCCCAGTAAATTGCATTTATATATCCTCTTGGTAGAATTTTTCCCCCTTTTTTCAAAATTTCTGGGGTTTTTATTATTTTATTTGTCTTTTCTTTCATAACAGTTATAAGTCCAGTAATTTTCCATATAATTTTGTAGGAAAAAAAAGTCTTTGACTATTAGATGGCGCTCTGTATCACTTTCCACTTTTTAAAGTTCTTTTCTCTTTTAGTTATATTAAACAATAATTTCCAACCATTTCCACAATTAATTTTCTTGATATTAACCAATTCCAGGCAAGTCCAGCATTTAATTAACCAATTCCAGGCAAGTCCAGCATTTAATCAAATGCCTAATTAATGCCAATTTATATCATTCAAAGTTTAGTCTCTAATTTCATTATAGCTTTTTATGAACCAATTTTGTTTACCTTGTATTTTTCTCTTTTTTTTCTGTTCGCCACTGTGTTACTCTTACGTGAGGACACTTTCTACTTCTCAGGGTTATTAAGAAAAAAAAAATCAAGTTCTTTTATCTGGTTGCACGTCATTCACCACTTCACTGCTCCAGCACAAAACTTAAATCCCAGCACCTTTCCGTTTTCAGGGGAGCCATTTTAGGCTGCCATTTCTCCCTGTCTTCCAGGGGAGAAATACATAGCCAGTGAGGGGAGATGCGGCTCCCCTCGACCCAGCTGGCGGTCTCCCCCTCTTCATCCACATCTTCAAGGTGGGTCAGGATGACACCGGTCCTGTAAGGACCCTTCCGACAAGGGAAACACGGACCCAAGCCATGCACTATCGCGGTCTCTGACTGTCGTCAATGGAAGCGCCATATTATACAAATATTATAGTATATTATACAAATATTATAGTATATTATACAAATATTGCTGTAGTACATCATTTATCAGTTGCATGAAAACCCCTGGGGCTCCTTGCAATCCAAATGGCATTACCCTGAATTGAAAGCTGCCTAAGGGGCAATTGAAAGCAGTCTTCCATTCATCTCCTTCTCTGATGCAGATTCAGTAATACGCTTCGTGGAGGTCTAGTTTGGTAAACACTTTCCCTTTTGCTAGGTGTCCTGAAATGTCTTTTATGAGTGGTAGAGGGTAGGTGATGTGAATACTCACGGTATTAATTCCTTTAAAATCCATGCATAATCTCACCCCCCCCATCTTTTTTTTTCTTTAAATAGCACGAGGGCTGCCACTCTGGATTTTGCTGGTTGGATGAAACCTCTGGCTAGATTTGAGTCTATGTAGTCTCGTAGCTCTTTTATTTCCTTAGGTGTCATGATGTACATCTTTGGCTTTTTGTAATTTTTGTAATTTTGCCCCTTCTATAAACTCTATGGCACAGTCAGTGTGGCAATTGGGGAGTACCACATTGTATTCCTCCTCACTGATAACCTCAGCTAGGTCACAGTATTGGATTGAGATTCGAGGAATCCTTGGGGGTTTATCAGCCAACACTACTGTTGAATCCTCATGGCTGTCCTGTAATCCTGAGTTGTCAATGTGGTTGTTGTCCTGTTCAGGAGGTGGCTCAGGACAGAGTGCTAATTTAATTATCCTATAGCCGCCCTACCAGCTTATAGTTGGTCACCATTTGTCTAGCCAGGCAAGACCCAGGATTACTGATTGGGTCATTTTGGCACTACTATGAACCGGATTCACTCCCAGTGCTTCCCTACAGTCAGTTTTACTTTTTCAGTGATGTGCATGGCCGGACTTCCCCCTATCATGGATCCATCCACTTGTTGGAATTGAATGGGGGTAGTTAATGCTTTAGTCTCTATGCCTACGGTACACACAGACTGGGGGCTAATGAGGCATCATGAACTGCCGGTGTCAATAATGTCTATGAGCCTTTCTATGCCTGTGCAGGTAACAGTCAATATTCCTTCAATTTTAAAGGGTTGGATGGTTCCAGTTACCATCAGGTCATCTTCACTGTCTGCATCCTGAATGATGGGCAATCCTGCTGCCAGACTTCCCTCCCCTGTGAGTTGTTAGGGGTTAGGGACCTTGATGGCTTGGCACAAAAATTTGCTTTTCTCTGGTGGTTTTCTCTGTGCCTTTTTCCCATTAGGGCAGGGGTGGGATTCTATTGGTTCGCACCGGTTCTATAGAACTGGTTGTTAACTCACTGGTACTTCTAAGAACCAGTATAACTGATCCCTGGCTGTCTCCGCCACTCCTACAAGCCCAAAACTGGTTTTTTTTTACTGCGCATGTGTGGACATTTTTTGCACATGTGTGACAATCCTTGCCTCATTCTTCCCTGCCCACCCCTCCCTTCGCTGGCCCTGGCCCCCGCCCCTATCGGCCGCTCCTACGCTCCAAACAACTGATTTTTTTACGGCACATGCGCGACATTTTTCATGCATGCGCGACAATCTTTGTCCCATTCTCCCCCGCCCCTCCCTTCATGACCCAGTTATTTGTTATTGCATGTGCGTGACATTGCGCGCATGCGCAACAATCAAAGACGGCATTCTCCCCTTCCATCAGCCCTGCTCTGCAGTTTCTGGCCCAGTCAGCCATTATTGCGCATGTGCAACATTGCACACATACGCAATAATAGCTAACTGCCTTCTGCCCCGCCCACCCCACTCCACCCCGCCCCTACTTAAAGCGCATGTGCGCTACCTACAAAAATTCTCCCACCCAGTGCCATCGCTCACACCAGCAGCAGCAGCAGCAGCAGCCCAGTCAGCCAGCCAGCCAGCCAGCCAGCCAGCCAGCCATCGCTGCCTGCCTTCTGCCGTCCTGCTGAGTGAGTAAGGGCAAGCTGCAAGCCCTGGTTGCCACCTCCGCTAACCACCCTCACCTGACCGGTCTGCCTCCCAGGCCCTGCCTTGCTAGGCCTGCCTCCCAGGACTGCCTTGCCTGGACTGCCTCCTGCCGCAGCTGCTGTTAAAGACAATACAAGCCCCGGCCGCCGCTGCTAGTCGTCCTTG
Source organism: Pseudonaja textilis (assembly GCF_900518735.1). The sequence goes on from NW_020769390.1 coordinate 1,490,848, forward strand.
CCCACTTGGACTGCCTACCATGGCCTCCGAAGACGCAGATCGGTAAGTACGACCTCCAACCCAGTCGCCTACCTGCCAGCACCAGCCTCGGTTGAGTGCCGATTCCTGGGATGCCCACCGACCTCGCTGGTGCTCCCTGCCTCGCCTGCTGCCATCTCCCATCATCTGCGGCCCTCCATTGTTGCTGCCTTGCCTTCCCACCAACAATTGGTGAGTGAGGAGGCAAAGCAGCAAGCCCCGCTGGTCCCCTACCTCCTCCTGCCACCGCCACTGCCAGCCCCGGTCAAGTGCCAACTCCCGGGCTGGCCACTGCTGCCTCGTCCACCCACTAGCTGCCATCTTGGCTAGGCCGGCGCCACCTTCCCTCGCCCGCCGTGACCCAAGGGTTGCTGCCCTTGCTTTCCCACCAACGATTCGTGAGTGAGGAGGCAAAGCAGCAAGTCCCGCCAGTCACCTACCTTCTCCTGCCGCCACTGTCGCTGCCAGCCCAGTTGAGTGTCGACTCCTGGGCCAGCCGTCTTCACCACAGCAAGCTTGAAAACTGAGGAGGACCCTGGCGTAGCTGGCTAGCCAAGTTGCCTGCCTCATTTTGGGTAAGTTGCTTTCTTTTATTTATGTATTTATCTTTTTTAGTGTCTGTTTTTGTTTTTATTAATCATAAAAACAAAACAGATACTAAATAAATAAATAAATACATAAATAAAAAATATTTTACTATTCATCTTGATGTTTCTTTCTCCTTTGATTTTTTCTATTACAAAAAAGCAAATCAGAAACAAATATCTCTATATAGCATCAATATAACATAATGTTACATTGCTATTATATATAGATACTTTCCTAATAGGAAAAAGCAGAGGAGAAAGAAGCATCAAGATGAATAGTAAAATAATTTTTATTTATGTATTTGTTTATTTCTTTAGTAAATTAATCATAAAAACAAAAACAGATACTAAATAAATACATAAATACATAAATAAATAAATAAAAAAGCAACTTACCAAAAATGAGGCAGGCAACTTCTTGTTACATTATTGTTGTTATATATTATCTGTTTCTGCTTAAATCAATATATAGCAACATCAATGTAACAAAAATCTGCATGCATACATAAATAAAAATTGTTTTTTAAATATGTTTTTTATTTTTTTAAACATAAACAAAACAAACATAAAACATAAATCATCTTCAGTTACATACAGTGTGTCAGTTGGTACAAATCACTTGTGCACAATCTCTGCAGTTTTCCCTTCCAATTTGCATTAATCCTTATATCATAAATCCACTATATATATTTATATTATTGCTATTATTAATTACTTACTAGACTTTACTAATATTACATCATTTATGCGAGCAAATCACTATTTTTACTTAATCTTCTTTATAATGTTCAATTTCATCATCACTAATTATTTTATAACAATATATCCTTACTTTACCTTACCTCTGTAATTCTATTATACTTATAAAGTATTATAAAATATTTCATAAATGAGAATTATATTGTTACACTGCTGTTACATATTGATACTTAAGTACAGCAGTGTAACAGAAAAATTATTTAAATTTTTTTGTATTGGCTTATTTCTAATTTTGTTAATTATATCAACATGTGTATAATTATCAACCTTCTGTATTTAATTTATACATAGCAATGATCATTCTCTGCCTAATTTCTACCTTTTATCTCTATCCATTTTAGCACATTGTAATTTTTTAATTTCATTTTCATCTATGGGGATCTCTTGGTTTTTCCACTGTTGTGCAAACATAATTCTAACTGCTGTTAACACGTGTAACATTAAATATGTATTGTACTCCCTTTATTTATGTGGGTACCAACAAAAATATTTCTGGTTTTAAAATTTAAATCTATATGTTGCTTTACCATTTTTGCTAACCTTGACACTACATCCTTTTGAATAGCTACACTAGCAGAGCCCAATACTGAATTCATATATTCCAATTTTTTAAACTGAGGAATAAATTTCAGAAAAAGAATTCAGTATTGGTCTGTGAATGTGCCTATCAATTCCATTCTTAATCTAACTTTTTAGATGATTTTGTACTATTATCTTTTTTTCGTACTGTATATATCTACATAAGGCTGTAAAAAGCTTCAGTACATTTTTAAGCTGCATTCTGAAAAGGTTAGGTGACCAAACATGGCTTCCCCTGGCTTCTCTGTCTCTGCTATAGAGAGAGCATTCCATCCTGGATTGTTGGTCCAGGTAAGTAGTCTTGGCTAGGAAAGATTTTTGTGCCACTACTGGCACAAAATAATAAACTCCCTTGGTTTGTTAATAGTATTTCCATTTTAAGTGCTTCTTTTTCAGTTAATGAATTGTAATTATGAAAATATCAGCCATTCTTTTATATACACAGTGCAACATCTTTTTTATAGACTGTCATTTTCAAATCCACTTTCAGTTCCGTCTCATTCTTGTCTGGTGAAACTTGTTCCTCTTCCATAACATCTTTTAATCACTAACTAGGTATAGTGCCAGGGACTCTGAAAAGTAACTGAATATTACTGATCTCCGTTCCTCGCCTGCTTTCTTCGCTTCCCACTCCCTTCACCACTCAACTTACAACAACAATTGAGTCCAAACCACTATGATTTTTTTTTGCAGCATATTGCCAAGATGAAAAGGCAAATGAGTTTGTCTGCTTTCTTTGGCAAGAAAAGAAAAGGAGATCCAATAGAGTCACAACCACAACCATTGGAGTTTGAGAAAAGCAGAACCAGCACATCATCCATCGAAGAAAGCGGAGCCAGCACATCATCTACACCATGACCAGAGGAAAGCAGAGCCAGCACATCATCCATCGAAGAAAGTGGAGCCAGAACATCATCCACACCATGATCAGAGGAAAGAGCCAGCGCATCATCCACATCTCAACCAGGGGCCAGCACATCATCAGATATTGGAAGAACTGAATCAGACATTGAAGGGAACCTTCCTAACTGCTGGACACTGCAGCAGTACAATAATTTTAGGGGAAAATATGATGGACTGGATGTTTCCCAGAAAAAATTAGGCTGCAAGCATTGCAGAAGATTTGAAATTTCGACCAAAGAAAAAAGTGTCTACGGAGCTAAGGAGTGGAAGAATTACCAAATTGAACCATCAGAAAGGAATAAAGAAATACAACAAGCTTCCCTCTGAAAGAAATTGAAGGAACATTTCTCATCTAAGGCTCACAACATCTGTACAGAGAAGTTGAAGCAATGTGAGCAAGATGTCATAAACCGGAGAAGATGACTGAGAAATATCTGGGTAGTACATGTAGAGTGTTTACTACAGTGTATAGTCTGGCACAAACGTGCAGACCATTTTCATATATAGGAGATCTGATTGAATTACAAATTACAAATGGTTTAGATTTGGGAACAGGGTTGCATTCACATAAAACTGCAGTTGCAATAGTAGATTTCATTGCAAAAGACATCAGGAGACATTTATTTAGCAAAATTATTGAGAAAACTCACAAAATCTGTTTGATAATTGACAAAGCCTCAACAATATCTTCCAAACCAGTTCTTATACTGTACTTAAAAGTTGAGGATCCAGCTTTCTCACCAACAATTTCCCTTCAACTAGTAGAATTAGATAAACAAGATGCAGAGACGATACGTTGTTCGGTTATAGAAAGTTTGAATAAAGTTGGGTTTAATAGGAACTATCTGGAGAAACATTTAATTGGATTTTGCTCTGATGGAGACAGTGTTATGCTTGGGAGAAAATCCGGGGTAAGCACTAGGATAGCCAGAGTTTCCAAATATTATAATATGGCACTATTTAAACCATCATTTGCATTTTGTTTTAGATGATTTTATTAGGGAAATAAAACAAATCAGTCATTTTCAAATTTTTATTGATAAAATATATTCTACTTTCCATCAATTGAATAAGAACCTAATAGAACTTAACAAAATTTCCGAACAACTTGAGATTGAAATTATAAAAATTGGTAGAGTTTTTGGACCAAGATGAGCTGCCTGTAGTTTAAGATCAACCCTAGCTGTGTGGCAGGCTTATTCAGCGCTACATCAGTTTTTCTGTTCAAATAAAAAATACTCTGATATGGCTACCCGTCTTGAAAACACATATTTTCTCACTGATTTGGCCTTGATGATTGATGTGCTTACTGAAATCTCTCTCTTTTCTAATGCATTGCAAGCGAGAAATATAGACATTATAAAGGCTGAAAACTTGTGATAAGATCAATTAAATCATTTGAAATGCTTATAGAGGAAAAGGTGCATATGAAAAAAAGGTTGATGAATTAATTACTTCAGAAACCTTTAAAAATATATAAATTTTATACAAAATCATCAATTTGTGGGACTTCCTTGTGAAAAACTTATACAAAGCATTGTAACTAATTTGAAGAAAAGATTGATGGATTGCGAACATTTAAAAACAGGCTGCCAATTTAAAGACATTGATCAATTAAAATTTCTAAATTATTTGGAGCCAGATTATTGGAACATTGAAGAAGTGATGGTTCCATGGATAACAGCTGAAGAACAATTGGTTGCATTTGGTGAAATTTTCAATTATGAAATCAATATTAATATCGTGATTTCATAGAAAATGTACTAAAAGATTCTAAAAATTATACAATTCCTTGCAGCATTAAAAAGGCTAGAGATATTATTAAAACTATTGCAGTCAGTTCAGCAGAGGCAGAAAGGGGCTTCTCACAGATGAACATAATATGTTCAGAGGGCAGAAGTCGCCTTACAGTTAGTTTCCAATATTACAAACCTCCTGACCATCAGTTGAATTGGCTTACCTCTGCAAGAATGGGACCCTGTTCCTATAGTAAAGAAGTGGTTACGGGCACATCACACAGCTGATGATGCTTGTGTTAAACACAAGAAACTGTAACGGGATGATAATAGAAAAGCAATTTGGCAGTACTTTAGGTTTTATTGTTTTTTGTAAAGTTTTGTTATGTAATAGTTTTTGATTAATATTTTAAAATGTAACAATATAGTTTTGTGTACCTTTTTATTATTTAACATTAAAGACATGACATAATAAACTACCTTTTGTTTTCATATATCTTTTTTTAATATTTAGTCATTAGGGCAAAGAAGTGATGTTGAGTTGGCCTCGCCCAGTCCTCTGCAGCCCTCCCCGTAGCTCCTCGTAGCTGCCCGAGCCTCGCCCTGCCCTCTCCAGGGCTCCCCAGGCCTTAGAAACTGGCAAAAAACACTTGCTAAGAAAGTGGCCATTGAGCAAGGACCTGGTCATTTAGTGAGAACCACTTACATTTGGTTTGCCAGTCACATGGCTACCTGCCCATGCTCACCTCAGTCACATGACCACCTAGCCATGCCCACCCAGTCACGTGACCACCTAGCTACTCCCAGCCAGCAAGCCACTCCCACTCCAGTCACATGACCACCAAGCCACACCCAGAAATTAGGCCACACCCACAGAACTGGTTGTTAAGAAATTTGAATCCCACCCCTGCTTTAGGGGGAGCGGGTGCTCTCACTTGCGGTACTGGGGCTAGTGCTAAGCACTCTGAAGCATGATGCCCTTGCTGGCCACAACGGAAGTACTTTATAGAAGTCAGGATGGCTGCTGTTTGACGTCCCTTGCCTTGGCATAGAGATGAGAGCCTCGTGAGTTGTCTTTTGGGTTGTTTCTCAGTGTTGCTACTTTGGTGCTGTCTGAGTGCATTGTCTATTACTATTGCCATTCGATATCACTCATAAGATTCTGTCCTTGGGTAACCCACAGCAAAGGCAGATTTATTTTTTAAATAATTTTTATTCTTTAAAAACCAAAAATACAAAAGTCTCATTTCCATTAACAGTAATTGTGTCATTGTATATACATGTTTCTCGTTTTGTAACTATACATCATTTTTATTTTTATTCTTCACCCATTCATACCACCTCTCCCATATCACATAATATTCTCGATCATCTTTGCCTCTTAATTCAATGGTGAATTTGTTTAGTTCGGCACAATCCATTATTTTTTTAATTAGAACTTCGTCTGGTAGTGTTTTATCACTCTTCCAATTTTGTGCAAATGTGATTCTTGCTGCGTTTAGCATGTGTACAATAAGGTATCTTTTATCTTTACTCAAATTCCCTTTAATCATACCTAATAAAAACTTTTTTGGTTCCAATTTCAGCCTATATTTTGTAATCTCAAAAAGCCAACTCTGTACTTTCTTCCAATATTTTTTAACCTCTATACATTGCCACCACATATGGAAAAACGTTCATTTCATTTTTATAGCCGCTATTCAGCCTAACAGTGATAATTGTAATTTTCCCCATTTAGTCAGGTCTTTCTTTAACTGTAAAAGTAATTTCATATAATTATCCTCTTTTATGGAAGAACATCTTCCTGTTAACCAAATTCCTAGGTATTTAAGTTTTTTAACACTTTTTTAATCCCAATTTCCTTTCCAATTCTTTTTTCTGACTTTCTAGCAAGTTTTTAGCTATTACTTTTGTTTTATCTTCATTAATTTTTAATCCTGCTACCGCCCCATATTCTTCTAATTCTTGTATTAAATGGATCCCATTGGTTCTTCAACAAAAAAGACCAAATCATCCGCAAACGCCTGTACTCTCCTTTTTTACTTTTCAGTCCAATTATTTCCTTTTTTTTGTCTGATCTGATTTAAAAGCACTTCCATACTCAAGATAAAAAGCAGAGGCGACATTGGACATCCCTGCCTAATGCCTTTCATAATCTTAAAATTTTCAGTAGGCTTCCCATTTATAATTACCTTAGCTTTTTGGTTTGAATAAATTGTACCTATCATTTTGTTAAATTTAGTTCCAAATCCCTCAGACCTGCCAGCTGAGATTGTCAAACGCTTTCTGAGCATCTAGGAAAATCAGCGCTGCCTGCTTTTCCAGGTGGGCCTCATAATGTTCTAATACATTTAATACTATCCTTGTGTTGTTTCTTATCTGTCTAGAGGGTAGGAAGCTATTCTGATCAGTGTGAATAAGTTCATTTAGTATAATTTTTAGTCTTTCCGACATGGTTGCAAATATTTTATAGTCTATGTTCAGAAGTGAAATTGGTCTATAATTCTTGATCTGTTTATGATCTAAATCTTCTTTAGGGATTAATGAAATGTTTGCTTCTCTCCGTGAGTCAGGTAATTTGGCAAGATCTAATACCTCATTGTACACATCTAGCATCACTGATTTAAGACATTCATAAATACATTTATATACTTCTGCTGGAAGACCATCCAGCCCTGGGGTCTTACTGTTTTTCTGCCTTTCGACCGTCCTTTTTCGTTCCATAACTTATTTCTTTATTTAACATCTCTTTCTGTTGCTCTCTAATTTCTGGAAGGCCTTTCATTTCAAATATTGATCTATATTCTCAGAGTTTATACCGTCCTCCCTATAAAGTTGTTCAAAATATTTTTGTACTATTTTCTTTTTCTCTACCCTTTGATATTCTAATTTCCCATTATCATCTTCCAATTCTTGTATCAACCTTCTCTCTTTTTCTAATCTTAATTTATGAGCTAGCCACCTCCCTGGCTTGTTCGCATGTTCGAAAAAATTCTGTTTTGCTCTATTCACCTCTTTAACTCTCTCTTCCTGATTTATAATATTCAGTTTATGCCTAGTAAGAATCATCTCGCTCCTAATTTTTTCATCTTTTTTTTTTTTGTAGTCTGCTTTCTAGCTCTTTAATCTCCTCTTGCAACTTATTCTGATTTTGCCATCTTTCCTTATTCCTTTTGGCTGTATGTGCTATTACCAGCCCACGCAAGACTGCCTTGGCTGTATCCCATATAGTCTATAGTGATGTTTGATCTACTGTATTTTCCCTAAAAAATAGTTCCATTTCTTTCTTAATTTTTTCTACAAACTCTTTCTCTTTTAAAATTTGGGGATTAAGTATCCACCTTCTACTCTTCCTTTTTCTTCCTTTCCAAGTTATTTTTAGTGGGTTGTGGTCTGCCCATACATTCATCATAATCTCTACCACTTCTAGTTGGTTTCCTAGTTCTGCGTTCATCCATGCCATATCTAATCCCATGATTTGTGTGGGTTAGAGTAGAACATGAATTCTTTTTTCCCTAAATTAGTTCTCTTCCATTGATCCATCAAATTTAGTTCCTGTGTCATCTCAAAAAATGATCTGGGCAAAATTTTCCTTTTGTTTTTATTCTTTGCACTACTGGTATAATCTTTTCTCATTTTTAATCTTCCTTGTGTGTCTAATAGTAATTGTAATTGTAATTCCTCTTTTTTCCCAGATCCATTGCATTTGGGTAGATTTGTGCTTCCATAGTTGACAACCAGTTTGGTATTTTAGTATAATGATTCTTTTTAATCTTGTTCCATGTCCAAATTAATGAATCTCTAATCATGTGTCTCTGAAAATATGCATGCTGTTTACATTTCCCATCCCAAGTTATCTATCCTGATCCTCTTTTCCTGCCATGTTACCAACAAGCCTTCTGGAACTAGCCTTCGAAACATTATATTCTTTTGGATAAGTTATGTTGCCAGAAATTTATAGTATTTTCTCTGTTCGTGCACCTTCTTTGGAATCTGCTTCAGGGTTTGCACTTCTTTGTCTTTAAAACCAAAGGTTTATCTCGCGTTTTATATATATATTATATCACATACCTGTTTCCTAGCAAATTGAATGTGAACTTCCCTAGGTAGCCTGTTGCGTCAAGCGTAACTTGTTTGGACTCTGTAAGCCTCATCAATTTCTAAAAGGATCTCTTGGGTCTCCCTTTGTAGAGCTGGTGCTAGTAGATCTGCCATAACCACATTCAGGTCTTCATCTCTACTCTCGATGATGTTCTGGAACCTCAAATAATAGGTGGCGCGGTCCATCTCTAAATGTATAATTTGTTCTTCTAATCCTTTATTTATTATCATCATCTTGTTTTCCATTAGTTCCAGTTTCTTTTCATTTTGTTCCTTTTCATTTAGTTCAACCTCTTGTAGTTTCTGCTCATTCTTTTGAATTGTTTGCTGTATCGTATCACTCTTATCTTCTAATTTATTGATATTTCCTTACAATTTCATATGGTTTTGTGAAATATTCTCTTGCATCTTTATCTGTTGTTCCTGCATTTTAAACATAGTTTTTTGAATAGTCATTAATGATGCCTGTATCGTTTGCATATTAGATGCCACATATGCTGATCACACCCATACCCGGTTTAGCGAAGAGGGAAAAAGTCCCAATATGTCACATGATGCTGTCATGACAATGTGAGTTTGACACCCCTGTCTGGAGGAAACTCTAACCACTTTGAAATTCAACCTACAAAATGAGAAACCCCAAGCTTGCAAGAAGAATATGCCCAAGTTGAACATCATAATGATCAAACAACTTCTAAAAGAATTGAGCCCTTAGAAGAAGACAGATGGAAACATGTCACGCTTAGAAAAAAACACAAACCTAGTACAAAACCCCTGTCCAATCCAACCCACTCTGAGGCAGCCCCACTGGTGCTGAACAATTGATTTCATAGACTCTCCCTGGAAGAAAAAAATGCAAACATCTAGAAAAGAAGCATCATCAAATGTAGGGACAAAGTAAAAAGTAACATCATCAAATGCTTCTGTGATAGATAGAAAAATACCCCAAACCTTCCTAGGAAAAAAAAAGGCAAGCGTTGGTGATAAATGATTCAATTTTCAAGGGAACAGAACCAGTCATCTCTAGACCAGACAGTCAATCCAGAGTTGTATACTTTCTCCCTGGAACAAAAATCAAAAGATGTAGTTTAGAACATAACCAAAATTTAATAAAACCCACAGATTACTACCATTTTTTACTACTACACATAGGGATGAATGGCATGAAGATGGATATGAAAATAATATTGAGTGATTACGAGCAGATAGCCAAGAAAATTAAGGAGTTGGTGCACAAGTAGTTTTTTCGTCTGTACTGCCAACAAAAAGTCAATATCTAGTAACAGAAGAAAGGGATGAAGAAGTGAACCACTGGCTAAGGGTTGACGTTGCCAAAAGAACTTTGGATTCCTGGACCATGATCTGCACAACCTGTGTAGGCTTTTGGCAAGGGATGTCCTCAGGACTATATTATTGTATTCTTAAAATTATCAAAGGTCATTGGGTTAATTGGCGGGCTCTTCCCCAACCTTATCGACAGTAGAGATGACCTTGATTCTCATCAGAAAGTTCTTTGTTTCATCTAGTAATGCATTCCAACCTCCTTCCCTCCTTCCCCCCTTCCCACTCTGTGTGGCAACTGGGGAACAGAAAGATGACTGCCACCAGGTTTGGTTCAAAACTGACAGTCTGCTCTCCCCACTGTTTAGGTGAGGAGTATCAGGAAATTACCAAATGCAGACAGATTAATTTTCTCTTAGCTACCTCTGCCACCACCCAGCTGTCCTTTTGGCTTCTGGGGGTTTTTTCTCATGGAATTTTCTGATCAGCTTATCTGCTCTTCTATTTTGACTCTTCACCCAAGTGGCTTCTGAAAGGGGGTAGCCTTTCCACTGTACTAAATACTGTAACCTTCTCATGTACAATGTAGAATCCAGGATTCTTTTTACTTAGTAATGGGTCTCTCCCTGCACGGTGATGGGGCTTCCTGAGCTACTAGACTCTGCTCCAAGCCTATTACCAGCTTCAATAGATTATCGTGGAAAACTGGGTGTATTTCCCCCAATAGGCCTGGGAGTTTCAACTCTACCATGACTGGATTAATGATTTTTATGATGGGAAAAGATCCTATAAACTTAGGACCCAGTTTTTTACATGGTAGCTTTAGTTTCAGGTATTTGGTGGACAGGTAAACTTTCTCTCATATGTGAAATGGCTTCTGTGGGGATCACCCTTTGTCTGCATTCTCTTTTTGTGTCTCAGTGTCGGTGGCTTTGGCGAGTGCCCATTTCACATTCCTCCAAACATTTTGCAGGGAGTCTACCCATTCAGTCAGGTTCATTGAGGAACAGGGCTCCTGAGGGAACTCAGGCATTGGGACAAACTCCACCTGTGTGGCCACCTTGAAAGGGGTGAAGCTCATGCTGCTAAGTACGACATATGCCATCTCAACAAAAAGTAGCAGATCAGCCCAATTGGTTTGTTTGGAGTTTACATAGCAACTCAAGTACTGCTTTATCATTGCATTCACGTATTGTGCCACCCCATTAGTACTCAGATAAAAAGCTGAGCTAAGCCCCTGGGAAGACCCAGTTGACTTTATGAACTCCCTCCAGAATTTAGCTGTAAACTGGACCCCCCCCCCCCCCCCCGATCAGATATGATCCTCTTTGGGACTCCACGCAGTCGGTTAATATACTTCAGGAAGAGCTTAGCCAGTTTATGGGCTGAAGGGAGATCAAAGCAGGCAATGAAGTGGGCCTGTTTGGAAAAAAGATAAATCACAGTCCAAATTACAGTGTTTCATCTACTTTCTGTGAGTTCCACAATAAAATCAATTGCTATTTTCTGCTAGGGTTGTGACAGTTTGATGACTTATAACAATCCTGGGGGTTTCCCAGGTCTTTTTTTTTTTTCATTGCTCTGCATGTCACGCAGCTTTTTACACAGCTTTCAATGTCCTTTTTCATTCCTGGCCACTAAAATTGTTCTTGTACCAGGTGCCATGTCTTTAGGAATCCAAAGTGGCCGGCTCGTTTGGAGTCGTGGCTTGTTTGCAGAACTTGGACCAGGAGTGTGCTGGGAACGTACAATTTTGGACTTTTCCATGCCAATCCATTTTGGGAGGTCAGGAGTTGTTGTCTCTGAACCAGGGGTAGGTTTGCAGCTTGGCTTTGAGATTTTGAGTTAGTTTTTCCTCCAGCTTGCTTGCTCACCTCTTAGTCTATTGCCTTGTGGTGACTTGTGCTGCCTTCTTAGGGGTTGGGAATGATGCTGTTGACCACCTCCTCACATTTACTCTTGTACTGGGGCATTCGGGACAAGGCATCCACTAGGAAGTTTTTCCCTCCTGGGATGTATTTCAGAGTGAAGTTGAATTGGTTAAAATACTGCACGCATCAAACTTTTTTGGGAGAGAGCTTCCAAGGGGTCCTACGGTCCACTAGATTTTTGTGATCAGTCCATAATTCAAACGTCACTTGCTCCCTTCTAGGAAGTGCTGCCAGGTTAATAATGCCCAACCGACCATGAAAGCCTCTCTCTCCCACATTGCCCACCTTCATTCAGTGTGGTTGAGGTTTTTGGAGGTGTAGGCGCATGGTTGGAGGTTCCCTTCCTTGTTCTTCTGGAGGACTGTCCCTACGGCCTCTTTGCTGGTGTCTGCCTGAATGACGAATGGCTCCTTAGGGTTTAGGTACTTTAGGATCAGTTCCTCTATGAGCAGCCATTTGAGTTTCTCAAATGCTCCCTGGCACCCCACGGTCCACTCTAGTGGCTGGCAAGGTTGCGGTCCCCACCCCTTTCCCTGTTATTAGCAGTTCGGTGATGGGCAGGGCTGTTTTGGCGAAAGAGGGGATGAACTGTTGGTAGAAGTTTATGAATTCTAAAAAGCTCTGCAGTTGTTTGCGGGTTTGAGGGGATTGCCACTCCAGGATGGCTTTTACTTTTCCTGGGTCCATGCTTATCCCTTCACTCGACATTCGATAGCCTAGGTAATTGAGGCGGGTCTTATGGAATGTGTATTTGGATAGCTTGACGTGTAGGTTTGCAGACAGGAGTTTCTTTAGTACCTGGCAGACCAGTTTGAGGTGCTTCTCCATTGTTTTGGTGAAGATGAGAATGTCATCTAAGTACACTAGGACCCCCTTGTACAGCTGCTCATGCAGCACTTCGTTTATGAGTTGGATGAAGACCGCAGGAGCACCTTGGAGCCCAAATGGCATTACTTTGAATTGGACACTGCCCAGTGGGCAATTAAAAGCAGTCTTCCACTCTCTTTGATCCTCACCCTGTAATATGTCTCCCTTAGGTCTAGTTTGGTGAAGATCTTCCCTTTTGCTAGATGGACCAGCATGTCTTTAATTAAGGGGAGGAAGTACATGTTTTCCATGCAGTTCCATGTTTTCTGAATTGCATGGGAGCGGCCACCCATGATTTTGCCAGCCAAATGAAGCCTCTGGCTAGGTTCACTTCTTTTGGGGTCATGGAGTAAATTGTTGGTTTAGGGAGTTTCATGCTTGATAGGATCTCAATGGCATGGTGGGGTGGGGGGTAGCACATCACATTCTTTCTTGAAAACCCCCACTAGTTTCTTGGTATTCTTTGGGGATTAGCTGGGTTCCTGGTGGTTGATCTGAAGCAGTTTTAAGGTTCCTCCCGGTGCTGGACAGCTCCTCCCTTCTGGTTGCCTTGAGAAGGAAGAGGGCCCAGCCTTTTTTTCTTTCTCCCCCTTCCCACCAGATCATCGCACCCAGCTTGTTTAGCCAGGACAATCCCAGAATCCCTGCTTCATTGTTGCTATCTTAGGGGGCAGGCTGCTGGTACCTCTGGGCAGGAGTTCCCTTGAGGACTATTACAAAGTGGATGATCTCCCAATGTTGGCCTATCACTAGCCGCACCAACTCAGTGAGGTACTGTGCAGGGGAACCTCCTATCAGTGATCCACCGACTTGATCAAACTTCATGGCTCCGAGCAGTCTCCTTGTTCTGATCCCTAGCTTCAGCACTGTCAGTAGGCTAATTAGGCACCTTATGCAGCCTGAGTCTATTAGAGCGTCCAGCTCTCCCGGGATTCCTGACTTTGGCACCATTTTTTTGTGGGGATGGGAAAAGGGCAGGTGGCTTCACTTACCATCGGATCATTTTCATCCTCATTGTTGCTGTCATAGGGGCAGGCTGTTGGTCTCTCTGAACCGGAGTTCCCTCTCCCTCACTTGAACGGGCGAGAACCTAGTGCATCAAATTTGACTTCTCCTGATTCTTCCATGGCAACTTTTTTGGCTTAGACTACACAGCCAGGGTCACTTTTGGCTGGGGTGTTGATGCCAGGCACTCAGCAACTCAATGACCCTGTTGGCTGCTTCTGAAGCACCTGATGGGGGCTCAGACCAGAGCAGGAAGAGGGCCAGTGGGCAGAGTGACAATGGGTTGATGACTGAACTGGCAACCCTCTTGTGTCCACTTGAGATTCAGATTGGGTGTGCTGTGCTTCTTGTACTCCTTAAGCTTAAGGTCCATCACTATGGCCATCCCCAGTACAAATCATGAATTTGCTCAGTAAATGCATGCCTATAGTACTTGGTCCAGGCCCTCCTTAAAATAGTAGACCAACTGTCGGTCTGGCCAATCTCTCAGTTTGCCAGCCACTCTGTGGAACTCCCACACATACTCCTTCACCAGTCAGCCCCTCTGCTTCAAATCTCAGATTTCGGCATCTGTTTGTAAGGCTTGGGACTCATCCTGGAATCTAGCTCTCAGCTCCCCCACGAAGGCATTGACATTCCCCAACTCTGGTGCATCTTCATTATTGAGTTTCATTACCCATTCCACAGCTTCTCCCTCTAGGTTGGCAGTCATAGCATTCATCATGTCCAATGGGTAGACTGGGGCATAGCAGTCCAGGTGGGTTCACATCCGGTAGAGGAAGAGTGCCAATTTCTCTGGGTCTCCATCAAACATGGTCTTCATGGGTGGGGGGTTTGCCACCAGTGGAGAAGGGGATGCCCATGAGCCGGGGAATCAACTATGCCGCTAATAGTAAGGCCTGAGTTAGGAAGAGGCTGAGTTTATCCCACTGAACCTGCTGCTGGTTGCTGCCTTGGGGGGCTCTGTCTTCAGCTTGGACTCACTGTCCCAGCTTGTTGGGGAGGCTGGCTGGCTACTCATGTTAGTTGGGTTGGGCTCTGGCCCCAGCAGCTGAGCAGTGGGTGAGCTGGCCAAGCCGCTGTCACCATGGATGAACCGATTTGGCTCATCAGTTTCACTCTCCATGTGGTTGAACCTCTCCCTCAGCTGCTCTACCGATAGACTGTGAAGGATGGTCATGTACTTTGATTCCCTATGCTCGTCCCACTTGGCAGTCCTCTTTGATTTCCATCTCAGGATGAGAGTGTCTGGCGACTGAGGGAACCTCAGAAAATTCCAATTCAGCGGCTTTTGACATCCAATTGTGCCCGGCCCCCACCTCTCCTAGATAAAGGTCCTCAGTGGCTAGGGCTTCTTCCTGCATCACTGTCTTATCAATCATATCCACACGGACTGCCAGTGAAAGGACTAACTCAGAGGAACTTGCCTACGGTATGACCCCAGTCAGACAGTGATATGTTTAGTGGTTGCTTCCGCCATCTTCTACATCTCTGATCTTCCCTGAGTCTTTTCTACCCATCTTGTGTTGTTGGAAGGGCTGTCGGGGCTAGGAATCCCGGAGTAGGTTTACGAGATTTGATTTAATGTCAAGGCTCCAATTAATGAACTCAAGCAAATCTGAACTCTGAAACTTGGCTCCTTCTCAAAGGTCTTCTTTAATGAATACATCATATTGGCACATTTTCAATGGAAAAACAAATCTAAATCTTTCCCACATTTACAGAATAATTAAACTAGGAAATAATCCCATCCCCAAGTGTCACAGGTCACATTTGCCAATTGAGTTAACTGGTGGGCTCTTCAGGCACTTCTTCCCCAACCTTATCTATTGCCAGTAGAGATGACCTTGGTTCTCATGAGAAAGTTCTTTGTTGTCTAGTAATGCATTCCAAAATCCTTTCCTCCTTCCCCCTCTGTGTGGAATCTGAGGAACAGGAAGATGGCTCCTGCCAGGTTTGATTTGAAGTTGACCACATCACTTTTCTCTCACAGGCAAATAACAAACCTGAAATTGAAGCAGCTCTTTTTCTGGATTGGATGAGACTTGAACCACAATCAATGGTATGGCTTCCAGTTTTACATAGAGTGGCAGCTGCTGAAACTGCCAAACATCAGGCCAAGTGCAACATCTGTAAAGAATGTCCAATTATTGGATTCAGGTAAAATGCTTAATGAACACTTTCATACCACTGGTACTAGAATCATGAAAAGTTATTCAGCATAGAAGCTTATAAATGCAATAAACTGGTAGCATAAGAAATCTCTGTAAAGAACAAATTGGTTTTTTATCAAACATATTTCTTTTTCTTAAATGAACTAATGCAGGAAACATTCTGCCAATTTCTTCCACATTGAAAATTACAATTTTGCCTTTTTTTCAAATTAAATGTTCAGAAATTGAATGAGTTTATGAAAAAGTAAATTCCTTCATTTTGAAATTGTGTTTGAGTACATAAAAAGATATGCAGATAGTCCTCAATTACAACCATAATATTGAGCCCAAACTTTCTTTTGCTAAATGAGACAGTTATCTGAGCTTTGTTATGTGAGAATACAGTTAGTGCTAGAATGTAGCAAAAGAGCAAACACTGTAGCTGTTGCTTGTTAAACCAATTACCAGTTAGAAATACCACTGGAACTAGCCAGATTTCTCAACCCTACTTCTTTTCATGAACAGAGATTAACTTTTTTTCCTTCCAAACAAAGCTGAATAGGGAAAATTATCCTATCAATAAACACAGGATTAAACATTACCAAGCACAGAATTAAACTTCACCAAAAACCAGTTTTAGGCCAAAACTGAGAAAGGGTATATAAACTCATATTTCAATGTCAATCTTTCTAACTAGCCAAGAAGCCTTGTTGAATGTCACCCATCTTGGTTCCTTGTCATTAAAAGCTTCTTTCAGGCAGCTCTGCTTCTTATTCAATTATGTCTTCAAAGTGCTGATCGTTGCATCCCAGCTGGAAGAATTCCTTGCAACAGCAGTGTAAAAAGCTTAAAACAACCCTTCCCCTGTAAGAAAGTCAAACCCCTAATAAAACAAAGCAAAGCAGAGAAGCTCAGAGGACAGTAAGTCTGGGCATACTGCCAAGAAACTTTAGCTATTACAATGTAATAAGGGTTAACCAAGAGGCAGTAAGCAGGGCAATAAAGATTAGGCTACCAATAACACCAGAATGTTTCCTTCCTGCCTTCCTTACTGGATTAGCTCTGTAAAGTGGAAAAAACAAAAGGAAATTTCTTCTAGCAACTGCTTCTCCGAACTGTTCAGAAATTTAACAAACAGTTCTAGCGAATAGGTGAGAACCGGCTGAATCCCACCACTGTTGATAACCAATCTATTACTGCTTTCTGGTAACCCAAGTTCTTTGATATTTGAATGAAATATGTGTTTATAGGCTATGCATAATTCAAAAAACAAAAATGGTTTAAGAGTTTTCATAGTTATTTTTCCAATGTTCTCAATTTTTTGTAAATGGATCTCTTATAGTAAATTGTGTGCTGTTGATTAAAATTGTATCCTATGAAGCTCTAATATTTCTTCAAATTTATACTTACAGTAAATACAGTTTACTCTTAAATTTGTTAATTGCATTCTTTTTCTTCTCTTTCAGATACAGAAGCTTAAAGCACTTTAACTATGATATCTGCCAAAGTTGCTTCTTTTCTGGCCGAGTTGCAAAAGGTCATAAGATGCACTATCCAATGGTGGAATATTGTACACCAGTAAGTAATGATCACTGTGGTTATAATATATATTGCATGAATGAAACACAGTACTTGTATTTGTTTAGATAAATTAGTAAGATTGAGTAAAGAATTGTTGAGGAAAAGTAAATAATCTATACATATTTGGTTGGAAAGCATTATGTCTTTTGTACAATCAAAATGGAAGTCATAATAGTTCATTGTTCATGTGTTGCTTTTCATATATATTGTTTGAAATTATATACTTGTAAAGTTAAGATTCATTGCTAACATTGATTTTACATACTATTCAATAAGATTTGAATATTTCCAAAATATATGTTTGCACCATAAAAGAATCCTCATCGTATTACCAAATTACTAAGTCTGCATGCAATTGTTATAATTAATCCATCATATAATGGTTGTGATAATTGGTTGAATGTGCTAGATTTAGGAGAAATATCATTGTTTTATAATGATTTCAGTGTTTGATATGTGTCAGATCCGTGTATCTGTCATTTCTTCAATGGAAGAAGAAAGGGGGAGAGGCTGATAAAGAAATCCTTTCTTGATGTAACCTGAATATATTTAATCTTGTATCAAATTTGTATAACCCACACATGATACAATGGAGGGAGAAAAGCCAGATGGCCGGAACCTATCACCTCTGAGAGGCACAGCCAGGAGATGAGAAGATCATAAAAATTCCACAGTGAGATGTGCCCTGGGAATCTCTGGAAAAGTTCATTCTAAAAAGGGGGTGGTGGAAAATTAGGTATGCCCTGGGAAGCTCCGAAAAAGATTGTTCCTTACAAAAAGGGTGGGGAGGAATTAACATACTGGCTTTTGTTTCGTTAAATACACATCAAGATAAGGAGAGGGGTTCTAAACTCCCTTATGTATCCCTGTATGCCTGAGAGACCTCAGATGCTGCTTTGAACTCCTACATGAATTGTCTCACCTCAATAAAGGATTCCTTTTTGATACGTTTTGATATGTTTTCAGAAGTTCATTCTAGTTGAGTGAATGGGAAAAGTTCTGTAGTCTGTATGATGACATTGGCATCATTTAGCCTGGATTCTGTATTTTAAAAAATGGCTTACTATCACAAACTGTTTGAAGGCTGGCAACTTAAGATATGCTGCAGATAAAAAGACATTAAAAAGCATTTTAAACATTTCACTTTATACAGATACACCATAAAGGATGGACATCATCTTACTATCTTTATCTTATATTTCAAATACAGCCTAAAAATAAAAATAAGTAGAATGGGACAAGGGGTGTATCCTTTTATATTGTTTTTTTTCAGTTAAGCTAACATAATAATAGTTCCGTAAAGCATATCCAAAAGAGAATGTGAAATAGACATGTTTGAACAAGTATTCATTCTTACAATCTGGCAAATTGTTAATTCTCCTAATATGAATGTGTAGTTCCACTTTCTTCCATTCTGTAATGAGATGTTATTTCTACTTGCCTAGTAAGAAAAGATGGTGGAGAGGGATGGGGCTTTGCAGTATTACCAGTCACAGGGAATGGAGTTCTCCGTTTCTGTGTTGGCTTCTCCCTGTTTGTGGACTCTGAAAGGAGCCCAAACCACCTTGTAAGGATGGCAAAGCTAAGGAGGGGCGCTCTGAGAGGTCGCAGGACAGATCACAACTCTCCTGCTGAACCCCAGGGCTTTTTCCCTCTATGCCAATGACGAGGAGAAGAAGCAGTCTAAGATGGCTGCCATGAAGCTGGGACAGCAGATGACCATCTAAGCATAGTACAGGAGCAAACTTTTGTGAACAAAGTGTGAACTGGGTGAGAAGAATCTTTTTATTCAAATTTTAACCCCAAAAGAATATCCAGGAAAAGAGGCTTACAACTATTTTTAAAAGTAGCAGTGACCTAGCACTTTGAAAAAACTTTAAAATTGAAGGAAAAAGAATTAAAGGGGAAAAGGCAGAAAAATCTTTAAAACACAGAAAATTGGACTTTCAAATTGGATAGGCACTGCTTTGCATTGGCATTTTGAAATGCTGGAATTGTTGCAGCAGATCCTGCTTCCAAATCAGGACACAAGACTACAAAGGGTTGGAGAACACAGGTTTATTTTGCGCAAATGGTTCAGAGCATTAACATTGCAAATTCTGAACCCTGGGCTACTCCCGAGACATCACTTTTATTCAGCCTACAGCCCTAGCTTCGCCCAGGGTGTTTCTCTTATCTAATTATACCATAAGTACTATAAGAAAGGAGAAGAAAGTTAGAATTGGTCATCTTGCACAATTTCCCATATATGGTAGTTTCTTACACCACCTGGCACTTTCCACACCCACTCTTGCCATACAGTTTGTTACAGGAAAATATCTAGTACACAGGTCAATATGTTTATATTCATGTTCAGCAAGTTCTCTATATTATTCTAAAGCTTTCAACATAGGGATTAAGCAACTTCTGCTAATTAACTTCTGCTAATAACACTGATACTTTTCTGGTATTTTTCCATACTGATTCATTCCCCCCTTTGAAACTTCACCTAAATTGTTAGATTACTATGCAGTTTCATATACTGGAGGGGTATCTTCCACTGTGCTGAGTTTTTCATATTCCCACAGCATCATAGCTCGATCAGCGGCCTTCTTTTCAACAAGCATAGAAAGACTATTAGAGATAACATGTACAAAAATAGGAAGAATACATGGCAAAATAACACAACCAGCCGCTATCATGCCAATTAGGGCTACTATGGCTTGCAGACCCAGAAGTTTGGGGAATCATGATCCAAAAACTTGCCCTAATTCAAGACCTTTCCATTTGTGATGGGGACATGTGCAATGTTTGCTATTCGTCTGGCAATCTGCTCAATGATTTTGCCCACATCATCAAACTCCAGACAGCAATTGCTGAAATTGAACTTTGCACAGACACCTCCTTCCGTGGCTAGGAGAAAGTCTAATGCCAGTCGATTTTGGTATATGGCATCCCTAAACTTCTTCTGCTGAATTGCCAATGTGCGCAGAGATTGAGCGGTTTCATTTGCAATCAGTTCTACTACTGCTTGTAACCATATAATCTGGTTCAACATATAGATGGGGGTTTGGTATCCATAACTCCCATCAGAGGCCCAAGTAGCCGGATGATTGTATTGGATCACACGTTCTGGGGGCCACTCCTCATCGCTCCAATCCCCAATCTTAAAGTCAGCCTTCAATTGTCGTCCTTCCCAATGGTCAGCCTTCAATACTTGTGGCTGATTAAGGGGCAACATAAAGAAGGCAGGGTTTATTATGCCCAGTGTGCATGCACCTTTCCATCCCATGGGGAGGGTACTATATGCTACCATCCCACAAATCCAATGCACACCTGGAGGGGCTTCAGTAATATTCTCTAAGGAAAAGTTTGACCAGAAGCTATTAGTATTGTTGGGCCAATATTCCCATGCCTTGGAGGTTTGATTCCATTCATGTATTTCTAGACAATCTGTTTCCCCCACATTTGGGCTGTCTCCCTCTGAGCTGGCCAAACACCATTGTGCCGCAATGGTTGCCCCTAATTCCTACCTCGACTGGGGCTGGTGTTGAGGCATCCCAGTAACATTGTATGCAATTGAGTAATTCCATTCTTGTGCTTCCCATGGCTATTGGTCCCCAATTTTAGTTCCTCCACATACATAACAACTGGTTACATTTAGAGTATGGGCAATAGTGGAGGCCAATTCCAAAAACAAGTTCTGGGCCTGTTGGGATGGCTGAAACTCAATCTTTACTTCTTGCCAAAATTCTGAGAAATAGCTAATATAGTTCCTGGCAGGGTGATACCTAGTTTCTAAGAACAAATGTATGATAACTCCCGGATCCGTGCCTGATGCCCAAAGCCGGATGCCTATGGTGGACCCATATCGAGAGATCTACTGCTGGGGGTTGGGTATGGTCAAATTCAGAAGATTACATTAGTATGGTAAGCAATTAGTGAGGGCTGGTACCCTTGCTATCTGGAGATGAGTTCCCTTGCCTTTGTTCAAGGCATACGTTGCCCAGGCAACATAATCCCAAATGGGACAAAATCTCTCATCTGCATTGCTGCAGTCACACTTTCCAGTCTCCGTCGGGTACTTGTAAGGGCAGATATAAATGTTGGATTGGGTATATGTCCTGTGCCATGCACGTGACATAGGCCACTGGGCCACCTTGCAAACATCTGGGTTTGTGATATCACTGATCCACTACTTGAGCCACGATTCCTAGCTACCAACCATGTCTGGGCCAGGTTGATCCTGGGATCATAACACTCAGCCTTTTGATTACATATGGAATACCAAGTTCCCTTATAACAGCAAGGAGTTATTTTTCCCACACATCTATAGTGGGTGTGGTACACTAAGGTAGTTGTGACTGTTCTTCCTTTTAGCACAGATTTTATACATACCGTGCAATTGTTGGGGCATAAGGGGTCTTTAGTAGCTGAGGCAATCGACCTTTCAGATCGCCCGTCACCTTTCATAAGAAAGGTAGGTGGATACTGATCATTGTAACATAAAATTCCCTCTGTCCCATTGCATCTCTTTGCTGCCTTCGGCTGTATGCACAGAAGGGTAAATAGAATTGGGTACATGAGTCTGGTCTCCCGTTCCTGGCTAACAAAACCCCATCAGTGGTTAAACATTGGGTACATGTCTCTGGACTCTGTCCCTTGGGTAACCTTCCAATGGGTGGTTCTCCTTTGTCTCCAGGCCTGGTATACGAACATGTTTAATGGGAACCCACAGGGTGTGTAAAAGATGACATCTGATTGTGTAATTATATACGCACTGCCAATACCTAGTCCCTTCATGTTCGCAAGGGGGGAGGTTGTTTGATGAGCAATTGAGAAATGTTTTGACACTACAGGTAAAATGTATACCCGTGGGTCGATGCATCATACAGTTTTCACATTCTGGGAGATCTCTTTCCCTATTCCCATTTGTTTCCAAGGTCTGCACATCCCATTCCCTGGCTCGGGATAGTCGAGTGTGTTTGCCTCACCGGGACCAGGTTGGTACCAGTCTCGAACTTCATCCTCATTAAGGGGTACCTCCCTATTAGTAACACCCTTATCAGCAACTAACATCCTATACAAATACAGGGAATTCAGGACAACACTGATTACTAACAGTATGGTTACAATCCAGATTGAAGGCATAAGGCCCCTGCGAATGCAGGCAGTTTCTCTCATTCTCTGACTGGATTCCATGGTGTGTCAGTGAGTATCTGATTCCAACACCAGTCACCAATTCCCCCCTTTCTAACAATCCCAGCCCTTAAATCCTGTTAACTTGCGATTGCAGCTTCCAGGGTAGGCCCCTGCATCGGGTGTTAGCCTCCGGAGAAACACCTAGAGGGGACCGGTCCTCATCTTCCGTTCATAGAGGGACAGCCTTCGGAGTGTCACCAGAAGGGGAGACATTCTGCACAGTCCTCCGGAAAGTTGCTTTCAGGGGATGGGTCAGGTCACTCTCCACTCTCCACTCTCCACTGGGTAGGAGCAGCCAATTTCACACGGCACCAATGGATCCAAGGTTTAATTTCAGTTACCTTAATAGCAAGGGGAGAACACATAACAACAGTATACGGCCCTCTCCACTTTGGGCCCAACACCTCCCTTTTCCAATCCTTTACCCAGACTTCCTGTACCAGATGTATGTTATGTGGAAAGGTAACCAAAGTGTGGGGCTTATGGGTCAATACATACTGCTGTAATCTCAGGACCACTGTATTAAGTGCTTGTAGTTGTTTCAACTTAACAGTGTCAGCCACATGTGTGGTACATGGGATGTTGGGTCGAAGCAAATTTGGGACCTTACCATACAACAATTCAAAAGGGGAGATCATTATTCTCTTTTGAGGCGCACAACATACTGCGACCAGAGCTAAGCTTAAAGTATCAGGCCACTTAAGGTGAGTTTCTTGACAAATTTTAGCTAATTTTTCTTTAATAGTTCTGTTAACTCTTTCTACCCTGCCTCCCGAGGGGGTGTGGAAACTACAGTGGAGCTTCCAGGTTATCCCCAGCATTGCTGCCAGCTTCTGTGTGGCCTTATGAATAAACTTGGGACTATTGTCCGAAGAGATCCTGGACAGTAGGCTGTACCGTGGAATTACAATTTGGAGCAATGCCCTTGTAACCTCAGTTGCTTTTTTGTCCTTGTTGGTATGCACTCAGGTCACCCAGTGTAGATGCATATAATGACCAGCAAAGCTCTATATGGGCCAGATCGTGGCATATCTGTAAAGTCAATCTTAAGAGAGTCCAATGGGTAATGTCCCCTAGATTGGTGACCAGGTGGTTGAGGCCCTTGTCTTGGGTTATTAGCCGCACAAATTTCGCATCTAGCACAGACATTTGCCGCAGTGCTGTGTATCTTGTTAATGTAAACTTCTCATTGTAGAGCATTAGCCAGCGCAGTCTTCCCCAGGTGCAATTGTCTATGGACCTATTGCACTGCATCCCATGCCATGTGTCCTGGGATGAAAACCCGTTGGTCCGGCAGAATCTACCACTCCCCTTCTTGTCGTGCCTCAAGCACCTCGATCTGATTTAAATCCTCTGTGGAGTATTGAGGTTTAACTTATTCTTCTGGGACCACACAGTGAGGCAGTTTGCTTGCACAGTCACAGGTCTATGGGCTGCCTGCCGAGCTACCTATCTGCTTTATCATTCCTCTTTTGTATATCGGAGAGCCCCTTTGATGACCATTACCGCTACCTTCCTGGGTGCCCATACGCTGTCCAGGAGGCGTAATATCTGGGGACCATACTTGATATCCTTTCCCCCAGCTGTAATAAGGCCTCTTTCCCTATACAGAGCACCATGGACTTGTACAGTGAGGAAAGCATATTTAGAGTCTGTATGTATGTTGACACATTTTCCTTTAGCGAGCTCTAAAGCTCTAGTCAATGCATGTAATTCAGCCAACTGGACACTGGTTCCCAGAGGGAGGGGCTCAGCTTTCCAGACATTGGCCAGGGTGACAACCGCATATCCAGCCCGTCTGATTCCATCTTGCACATAACTGGTTCCATCTGTGTATAGAGTAAAATTTGGGGCAACAGTCATGTCGGGGCAGCTGACATATGTTTCCTCAATAGTCTGAATACAATCGTGTGGTTTCCAAGTCTGGCTCAGGTAGTAATGTAGCTGGATTTAATGCATTGGATTCTATGATTATCGGGTTATGAGTTATTAAACCTTGATATTTCAGCATTTGTGGGTTGGTGAGCCACAGATGGCCTTTAGTTTCCAGGACAGCTCTAAGGGCATGTGGAGTATAAATGTCTAGTTCCCGGCCAAAAGTTAATTTGCTTGCTTCCTGTGTTAAAAGTGCAGCAACAGCCTTGAGGACAAGGAGGCCACCCCTCTGCTACATTGTCAAGCTGCTTAGAGAGAGATAAACCACAGGGCGATGCCATGTTCCCATTTTCTGAGTGAGAACTCCCACTGCGACATTCTGTTTTGTATCCACAAACAACTGAAACGGTTTCTCCAAGTCGGGGAGACCCAGACTGGGGGCTCGTATCAGGGCTTCTTTGAGCACATTGAAGTTTTCGACTTCCTGCTTCTCCCACCGCAGTGGTTCTTTATCATGCCCTAGCAAGCTAAAGTTAGGGATCCATATTCAACAAAAGCCTGCAGCACCTAGAAATCCTCTCAACTCCCTCCTGTTCTTTGGGATGGGTAGCTGACATATGGCCTCTTTGCATTCATGCCCTAGGGTCCGCTTTCCTTGTTCTATATCGTAACCCAAATATCTGACCCTTTTGGACACTAATTGGGCCTTTTTCTTGGACGCCTTATACCCCACGTCTTGCAGGAGGTGTAGCAGCTTGTACGTGTTCAGCCAACAGTCATCCTCCATCTGGCCTGTGACTAGCAGATCATCAACATACTGCAGTACAACAGCTGGAGGGGGAGTAGTCAGGGCCTCCAAATCTTTGGCTAAGGTGGCCCCAAACAGGATGGGTGAGTTCTTGAATCCCTGGGGCAATCGTGTCCAGGTATACTGCTGTTTTCGGCCTGTCAAGGGGCTTTCCCATTCAAAGGCAAATAGATCTGACTCTTTTCATGTACTGGTATCATGAAGAAGGCATCCTTCAGGTCAATGACCGAAAACCACCTAGCCATCTGAGGGATCAATCCCAATATAACATAGGGGTTTGGCACCACCAGGTGTATTGTCACTGTGGCATCATTAACAACTCTAAGATCCTGGCCTGGCCTAAACTTACCCTCGCCTTTAGGAATGGGCATTATTGGAGTATTCCACTTGGATTCTGTAGGAACCAGAATATGATGCACCAAATATAAGTCTATCACTTCTTGAACAGCTTGCACAATGTGCCTAGGATATGCGCGCTGTTGGATTTGAATGGGTACTTTCATTGGGAATTCTTCCACTATAATTGGAGGGTGGTGGCTTGCGAAGCCTGGGGGGTTCTCTTCTGCCCACAAGTGTGGCACGTCAAAGTCTCTCCCTGCCCCACCTCTAGAGCCATCATCAGTTTCCACTCTTCTTCTCGAGGTACCTCCATCTTAACTTTCCCATATCTCAGTTGCATTGTACCATCTTCCTCAAAAGAGATTTGGGCTTGGAGTTTACATAACGGATCTCTCCCTAGCAGTGGGATGGGGCAGTCTGGCATATATACGAATTGGTGGGATATGGTCTGCCCTTTTGTGGTGTAAACCAAGGGTTCCAGAAATGGTTGCTGCAAGATACTTCCTGTCGCTCCCTGTATGTTAATGGAGTAAGGAGAGGCTTGTGTTAGGGGCTGGGTTAGGACTGATCAAGTGGCTCCATTGTCAACAAGGAAGGTGATGGGTTTGCCTCCTATATTCAGACTGACTACAGGTTCCAGGAGGCGGGCTGAACACAGTCGGTCTCAGTCCCATTCCTCCACTTCTGCCAGGCCTATGAGGGGGACTGCCAGATAGCCCTCTCTTTGTCCTCTCCCTCCCCGGCTTCCCCTCGGAAGTCCTCAGTGGTCCTTCCCAAACTCGCCTCTCCTTCCGTCCAATTGTTCGCTTTATTTCTTCCGGGGCATTCACCCTTCCAGTGTCCCTCCTTCTTCCATATTGCACACTGGTTTCATCCTAACCCTGGTCTATCTCCCCTGCCTCTGCTACCTCCCCTTCCCCTTGATGTCCACATCATTGCCACAGCCATCAGTTCAGCTTTTCTTTGCATCTTCTGGTCCTTCTTTCTCTCTTCTTCTTTCTCCCTATTCACAAACACCTTCCGGGCCACTTCCATAAGTTCATTCATGGGCTTTCTTAACACACCCTCAAGTGTTTTCAACTTCCGACGTATATCGGGAGCACTTTGGGAAATAAATGCCATCGCAAGCATTCGGGCATTTGCGGGTTCGGTTGGATCTATAGGAGTATACATCTGATAGGCTTCAATCGGGCAAGCATAAAACGCTTCAGGACTCTCAGTGGCCTCCTGTAACACCAGGGAGGGTTTGGACATGTTAACCGAAGGTTTTCTGGCTGCTTGGATTGCCCGTACTATCAATTTCTGATAGTCTTAAATATGTCGCAAATGCTTGTAAGGACTCCTCTTAGGGTCCTTTGACGGGAAACATGCCTCAACATATTCATATTCAAATTGCCACCGGGCCTAATATCAGGCTTCAGAATCTTGGCTACTGCAATTCCAATCTTTTCCCTCCCTTCTGGGTTAAACAAGGTTCCCATGAGTTGTTGAAGATCCATCCAAGTCAGGTTATTTGTATCTACAATAGTTTTTACCAGGTCCGCCACTTCAGTTGGTTTTTCACTAAAGGGACCATAGTGGAGTTTCCAATTAAGTCGATTGGATGTGGTGAAAGGCACATGCTGAAATAAGGGAGCAGTGGCAGTAACTGATGGATCCTCCTTATCCACTACAAATTGGTCAACCTATCTGAGGGGGGCAGTTAAAGATGTCTGCTCAGTCTTCGCCCTTGTTCTAGCTGCTACTGGTTCTTCCACTTCCTCCCCTTCAGCAGATGGCTCCCCTTCGGCCCCCTGCATCTCCTCCTTAGGGTCTAGCTGTAGACTAACACTTCGAGGTGAAGGTCCAGCCTGGACTGACTGATCCAGTGTGTCTGGTGGAGCACTGGCCGAGCCACGATCTCCGGGCCTTCTTAACATGGGTGATAACTGGTCTAACTGCCACATTGATCTGGAGAAACCTGAGCATCCTTCTTCCTCGGAAGCTCTCCTCAATCCATGGGGGATTACATATGGAGGAGGGTGGGGCAATTCTGGGCAGCTCGGTAGGAGTGAGACAGCTTTCTTGATTTTAGGAGGTGGCAGGGTATATGATATTAAAAGTCTGCACTGTTGCACCTTGCATTTTTTTTTAAACAAATTTTATTAATTTTTACAAAACAATACACAAACAAAGCATAGAATGTAATAACATAAGAGATATTTTCTGAGGAAATCAATAAAACATCTTATTTAAAGACAGAATAATAGAGTCTTAGAATAAGTTTTTTATCTCTTCCTTCCCACTTATAGCAATAAGCTTTCATTTTTAGTTCCAATGTTCCAAAATCTTTTATCCCCTTGGCTTTAATTTTTAGGTTTATTTACCTTCTTTGCCCAAGCAGGATTTCCAGATTTCCATCTGCTATTTCATAGGGAAGGAGAGTGAGAAGAAATAACTTTCCCTTTCACAGCTTTCTCGCCGCTTGCACAGTCTTTCTGGGAAACAATGTAGCAATAAAAAAGGCAAATTTCCAGGTTTTAAAAGCTCCTCTTTGTCCAGTTCAGCCAGAAAAAAAAAACCTTTCACCTTCTTCCTCCTGCACCTTCTTGTCCAGCTGCAGGCTTCTTTGTGGCGGCCATTGCTGACCGCCGCTCCACTGCCTTGGGAAAAGGGGTTTTTGCCAGCTGGGGAGGGGGTCTGCGACACTCCTAAACCCCTGTCCGGATCCCCCCTATCTTCAGCTGCCTCTACGGGGCAGCTATATCCTCCAAATCCAAACAGATCAGAGGCACCTTGGCGGCGAGCACAACAGGGATCGCACGGAATCGTGAATCCCTGCCGCTGCCAAAGCCTTGCAAACCAGAAGTCCTCACTGTTGCACCTTGAATTTGTGAAGCCAAGGTGGAGGATGGCGTAGTAAATCAAGCCAGACATCAATGTAGGGAGCCTGGTCTGGGTGTCCTAACGTGCGGTGGAACACTATCTGATGTACCCTCACTGCTATAGAGGGATCTACAGTCCCTTTGTCAGGCCAACCTACTCCAAATGTTGGCCATTCCCCCTCACAAAAGATCTGCAATTTATGCCTACTCCACGTAAGACCGTAGTCCTGAGATTCATATGCTACCTTAAATTGCCCAATTCCCGTACCCAATTCTTGCCTTCTGGCGAGCTCTTCCTCCACCGGCCGGCTGGAAATGGTCCCGGTCTCCTCACCCTTTACCAGTGGTTCTTGGAGGTGTTGACTGCCACCGCCGGAACCCTGCGTTACCGGCAAGTCCCTTGGATTCAAAGGTCCGATTGTGTCTGGGAAGTTCCCTTCAACTTACCAAAGCACCGGCACCAGGGTGGACCCTCCAGCGAGCCTCAGAGCTCCTTCTCTCCTGCCGCAGTCACCAGAAATGTTGCAGCAGATCCTGCTTCTAAATCAGGACACAAGACCACGAAGGGTTGGAGAACACAGGTTTATTTTGCGCAAATGGTCCAGAGCATTAACATGGCAAATTCTGAACCCTGGGCTACTCCCAAGGCTTTTATTCACTTTTATTCAGCCTTTTATTCACTTTTATTCAGCCTACAACCCTAGCTTCACCCAGGGCGTTTCTCTTATCTAGCTATACCATAACATAAGTACTATAAGAAAGGAGATGGAAGTTTGAATTGATCATCTTGCACAATTCCCCATATATGGTAGTATCTTACACCATCTGTCACTTTCCACACCCACCCTTGCCATACAGTTTGTTACAGGAAAATATCTAGTACATAGGTCAATATGTTTATATTCATATTCAGCAAGTTCTCTATATTATTCTAAAGCTTGCAACATAGGGATTAAGCAACTTCTGCTAATTAACTTCTGCTAATAACACTGATACTTTTCTGGTATTTTTCCATACTGCTTCATATCTATTTAAAAATCAACGTTATTTTTACATTGTGGAAATATGAAAAAAAACTGGTTAATATTGAAATCTAGTTTAAGAGTGCCACCTGCTGACAAAAGGAAGAATAACATACTCCCAAAATCTTGGAAATTTTCGATTACTGGGAATTTAAATGTGATAACAAGAAAGACATTATCATTAAAATGACCCCTGAAGATTACAGTACAAGACTGAATTTATAGAGGGAACCTAAAGAGGTTCTGGAAAACTTATGGGACAGAGGAACAAGTTGATCAATTTTGGGATACAAGGAACTAAGAATGTTGAATTTTTTGAGAAGTGACTGGGTTTGAATATAAGGTCTTTGGATTATTGGACAAAAGAGGGACACAATAAAATTTAACGAGATGCTTCATCAAGGAGAAAGGAGTGGAATTTGGGAAGAGATGGCATCAGCAATTCAAGGTATAAGGGAGACACTGACAAGACATTTTAAGGAAATTATGAACCAAATAGAGAGCATGGATAGAATGCTAGGAAATATAACACAAAGGACAATGAGTGATCAAGATGCCCAGGAAGAGAAGGAGCTAACTGAAAGAGTAGATGAAAAAATAGAACAGACAAAACAAACAAAACAAGATGATAAAGAAGAGATGTTAACAAAAATAATAAGGATTGATGACATAAGTCAAGGGGAGAGTGTTCCAAGGGAATTAAAAAAGGAACCGGAGAACCAGGAAGACTCTTATGGGAGAGAGATAGGGACAAGAATAGATCTTTTGAAAACTAGACAATAGAGAAGGGCAGAGAAGGGAGAAATGTTTAAACTGAGTAGCCAAGATATGGAAGCAGACAGAAATAAAGATGAGAGAGGAAGCTAAGAAATGAACAATTAAAGCTGATAAGAGATGATGGTTAGAAAGGGAATATGTTTAAATACAGTAGTGGCATAATCAAAGTTAGAATCAGATTGGAAACTAGAGGGGGATTAATAAAATACACATTATTATATATACGGAGAAGTAATAATAAGAGGGGAAATTAGAATTTGAATGACGGTATTACTAAGTATACTTAAATAATATGGTGACTGGCATAAAAAGAATATATTGAACTATTGATTAAATAAATAATGAACTATTATAATTCAATATGAATATGTGTATGTTTGCTAAATGTAACAAATATGATTAAAAATACTTTATATTAAAATATATGACATGCAGAATATGACGATTGACATAAAAATAACATATTGAAATATTGAATAACCAAATAATGAAGGATTATAAATTGAACAAGCAAATAATGGGAGATTTTAATTTAACATAAATGTTTGTATTATTATTAGAATTATATAAGCTTGCTAAATGTAATAAATATGATTAATAATATTCTATTTGTATTAAAAGCTATGACACTTAGAATAGGGTGATTGGCATAAAAATAACACATTGAAATATTGAATAATTAAATAATGAAAGATTATAATTTATAAAACTATGCGTATTACTAGAGTTATATAAGCTTGTTAAATGAAAAAAATATGATTTTATTTGTATTTTATTTTATTTGTATCAAAATGTATGACACTCTGGTGCCATGCTGTTCACACATTGATATATTTGTAAAAAATAAAAAACTTGGGGAAAAATTAAGAAAAAATTGTATTAAAAATCAATATGAGCTATAAATAGCATTTGTTGTGTGTATGTGTGTGTGTATATACATGAATATAATAACAGTGTGGCATTGGTTAAGTTACTAGTCTCAAGAGTACAGGTGAAACTCGAAAAATTAGAATATCATGCAAAAGTTCATTTATTTCAGTAATGCAACTTAAAAGGTGAAACTAATATATGAGATAGACTCATTACATGCAAAGCAAGATAGTTCAAGCCGTGATGTTTCATAATTGAGATGATTATGACTTGCAGCTCATGAAAACCCCAAATCCACAATCTCAGAAAATTAGAATATTGTGAAAAGGTTCAATATTCTAGGCTCAAAATGTCCCACTCTAATCAGCTAATTAAGCCAAAACACCTGCAAAGGGTTCCTGTGCCGTTAAATGGTCTCTCAGTCTGATTCAGTAGGAATCACAATCATGGGAAAGACCACTGACCTGGCGGTTGTGCAGAAAACCATCACTGACACCCTACATAAGGAGGGAAAGCCTCAAAAGGTAATTGCAAAAGAAGTTGGATGTTCCCAAAGTGCTGTATCAAAGCACATTAATAGAAAGTTCTGTGGAAGGGAAAAGTGTGGAAGAAAAAGGTGCACAAGCAGCAGGGATGATGGCAGCCTATGGAGGATTGTCAGGAAAAGGCCATTCAAAAGTGTTGGGGACTTTCACAAGGAGTGGACTGAGGCTGGAGTCAGTGCATCAAGAGCCACCACACACAGACGGATCCTGGACATGGGTTTCAAATGTCGTATTCCTCTTGTCAAGCCACTCCTGAACAATGAACAATGTCAGAAGCGTCTTACTTGGGCTAAAGAAAAACAGAACTGGTCTGTTGCTCAGTGGTCCAAAGTCCTCTTTTCTGATGAGAGCAACTTGCTCATTTGGAAACCAAGGACTCAGAGTCTGGAGGAAGTATGGAGAGGCACACACTGCAAGATGCTTGAAGCCCGGTGTGAAGTTTCCACAGTCTGTGTTGATTTGGGGAGCAATATCATCTGCTGGTGTTGGTCCACTGTGCTTCATTAAGTCCAGGGTCAACACAGCTGTCTACCAAGAGATTTTGGAGCACTTCATGCTTTCTTCCGCAAACGAGCTTTATGGTGATATTGACTTCATTTTCCAGCAGGACTTGGCACCTGCCCACACTGCCAAAAGCACCAAACCGTGATTCAATGGGATTACTGTGCTTGATTGGCCAGCAGACTCGCCTGACCTGAACCCCATAGAGAATCTATGGGGCATTGCCAAGAGAAAGATGAGAGACATGAGACTGAACAATGCAGAAGAGCTGAAGGCCGCTATTGAAGCATCCTGGTCTTCCATAACACCTCAGCAGGCTGATAGCTTCCATGCCACACCGCATTGAGGCAGTAATTGCTGCAAAAGGGGCCCAAACCAAGTACTGAGTACATATGCATGCTTATACTTTTTAGAGGTCCAATATTGTTCTATGTACAATCGTTGTTTTATGTAATATATCGTTGATTGCACGTAATATTCTAATTTTCTGAGATTGTAGATTTGAGGTTTTCATGAGCTGTAAGCCATAATCATCACAATTATGACACATCACAGCTTGAACTGTCTTGCTTTGCATGTAATGAGTCTATCCCATATATTAGTTTCACCTTTTAAGTTGCATTACTGAGATAAATGAACCTTTGCACAATATTCTAATTTTTTGAGTTTCACCTGTAGAAAGACTCAGATTATAGCCCTTTCTTGAGTACTTGTTTTCTCATATTCTAGTATTGTTAGCTAATTTTGAATTTGGATATCAAATTCAGGATGGATATCAAAGCAAAAGGACGTTAAAAAGAAGTGCTAGGATTGAAAAAACCAAAATCATGTAAACTGTCCCTATTAATTACTTACAACACAAGGAGTCCCTCTTCCATCTGCCATGATGAGCCTGCCTGGATTTTCATTTAGCAAGTTTTAAGCCTTGCCACTTCTCTTCCCCCTTCAACCTCAGAGTTGAGCTCCAAATCAAACCAAAATCATTATTCTTGTCATATACCAAAATAAGAAAAATTACTAAATTTAAAAACTAAAATATGAAATGCAATAGGTTAAAGTATTTAATTACTAAAAGATATATGTAAAACATTTTAAATCTATAAAAAGGGTAAACATTAAATACAGGAAAACATAAAATTAGTATACAGTATAGCTAAGTGATTGATTACAGTACAAATGTTCTTAACTAACAAGTTAAATAATCTTAATTGTTGGTGCACAGAACCTGGCAACATGGTAGGTTGTAGCAAGATCAGTGCCTAAAAGCAGCAAGGAGGCATAAAATTGTCCTATATACCTTGACTATTTATACAATACATGTGAAATGAGGCTAATGCTAATGTCTCTGTAGTACAGGTACTGGAGATGTGGTATCCAAGATGGCAGCAATGGAGGAAGCATGGTGACATTGCAGGGAGTTTAAAGAAGAGAAAAGTTACTATTATACTAAGATAAATGATAGGAGAGAAAAGATAAATCATAGAATAAATCATATAGAAAGAAAAAAGTGGAGTAAGGAAAAGGAGAGAAAAGATTGGAGAAATAGGAGGAAAGCGGTCTCCAGCGAACTTGGCCTGCTGAGAGAAGCCCAGCTGCACCCGAGAGGCCTATCTAAGAGCCTGGAGGCCCATTGAAGCAAGGTGAGCAGAGAGGCAAAATAAACTGGTGGAGAGCAGCGAGGTGAGCCAATGAGCGAGTGGGGCCCAGCTTTGGAGCAGGGAGGAAAATCATCCATGGGGCAGAGAGGAGAGCTGACTGAGGGCAAAGCAATGACCGGCAGAGAAGGAAAAGGCAAGCTGGTGTGAGAGAGGAGCAGGGAGAAGAAGGAGAACTGGCTGTGGAGAAGAGACAAGAGGCATCCAGGCGATCCTGTTTGCCGGAAGCAGCAGCGCAAATGGGAGCTGCGTGGCTGGAGAGCCAGGAGCAGTGGTGGTGTGGCAGAGGTGAGAGCCAGCTGTGTGGGTCAACACAGTGAAGCAGACCCTGAGAGGAGCATGGAAAGCAATGGGAGAACTTCAGTGCAACCGGAGGCTGTCGGTGTTAGTGGAGCATTGCAGCAAAGGGGATCAGTGAACTGGTGACAGCAACAGCAACAGAGCATTTGGGAGGGGGGTGGGGAATGCAATGAACTGAGAAAAGCAGGGAGAGCTGAATACCTGGTAGTGGCAGGAGAAAAGCAAGTAGGAAGGAAGGATAAAAAGGCAACACAGGACACAAGGCAAAAAAATCAAAGACGAATAGACAGTAGCAAGTAAGGAATATACAAAGGCAGAAAAGAAAGATAAATTAAGCCCACAAGAAGGAAGGGAGGAAAAGAACATTCCAGTACAGCCTAAGAATGAACCTTACACTTACACCCACAACACCAAAAATTTTAAAATTGGACAATCTAAATGGTCTGCTAGAACTTCAAATTTTTAAACTAGACAATTTTGAACTATAGAGCTTATCCTTAAACTAGACATTCTTTAACTGCTAGAACCTTAAACTTCTAGCTACACTCCCCCCCCCCCCCCCAAATTTCAAAATTAATGATCTGTTAGAATACATATATTCCAAATTGGACATTTTTCCCTTTTAAAAATTTGTGGCAAAACTTCCTACACATCCATTTTCAATTTTTTAAAATTCATTCATGGAAGAAGAAACTGATACTATTGTGGTCTGCAGAACATGTTCCATGTACATTTACGCCCATAGAATACCCAAACTATATATGTACCAAATGTAAACTAATCAAGTGGCTAAAAGAAAAAGTCAAAGGTCTAGAGGAAACTCTAACCACTCTGAAACTCAACCCACAAAATGAAAAACCTCAAACCTTTCAAAAATATGCTCAAGTTAAACATCATAATGATCAAACATAAGGAAAGCTGAGCGCCAAAGAATTGAGGCCTTTGAACTATGGTGCTGGAGAAGACTCCTGCGAGTCCCTTGGACTGCAAAGCGATCAAACCGGTCAGTCCTAGAGGAGATCAACCCTGACTGCTCTTTAGAAGGCCAGATCCTAAAGATGAAACTCAAATACTTTGGCCACCTAATAAGAAGGAAGGACTCACTGGGAACGGTTGAGGGCAAAAGAAGAAGGGGACCGCAGAGAATGAGGTGGCTGGATGGAGTCACTGAAGCAGTGGGCGTGAGCTTAAATGGACTCGGGGGGGGGATGGTAGAAGACTAGAAGACTGGAGGAATGTTGTCCATGGGGTTGCAATGGGGTCAGGCATGACTTCGCAATGAACAAATGAACAACTTCTAAAAGAATTGTCCCCTGAGAGGAAGAAGACGACAGATGGAAACATGTCACTCAGAAAAAAAACACAAACCCAGTACAAAACCACTCTGATGCAGCCTCACTGGTGCTCAGCAATCGATTTCATGGACTCTCACTAGAAGAAAAAGCAATGGGGTGATCGCTGTCATTGTGTAGAATACAGTCCATGCTTGTGGTTTTTTGGTGCATACCTGTGTCAAGGCTCCCATCCAGGTTACAGCTAACTAGCGCATCCAGGAAAGCCAGTGTGTTATTGGTCTCTTCCTCCATCGTAAATTGGATGTCTGGATATATGGAATTGACGATGTTCATAAATCTGATCTTATCTCGTTGTTTAAACAATGACAAATGTGTCATCAACATAATGTGCCCCAAATCTGGGCTCTTAAACTTTCATTGCCTCATATTCCAATTTTTGGAGGACCGCTTCTGCTATCACTCCCGAGATCGGAGATGCCATAGGGGTCCCTTTTATCTATTCATATCAGTAGTTGTCAAATGTAAAATAGGTCCTAAGGAATGCGTGCAAACACACACACACACACACACACACACACACACACACATATATATATAATATACATACAGTATATTCTCATTCATGTGTGTGTGTGTGTGTGTGTGTGAGAGAGAGAGAGAGAGAGAGAGATAGGGAGGGAGAGATCCGATTCTATCTCAGAGAGTTATATCAGGCCTGGCAGTGTACTCTCTCGCTTTCTCTCTCTCCGCCCCCCCCCCCCACTGGTCATTAGGAAGAACCGGTTCCCACCATTGACTGGATGGTCTACTCTACTTCTCTACTTCTCTCATGCTCTTTTAAAGTCAATAGGTGTTTTTGAAAGTAATGTCAGATCATGTATATAAAGTAAAGCAGAGATTTGTCTTGCAACAAGTTTGAGGAGCAAAACTTGTGTTGAACAATTGATACAAAAATTAAACCGGAGTGGGGTCAATATGCATCCTCTGTACTAGCACTGATCAATGATAACCAGCTTTTTCCAAAGGCATATTGCTCCTCTGCAAGGATATTTTATTGTTCTAGCAAGTTTGGGATTTCTGTTATAGGTATCTTATGAAGAGTTTACAGATTTTGTTGAGGAGGCTGATTGCTTTATAGCTGGTAGAATTGTCCTTTTTCTTTATATCAGGACACTGGTTGCAGATTGCCCAAAGTTCAAGTTGTTTTGAATGATCCATAGTGGGATAAGGTCTCTTGCTTATGGTAACCTATGGCATGCATGCCGGAAATGGCCTGCAGAGCCACTTTGGCTGGCACGCGAGAGGTCACCCGGAAGATCCCCACTGTGCATGCGCCCGCGCCGCCCGCCCAACAGCTGATCGTCGGGTATCTGGCAGCATGCGCAGGGAACGGGGGGTGCGGGAGATGTATGGTGCACAAGAGGATCACTCATGCATGCACAGGGGGCATGGGGGGGCTGCATGTATTGCCTTCTGTGTGCTGGCATGCATGCGCATGCGTGTAAGCCACACACATTTTTTGGTATGGGAGCCCAAACAGGTTAGCCACCACTGCCTTGGGCTTTTCTTAGTCTTTTTTTAAAAATTTATTTAAATAATTTTTTATTCTAGAAAAAACATTTGACATACATTTGAAACAGACAAATCAACATATATATATGTTGACATATATACATATATACATTTTACAGCATATATTGAGCAAGGGTTAAAAAAAATTTTTCTTTATCTTTATTACTGATGTGATCTGCCTTGTTACAATAACTCCTTCATTCTTTTAATGTTTTTTTATTTCTCTATATAGTTTATAATTAAATGCACGTCATCTGTCATTTCCATAACTTATCCAAATATCAAATATTACCTTTTCTTTAATCACTCATACCAAATGTTCCATATTTCATAATAGTCACTATCTTGTTTATTTTTTAACAATTTGGTTAGGCTATCCATCTCAGCACATTCATGTATTTTTTTAATCGCCATATCCTCTGAAGGAATGAAAGACAGTTTCCAGTTTTGTGAGTAGGTTATTCTGGCCGCAGTTATGATGTGTAAAATTAAATATTGAAATTTTTTCTCCATGTTTAAATCTATCATACTTAGCAGAAAGGTTTTGGGTTCAAGTTTTAAATTTTGTTTTGTTATATTTAAAATCCAGTTTCTAATATTTCTCCAAAACTTCTGAGCACATGGGCAAGTCTACCACATGTGAAAATATGGTTCTTGTGTGTAGTTAACATTTCCAACAGTTGGGTGGTAGGTTGGGGAACATCTTAGCCAGTCTCGCAGGAGGTAGGTGCCAGCGATGAACCATTTTATATAAGTTTTCTTTATACAAGATTGACATGGTTAATTTGTAATTTGTTTGCCAGATGTGTTCCCACTTATCTAATTCAATACTATGACCCACGTTTTTAGCCCAAATTATCATAGATTCTGTGACTGTTTCTTCTTTTAATTTGTAGTTCAAAAGATATTTATGTTTTACTAATTGTTTTCTTTTCCTCTCCTAGCCATATTTTATCTAATTCTTGTGGGGTCATATTAAAGCCAAATTGTTCTCTATCTTTTTTATAATGGGTTTATATTTGTGCAAAGGGCCACCATGCTATCTCCTTTCCTTGAATTTGTATTTGTTTCCTATTTTTAAACTCTCCAGTATCATATAATAAATCTTTATAGCTGACAATATTTTCATAATCCAATATATTTGGATGTGTGACTGCTTCCAATGTAGATAGCCACAATGGAACCTTTGGGTAGTGGTTTTTTTTAATCTTTCCCAGGGCTTTTCTTAGTCTTAGTTGAGGGGCAAGATTCTTGGTCGCTGTCACAGTTGCCCACACTGGCAATTTTTCTATAGTTTGGTTAGGACATTCACATTTCACAGAGGTGTGCATGTACTTTTCCCAAAAGTCTGCTTCCCACACTTTTGGGGGGATGTGACAGACCATCATGAATAGACCATTGCTTTGGGACCTTGATGTGATATGTCAGAATAGAGCTGAGTTTTTGGATTTGACACCTTAAATGAAAGAGTTGCTCAGTTTAATCATCACAAAGGAACTTGAATTTTAATGAGGTGTCCAAAAGACTCTGGGTCTTACTTTAACGAAAGAGGGAAATAATTACTATATCTTATTGGGATTAGAGTTGGATGTTCACAAAGGTAGATAGAAACAACTACATTATCTAAGCACCCGCTCTTCCATATGTTGATTGAAAGAACAGACCAGAAATCAGTCACGTGAGTTTGTACCATAATAATCTCTCATGCTAGATTGTGAAGTTGAAAACATAGATTATAGTTCATACTCTTCATTTCATTCCTCAATGGATTGATTCTGAATGGAAAGAGAGAAATATGTTTGTTTCCTTCTGTTAAAAATATATTGTAAATCTAATAAGCACAATGGAAGTCTGCTGCACACGATAACAGTTCTTTCCCTATAAAAATTGATATTTTTATTCCTACCTTTTCTTTAAGTCTGCTTTTATTATGGCATAGCAATCTTTTGTTATACATAAAGAGCTATATGCTTTACAGCTATTTTGCTTGCTTGGTTGAAAAGTTATTTGTCAGTTTACTCTCAATATGCTTATCATGTAGAGAATTACATAATATCATGGATTTGACATACATATTTAACATTTAATGTATTGTAATCTTGCAATCATAGAGTTTTGTCTTGTAGAAAATGGCTAAAAGCATAGAGGAAAATCTTTTTTTTTTTTTTTTGAAAACAGTTTTATTGGTTTTTTTAACAGACAAAAACAGACAAAACATAAAAGCATCAGCTCTCTTCGATACTTATATACAAACAGTGTGTCGGTTGATTCATCAGTTTTGTGCATCCATTTCGTAGTCTCAATTATAGTTATGTTACATAATAACTCTTATTTTCAATCCTAACTTATATATCCTCATATCATTGTTAAAAAAAATCATTTGACTATACTTTTATTCATTCATACTTTATGAGATAACTATAATTTAAGTAATTTATTCTATAACAAATCATATAATCATGCCAATTCTATCCTAAAAAAAAAACACTTTATAGATATAGTATCTAATAACAAAAGAAAAAGAAAAAACAAGAATATTCCTTATTATCTAAAATTCTAAGTATTCTATTGTCATATTTCATCATCTAACCATTGATAGAAAAGGTCCCAAATTTTATAAAATTGTTTATCTTCTTGCTCTCTAATTTCAAATGTCAATCTACTCATCTCAGCACATTCCAATATTTTCTTAATAATTTCTTCCTGCAATGGAATTTTCTCATTTTTCCAATTTTTAGCAAATACAATTCTAGCTGCAGTTAATACATTTACAATCAGATATTTCAAATCTTTACTGTATACAGCTGGTAGAATTCCCAATAAAAAAAACTCTGGTTTCAAATCTATGTGTTTCTTTGTCATTTTTTCCAGCCACATGCGGATTTTAGTCCAGTATTTTCTAGTCCACTACATATGGTAATATGAGCCAGGTATCTGATGACATTTCCAACATTTTTCAGATTTATTCTTAAACATTCTTGCTATCCTTGTCGGGGGGAAATGCCACCTGTAAAACATCTTATACAAGTTTTCTTTATAAGCTGTAGACATTGTCATTTTATAATTTTGCGACCATAGTTTCTGCCATTTCTCTAGATCAATCCCATATCCAAAATTCCTCCCCCAAGCAATCATAGTTTCTTTAACTTATTCTTCCTCTAGCTTAATTTCCAATAAATAACCATATAATTTTTTAATCACCTTTTCATCAGTACCCATCAAGATCTTATCTAAATCAGTCTGTTTATCGTAAAATCCCTCTGTTTTGGAATCCTCATCATACCTTGAGTGTATTTGCACATATGAAAACCAATTCATCTTTATACCTTGTTCCTCTAGATTTTGTATCAATTTAAGTTCACCCTTTTCATCTAATAATTCCCCATATCTAACTGTTTGTTCCTTCTTGTAAATTATAGGATAAGAAAATGCTTCTATCGTCAATAACCAAACAGGAATTTTCAAATAACATTGTTTTTTTTATCTTCTCCCAATTTCCAAAGGGAGAATAGGAAATGTATATATATATATATAAAAACAGTTCGGTTATCTAGTAAGTAACAATGAAGTCCGGTAGCAAAATAAAAAAAAAAGCCTCGCTTTGACGTCTCCCTTAAAAAAATGCCGCTTAATCAGTTTTGTCAAAAATCACACAGATTTCTTCTAGCAATCAAAGTGTCCTTTCAAGCTTCAAAAAATTGAAAAAAAAAAGTTTCTCACCCAGCCGACACACTTTCTCTTTCAGCCTCTTCCTTTCCGGTGCTGCCCTGACTTCAGCAGCTTGGGGGCTGCCTCTCCGCTGCCAGCAAAAGGGACTTCTCCTGGGTCATCCAGGGACTTTGTGGTGTCCCTGGGATCCACAGGGTATACCCTTCACGATAGCCGTCCCTATGGGACGGTTTAGGTCCGTTTGGACCGGCCAGGAGCGAAGATATCGGCTGCAATCGTAGAGCTCGATTGCAAGCCGTATCGTCACGGCGCCAGCTCCTCCCCTCTCCATAGAGGAAAATCTTAATGTTCAACTAAATGTTTCTTCGTATCCATCATGTTCAGGAATATGTTTTGCAAATTCTAAAAATATATTTGATAGTAAATTGTAAATCATCAGATTGTGAGAATATTTCCAGTATGGATATAGAATTAAATTTTGTGGCCATGTAAAATGACTATGACATTTGTTTATTTTAAAAGTTGCAAAACAAACAACTGATGTATAAAATTTGCAACAACAAAAAAAAAACCTAATAAAATTCTATTGCTAAAATATTGCTTTCAGACTACTTCAGGAGAAGATGTCCGTGACTTTGCCAAGGTATTAAAAAATAAATTCCGAACCAAAAGATACTTTGCAAAACATCCAAGAATGGGTTATTTGCCTGTACAAACAGTGTTGGAAGGAGACAACATGGAAACGTAAGTGAAGAATATTAATAATATCTCATTTGATAAGTTCTGAGCTTCTCAATTGGCACTGCTCCCTATATTTCCTGACTGCATAACATCTTGTTCATTTCTATTATATTTGTTTATTTTTATTGAAAGGAAAAGGCAAGCTGTGGTCTTGGTTGCTATTCTCCTTGCTTTTTATCAGCTGCAAATCCTATACTAAGTTAAATTGTTAACAAAATAAAAATATATGTTGTCTTAATGATTGCTTGAAAATTCTTCCATTTACCTATAATTTATAGTTGAGTGCATAGAAATGAACATGCCCTTTTTTCTCTTGATACGGAGATATTAATGTTTAAATTCAAATTCACAAACCTGTCCCTTGTATTCCTGTAAGATTAATAGAAAACAATATGCTAGTTATTAAAATTTGTTTTAATGGAAATTGCGCTGCAGCTTGCTGTCTTTCTATTTTTTCTCTTTTAATATTTCCTTTCTCATGTTTTGGCTGCTTTCATGGACATTCATGTTAGTCTACTGAATTTTCTTGATTTGGTTTTTTTTTTTAACCTTCCGTAATTATTTTCCTGCTAAGATTTTTCTGCCTCTCTCTTCACCTCCTCATTTTTTGTCTTGCAGTCCTATTACTCTGATCAACTTCTGGCCAGTAGATTCTGCGTGAGTACTTTTGCCAAAGTGTCCTGCTATTACTGCTGCTGTTGCATTCCCTCACTTTTGTTTTTAGTTTCTGTTCATTTTTTTTCATATGTCCATTTCCATTTTCTGTTTCCCTCTTATTAATGTTTGACAGAAAAAGAGGCAAGCCCATTTCAAGTTAGTAGAAACAACAAGTGTGAATGTATTTCACAAATTGAGTACATGATATTTATATGTTATTTTTACTTTGGAGTTTAATGTATTTAAGTCATTTAATATTTTAGTTCCACAGACTTTCTTTTTTAATCTGGAAATGGGAAATGTTTGAATTGGGGTGGGAATGAGTACTTTTGGTTGCAAAACTGATAATTTTGAGATGTAATTATACATTTTGAAAACCCTACAGAGGTTTTATTGAGTATGTAACTAGTAGATATGCATATCACTTTGTAGGCCTAGATACATAGAATTTAGGCTACATATTAGAAAGGATTTTGTCTTAACTTTGACTGATGAACAGATGTGCAACTCCATTTATGCACAATTTTTACCCTTCTGTTTAAGGGAGTTTAAACTGGACAATATTTATTCAGGCTTGCTTTTTTATCCCCTATGTTGTTATTGGTTTAACTAAATAACAGCAATTAGCAGTTACTGAAAACAGATGTTCTTATTAACTGTCTTTTGTCAAATGATAACAAGACCTGTATTTTTCTGAAAAGAATTTTGTTCATGTGTAAACCTCTCATGCTGATACCAGTACACTAAATTGGCTTATTTTCACTTCAGTTATGTTGATTTCACAAGTAAATGGCTATTTTTCTTTTTAATCTTTATGAAGTAAGTATTGGAGGATATGAAAAAAATATGCTTTTTATACAGGAATAAATCTATTGATTTAAAATATTTGTGCTGGTAAATTCATAAAGTCTGTCAAATATTAGCCAAAAGGAAGACTAAAATTAATCTATAAATAGTACTAAAAGATGTATAACCTCTGATATTGGTTTGCAAGTAATACTTATTAAAATGAGTAGCTTTAAAATTATACTGCTTAGTATAATTTATTAAATTATGCTAAATATACTAAAAGTGTTATGGTATATGAAACATAGGTTATTGTAAAGACTAACTCCACCCGATTAAGAAAGAGGCTAATAGTCTCTTTTCTGCTTTGTATCTGAAGTATTGGATTGAATGAATGTTGATATCTACAACTACATTATTGTGTCTGCAATAGATTTTAAAAAATAATTTTGACTGCTCTTACTAATCAGATGTAAACTGTAAGGGTTTGGACTGGGTTCACCTTCTTCAGCAATATTCCCCAATATTTCTTCACAAGAATTTCAGTAGAGAATGATATAACATCCCCAAAGTATATCTCCTCAATTTTGACCTTAGGAAAGGGATTTGAATTATCATGAAATTGCATACATAACCCCCATCCATTCCGTTCGGTCTAAGGAAAGCTGTCTGTCATGTTTACCCTGTGCCATGCTTTCATGATAACCCAAAACCTATAACCAGTGGTGGGATTCAATTATTTTTTTACTACCACTTCTGTGGGCGTGGCTCGATGGACGTGGCTTGGTGGTCATATGACTGGGTGGGCATGGCCAACTCGATGTCACTCACATGGAGGGGCACCTCACCTTGCTTCTCCCCGCCCCTTCCATCCCAACTAGTCCTCGCCTGTTATGGTGAGAGAGGAAGCTTTTTCAAACTCATCTTCCCCTTGATATTAGCCAATAAGATGAGATTTTGCTATCAGAAGATCTGATACACATTTCCAAATATTGTTTATCACCATTCTCTCGAAAAGACTGAGTGGAGAGATTTATAAAGAATAATAGAGTTGGAAAGGACCTTGGAGGTTTCTAGTCCAACTCATGCTGAAGCATGAGACCCTATACTATTATGGATAAATTTCTTCTTAAAAACCTCCAGTGATGGTATACCCACAATTTCTGAAAGCATCCCATTTCTCTGATTAATTGTTCTCACTGTCAGGAAATTTCTTCTTATTTCTAGGTTGGATCTGTTTGATAAGTTTCCATCTCACAGATCCATCTCATAGTTACTTCCAATTGAGCCAGGCA
This sequence comes from Pseudonaja textilis, assembly GCF_900518735.1. Next base: position 1,535,101 of record NW_020769390.1, read on the forward strand.
CCACCTATTCTATACATTTTTTTTCTTGCCTCTGTAAAATCTTATTTTACTCTCCATTAAATTGCATTTTTGGTGAGAAATGATGTTCTATAGTTGTATTCAGTTTACTAACAATGGTTTTTACAAAATGCATTACATTACAAATGTATTGAAGAATACATCTCTGCCTATACTGATAAAGATTATTCTTTTTGAACATTAAAGCATACAATCAAGCAAATATTTCCAATCCTACAAATGAAAACACATTTGAAAGGCATTTTTAAAGTAGTCAGTTAGTGGATGTCTTACCATTCTTTCCCTTCTCCTTTAATTAAATCTTTCTGCTTTATTTTTTTTTCTTGGGCCTTATTGCAATATTCCAAAATTTTCACAGATCCTTCACAAAAAACATTTGTAATTTAACTGGAATACAAAACAATCTTCTCAGTGTTTTCCTTTCTTTTCTGTTATGTACAGAAACATGCTTCTCTTTTACTGCTCTTTTTTCAAATTAACCCCCCCCCCCATGCCTACACCTGAATTTCATTCAGGTAAACCCAAAAGACAGCACTTAATCCCTACGTTATCAAAATAGAAAGTGTTCCAAAGAGAATTACTCAGGAGGGTGATATTAGCTATTCATAAACATCTTGCTCTCTAGAGATGGGGAATTATCAGACTAATTAAGCAATGCATGATTCACTGCATAGCATCAAAAGGCAGATGAGTTGCTCATTGAGACCAACAATGATACAAGCAAAAAATCAGTCTTGTTAGGAATGGCTAATAAAAACATACCCAGGTCTTTTCTTATTATAAAGTCATCCTGGACAGCGGTGGAACTTCCTCCCCTCCCTCTTTTGGGGAGATTTACAACTTCCAGCCAGGTTTACCCTGCAGCCTCACCCACCCCCACTGGCAGCTCTTGCCTGGGCAGTGGTTTGGCTTTACCTTGCCGTAACCTTCCTCCTGTGGCTGGTGGCAGAGGAAAAGGCCAGCCCCTTCAGCTCCAGCAATGTCCTTTGTGCGGAGTCCCGATCTGGGGCTTGCCATACTTAGGGGTGGTGGTGTGAGTGGTGGGGGCACGGTCCAGTTGTTTTCATTGGTCAGAGAGGCTGCAGAGCCACTCTCGCTGATGGGAAGGCTCTTGCCAGGAAGGCAAGCGGTGGCAGAGCATCCCAGAACTGCACCAGCATTGGGGAGTGTTAGGAATGTAAGTCACCTAACAGTTAGTTGGGTTGGAAAATATATAAACCAGGATAGACATTTTAATACTGTCTCTTTAAGAGAATGCTAAAACTGCAATTGGGTGTGGTTCCTCAAATGGCCATAAGTTGGAGCCAGAAACCTGGGTTGTTTAGTTCATGTTCTATTGTTTCTGGAGAGTGTTGCTGTTCCTTATTGACTGTCGACTGATCATAGTTCTTCTTGGATTTGAGGTAAGTCTGTTACTGAACTGTTTTTGATACTGGACTTTGTGATTGGGATGATCCCTGGACTGAAAACTGACTGCTTTAACTGTGAATGACTTGGACTGCTTGTTTGGACTTTACTTAAACGTTTATTGGAAGTAAAAACCTACATTTTACTATACAGTGTATCTGTGTGCTAGTTGTGTATTATTCTTCACTACTCTCACTACGTCTCCCTGTGTGCACTCATTCTCCTAACGGGGAATTACTCAACAGGGAGTTTTCTTGGGCAGCTGAAGCAGTGAAGCAAGCCAGGCAAGCCTGGGGACAGTGGGGAGGCAGCGCAGCAGCCTTAGTCAGCCAGGAGTCGACTCGACTGGGGCTTTCTTGCAGGCTCACTCACCCAGGGAGATCAGGGCCATGGCGGAAGGCAGGCAGCAATGGCGGGCGAGATGAGGCGGGATGGGCAGGGCCAGCCAAATTTTTTACCACCAGTTCGTGTGAACCGGCCTGAACCGGTGAATCCCACCACTGCCTATAACCTAATAACACTTTTTAAAATTAATACCATAAATTCATGAATGGTTTCTTGATAGGTTGATATTTTGACCATTTTATGCAGTAGTTTATACTATTTTAATATGGTTTGTAATCTAGAGGCTATAAAGTTTTAGAGTCAGTGATAATAAATTGAGCATGAAATTCAAAAGTGTGCTAAGCTTCAAATTCTGTTCAGTTGAGAGTAAGGCATATGCTACTCTAAGCCTGGGAATCAGTAAAGGTAGTAAGACTCATATAGCACCTCATACTTAGGTGTCTGTCATGCTTGGCATAGTTTCTCTCCTTCTTAGCTAATTAGGATTTATTATTTTAGAACAGAACTTTGTTTTCATTTAAAATCTCCATAGAGTTTCAACCGATGAAGATATTTTCCAGAGTTTCTCCTTTGCTTTCTGTGACCCTTGTAGAATTATTTTGTGGATTAACAATCTTAAGATTTGGCTAATAAAACATAGTCCATAAGAATTATTCTTTTCTCTTGATATACTGTATGTGTCCTAGAAAGAATATCAGGAATTGGTAACTATTTGCTCAGTCTATACATCAATTATAATCAATGTTTCTATAAAATTACTAGTCCTTTTTGGATTATTCTAGAAGCCCTATATAAAAATCTGTAGCTCTGGGTTGTTTTTTGAATCTATTTTCGCTGTTTGAGCCGCTTGTGGCAGGATGCCAGCTGAGCTGGTGTGATGAAGCTCGCAGTAGTTCATGAGTGAAATGCCAGAACAAGTCCTGCAGGGTCCTGCTCCAAGAGGCTGCACCAATATGACAAACCTCATGGCGGTGCCACTGCTCCTGCGTGCAGCTCAGGAGACCTGGGTATTTGGGCATTTGGGCAGCCTTTATGTGGCCAGGATGCCTGCAGGATCCCTGGCTTGTGAGTCCAGCGAGGCCCAGCATTTGGACTCTGGGGTGCTCTTCTCCCCCCAGGCGGCAGACGTGCATTCACGCTCACTGACACTGGCCTGCTGATCTCGGGCCGCCAACACTCTGAGGGAGGGTCAAGCCCAGCTGGCTTCACGTGGGACATGAGGCGCTACAAGGGCGCCCATTTCTCGCATTGGCCAGGTGGGCGTTGCCTATACAGAGGCTGAGCCTCAGGGCACCACCCTGAGCAGGTGCTGAGCTGGATGCATGGGCGGATCAGTCCCCTTACCCAGTTGCTCTCCACTGTTTCTCATCAAATGTCTCTCTGTGTGTGCATGTGTACAGGTGAAACTTGAAAAATTAGAATATCGTGCAAAAGTTCATTTATTTCAGTAATGCAACTTAAAAGGTGAAACTAATATATGAGATAGACTCATTACATGCAAAGCAAGATAGTTCAAGCCGTGATTTGTCATAATTGTGATGATTATGGCTTACAGCTCATGAAAACCCCAAATCAGCAATCTAAGAAAATTAGAATATTACATGCAATCAATAAAACAACGATTGTACATAGAACAATATCAGACCTCTGAAAAATATAAGCATGCAATGTACTCAGTACCATGTCCAGGATCCGTCTGTGTGTGGTGGCTCGATGCACTGACTCCAGCCTCAGTCCAATCCTCCCTAGGCTGCCGTCATCCCTGCTGCTTGTGCACCTTTTTCTTCCACACTTTTCCCTTCCACAGAACTTTCTATTAATGTGCTTTGATACAGCACTTTGGGAACATCCAACTTCTTTTGCAATTACCTTTTGAGGCTTTCCCTCCTTATGGAAGGTGTCAGTGATGGGTTTCTGCACAACTGCCGGGTCAGCGGTCTTTCCCATGATTGTGATTCCTACTGAACCAGACTGAGAGACCATTTAAAGGCTCAGGAACCATTTGTAGGTGTTATGGCTTAATTAGCTGATTAGAGTGGGACATTTTGAGCCTAGAATATTGAATCTTTTCACAATATTCTAATTTTCTGAGATTGTGGATTTGGGGTTTTCATGAGCTGTAAGCCATAATCATCTCAATTATGCCACATCACGGCTTGAACTATCTTGCTTTGCATGTAATGAGTCTATCTCATATATTAGTTTCACCTTTTAAGTTGCATTACTGAAATAAATGAACTTTTGCATGATATTCTAATTTTTCAAGTTTCACCTGTATATTTCAACAACTCTTGGGAATTGTCCTAATTTCTTTTCAGTACTCTTTTTGTTCCTGTCTTTTGGTGATCCACATTTCTTGGGGAGAGTTGTTTCACTTTCCTCTCTTGAACCCTTTTGCTGTAGCATACTTAAAAGCAATTAATTGCCTCTGTATCTAGCTTTATTGTCAGTTAATTGCCCATTGCAGTTTTCTAGTCAGCTTCTACAGGTCTTGCAATTAACTACAAAATCAATCTTTATGTTTAAAGCAATCAGAAGCCCCCATTTTGGATATGCAACTGCAGATTTGTCATAGATAACTTTTGAAAGTTTGGGGGTAGGGGACAAATTCAGTTATTCAAGCAATTAAGACATTGCCTGTGAATTGGAGTATGGATTTATCTTTGAGCCCTTGCAAAGGTGCATCAGCAGGAAGGTACTATGATACTATTTCATTTTAAATTCATCATCTAAATTCCCTTACTAGATATAATTATTTTCCATTGTTTGTTTCTAAGTATGCATGATGAACTGAAAAAGCAAGCTACTTTGGATTGCCTTTTTATGAAATGGAATAAACATATACACTTCTTTTTTCTTTTCTTCTAAAAGATATGTACAGATTAGTTGCAGTTCAAAGATTTGCAAGCTGACTTCTCTGATCTCATAAAGCTCTTTTCCTTCACATTTATAGGAAGGCAATGTTTAGTACTTAATGGTATTTATTTTCATTCTGTCTAAAGCAGGGGTGTCAAACTCAAGGCCTGAAGCCCACATCCAGCCTGCAGGGCATTTAGAACTGGGCCATGGGACCAGCCTGGAAATATCAAAGGACCGGCCTGCGGTCCCTCTGCCAGCCAAAACGGGCCACGGGGGGCACATGCCCCTCCCCCTGCAGCCTGTTTTCTGCCAGCAGAGTCCTGCAGGAGGCTATGGAAGCCAAAAACAGGCTGCGGAGGGCCACATGCAGCATTCCACGCCCTGTTTTGGCCAGCAGGGTGCTGCAGGAGGTGTCCGTTCCATCTCCACATCCTCCACTGACCAACAGAGAAGAACTACAATGCTGATCCAGCCCTCGAAGAAATCCAGCTTGACACCCCTGGTCTAAAGGGTGTCTTCATTGGAGTAGTTGACACAAATTAGAAAATAATTACTATAGCTTGTGATGTTAGATCAAGAGAACAAAGTCTCTGCATAATATGAACTGAAAAAAAATGTCTCGGAACTGGGCAAAGGATAACTTGTATAAAATATTTCATAGGAAACAGAACTGGCATAACAATCTGAAAACTTTAGAAACCTTAGCACACCTCTTTTGCCAAAGACAATTTTGTCTATTTCCTCTAAGAATTTCTTGCCCTAGCTTGAAAAACAACACAGATTGCAAATAAATCCTGTTCTTAGAGTCAGCAAAGCTCTGATTTCAGAGCATTTTTTTCCTTTCTAAGAAACTAGTGTTTATTAATCAATTATTAATCAGAGTTTTCTGCCTTGTAGGCCTGCTTCATCCCCTCAGCTTTCACATGATGATACGCATTCACGCATTGAACATTACGCTAGCAGGTATGAGATCAGGTGGCTTGTTAGGGAAATTTTCCTTGAAACATTTTTTTTAAGTAAATCATCATTGCAATAATCATTGCTCAGATGTTAAGAAATGAAGTTAGGCACATTTCAAATTCCTAAGATGTATGGTATACGTGTTTACTGATCCCTTTGCATGTTTACTAATTTCTGCTAATCAGCTTGCTAACTAATCTGCATGTAGAATTACTGCATGATATTTAGAATGTATGTTAAGTAATTGAAAACAGGAAATGAAGAACACATGGTTTTATTTACAAGTAATCTCTGCTTTTGTTCAAAACATACTATGCGGGTTTTTTTCTGGAAATATACTTTGGTATATACTACTGGACAACCATGTAGTAGAACAAAATAATAATTTACACCTAGTATCTAATACTCAATACATAGGTCATAATTTATAACTTTAATTCAGCTTTTGATAAACAGGATATTGAACTGCTATTTAAAAAATATAAAACAAGGCTACATTCATTTATTTTTACAAAACTAGTATCATAAATATTACAGGATAAGTGGCTAACTTGTATCACTATTTTTGTATGCTCATAAGAAATTAAGGAGGGATAGATACAACAAAAATACTTCGTTTTATTGCCAAGAAAAGAGCTGATTTTTTAACATTTCATGTGCATTGAGCAGAAGACAATTTATTCTTGACTGAAATCCTACACAATAATGAGAGTTTGTCTGTCTGTAGTGAATATTCCAGGATCTCATAATTATATTTTTGTTCTTAGTTTTAATTAGGAGAAGATACAGTGAGTTTTAAGGTGTTATCCTTTCTTCATAGGCTAGCAGAAATGGAGAACACCAATGGAACATATATGAATGATAGCATTTCTCCTAATGAGAGCATGTGAGTATGTCTCTGAGAAATTATAGGAAATTTAACTTATATGCATGCTTTCAGATTTCTGTAGTAAGTTGTTAAGCATAAAGATTATCCACAGTATGTATCTAGAAAGTTACATAGAATTCTACTCCAGGTTACTAGATGCCAGACTCTATTGAAGGTAATATTTGAAATTTGACATCACCTTCTTATGTAAAAATGCATTAAAGGAGAAACAAAAATATTATTTTTGTAACTATTTTGAATATATATTTTTGTTTCCCTTTTAAAGTTCAACAGATGTCATAGATAAAAAACATAGTCTTTGATCAAATGTAGAAATTCTGATGATTTTCATGAAGCCACAAATAAGACTGGAATAGCTGCTGATTAAAATCCTTCATCAAAGCTGTTCCAAAGCTCAGTAGAGGACTAAACAAGATTCTAAGTACTGATCAATCTTTAATGTATTTATTTGTTCAAAAGTCAGATATGTATATTTGTGTTTTTATTCCTAATGAAGCAGCCTACACTATACGATTATTAAAACTTTTAATCATATCAAGATAGTATTATCCATTTTACTGAGACTGTAGAGTTTCTATCAGTTACCACATATTACCATTTTTAAGGTAATTATGTAATAGTTATTTTTGTATAGAATGAAGAGAGAGAAAGAGATTTTAATAGATTAAATAAGTGTTTTTGGCTGAACCCTTATTGCTTCCTAATTTTTTAACAAAGGATCAGGAACAGTGTTTATATTAGCACTAAGTTCTTCTACAAAGTGAAGAAATTTCCTAAAGAATTTCATTTTTGAATCTGTTTTAATTTTCATTTCATTAAAATGAACTGATTTGAGGAAAGTATCATTTGTTAAATATCTATTTTTAAACATTATACAATGTAAGGAGATAAACTTTAACTAAAGGTAAATAGTATTTAGCTGAACATTAATTTATGACTTTTATAATTTAACTTTAATGGAATAATCTAGTTATTTGTTCATTCATTCATTCATTTATTACTATAAAGAGAAAGAATGTGGGGAGGCCCTCCAGATATTGTCTGCCTTGCTTCTAAGAGCAAATTTATATTGACTGGTTTCTGGATCTTATTACCAGCTTAATTCAAATTTCATCTAAATCTACAGCAGGCGTGTCAAACTCAAAGCCCACGGCTGGATTCAGCTCATGGGGTGGTTAAATCTGTCCCGCAGGGTCAGCCTGGAAATAGCAAAGGACCAGCCTGTGTTGCCTCTGGCAGCCAAAATGAAGCACCAGGGCCGTATGAGGCCCCCTGACTCTGTTTTCAGTCTGGAGGGCCTCCTGCAGCACTCTGCCAGCCAAAATGAGGTGCGAGGGAGCTGCATGCAGCCCCCTCCATGCCTTGTTCTGGCCAGGAGAGTGCTGCAGGATGCTATCCAGGCCAAAAATGGAGCACAGGAGGGGGCACATGCCCCCCCACACCCCATTTTGGCCAGCAGGGTGCTGCAGGAGGCATCCGTCCCATCTCTTCCCCCCCCCCCCCAGCTGGCCTGTGGAGAAGTACAATGCTGATCCGGCCCTTGAAGAAATCCAGTTTGACACCCCTGATCTAGAGGTATTTGCAAATACAGTATAGATAATCTTCAGGAAACAATGGTAATTGGGACTGAGAAGCCTTCTACAAGCAATGCGGTAATGAAGTATAATGACAAATGTGGTTTAGCAACAGCAATTCCAGCTGATCAGATTGTCATTGTTAAACAAGTACCATGCAGATCGTTAAGCAAGGACCTCATTGCAATCACAATTTCCAAATTCCTGCTGGCTGAGTTCCCTGACAGGGAACATTGGAAATTGTGATAACATGACAGTGAGTGTGGGTATGATGGCTGCATATGCAATGGTTGCATATGTTGTTTTCCTTCTTAGAAAACAAGCTGGTGTGACATTAATTTGTATCTGGACATAGCAATAAGCCTGTTGATCTTAAACATGAGTCGCCAAGACACACGTATGCACGTGCGCACACACACTATTTGTGTGTTTGTGTGTGTGTGTGCACACACACACACACACACACACACACACAGTTAAGAAAGAAAGAAAAGAACGACAAGGAAAAATAAGAATATATATATAAATGCATTTATATTTTAACTTCTCTTCTTTTTTTCCTTAAAGAGATGATGAGCATTTGCTAATCCAGCACTACTGCCAAAGTTTAAACCAGGAATCACCACTCAGTCAACCTCAAAGTCCTGCTCAGATTTTAATTTCTTTAGAAAGTGAAGAAAGAAGTGAGCTGAAGAGAATCTTTGCAGACTTGGAGGAAGAAAATAGGTAAGCTTCCATTCATTGACATACTAAATAACTTTCAAACCAGAAAGCAATACAGTAGAAAAGAAGTTAGCTTATATGTAATTTACCAATTTAACAGATGTATTTCTTTTCTACATATGAATGTGATTTATCATGTTAAATGTCTGGATGATGTAATTCCATTATACTTAACCAACAATACAAATTTTAAAATCTTATAATAAAATATAAACTTTGGGCTGCCATAAAGAACTTGAAAATTGTTTGCTATTTTTTATGTATTCATTGTTTTCTTTAATTATGTATAAGTAAATATATTTAATAGTTATGGGTGGTCTCAACTTACAACCACAATTGGAACCAGAATCTCAGTCATTGAGAGAAGCAGTCTTTAAGTGGGACATCATGTGACTGCTTTGCTCAATTACTGCAATACTGACAATCTTAATTGTTAAGCAGATGGAGTCCCAAGTAAAGACTCTATAGGGAGGTGACACTGAGCTATAATATCAGGGCTAAGGTGAAAGTCAGTTCATCAGTCTCAGCCAGCTGCCATACCTCCATACCTCAACTTGACCCCTAGTGCCACCATTGCCACTGAGAAATGCCCCCTCATACTATCTTCCAAGGTGTGCTAGCCTTGGGTAGCTATCTTTCATCATTGAGAGAATTGGCTGCATTCTCACAGAGCTTCGAAAGTCTCCAAATCACATTAAGTTTATGGAACAGTGCAAGGAGGATTCAGAAAAGAAGGCATTGCATGATTACAAGCTTTTTTGGATAGGTCAAGTGGGCTTCTCGGCAGCCAGAGAAAACTGCCTGAAGTTGAGTGGCATGCAGCAAATCTTGGGGAGTGTTTGGGGCAATTGCAGCATATCTCAAGGTTCACACACAATGAGGTAGGGATATAGAGGGCACAAAAAATTGACTTGAGGGGATCCACTACTAAGGCAATAGACAAGCACAGTTTCAGCCCTTTCCAAAAAAACTAACTTGAGAAAAGTCTCACACAGTCTGCTCCTTAATTCACATGAGCATAAAAGTGAAAGAAGAGGGAAGCACATTCAGACTTAGATTCTGCTGTTCCAATAAAAGTAGTTTAAAATCTATATGGCACCTTTGTATGCCTGATGGGGAATATATGCAGAGGCCTCAATGTAAAATTTGATATCTAAAAGACCATAACAATAGATGAGCTATTACATTCAATTTCTTAATTTTCTTATTCCAAGTATGTTTATTACTATTGATTGCAAACAGATAACAAGCAACAAGTTTTGTCTCCTGATACAAAATATTAAGACCATCCTATGTCAATTGTTCATTTCATTTCTTTCTTTAAATCACTTAGGAGTATATATAAAGGATATTTCATAGGAGCTACTTTTCAATTTATAGAAGGATGTCTGTCTCTATTGAAGAAATCCATACAAATCTGATTAACTGTGCCTTGTAACATTTGCACTGAAAATATGAATAAAAAAGCAGTGAAATATAATGATTTTTAATAATCTGGTTCAGAAACTCCATTATAAAAACAGTTTTCATGGACTGAAGCCTTTAATTTAGTACAAATTAAACCTTTAAAACAAGAGTCTTCAAACTTGGCAAGTTTAAGACTTCTGGACTTCAACTCCCAGAATTCATGATCTAACATGATTGGAGGAGGAATTCTGGGAATTGAAGTCCACAAGTCTTAAAGCTGTCAAGTTTGAAGACCCCTGCTTTAAAAGGTTACTTTCAGCTATAGAATGGAAAAGCATGCATATTCATAAATGTATTTATTTTTATTCTTTCATTAGAAACCTGCAGGCAGAATATGACCGGTTGAAGCAGGAACATGGTCACAAAGGACTATCTCCACTGCCATCCCCGCCTGAGATGATGCCCAATTCACCACAGAGTCCAAGAGATGCTGAACTCATTGCAGAAGCCAAGTTGCTTCGTCAACACAAAGGTCGCCTAGAAGCCAGGATGCAGATCCTAGAGGATCACAACAAACAGCTAGAATCACAGCTACATAGACTAAGACAGCTATTGGAACAGGCAAGACATCTGCTTTTCTCTTTTATTTGATAATGTGCTTTTAAATTTAATTTGCTTGTACTTATTGTATCACAAAATAAAAATGTAGTACTCTAGGATTGTATAAAATATAAATATGCAAACTGAAATCCTCTGTAATATTGAAAACCTTCCTAAATTGGTGAGATTTACTTTTCAGTACATTTGTGTGATGGGTGTGCTAGTCATCATACTGCTAACTTTAAAATTAACCATTATAATTTCTGGTATTTCAGCCTCAAGATGCAAAGGTGAATGGTACAACCCAGTCTTCTCCTACCTCAGTACAGAGGTCAGAAAATAATCAGCCAATCCTTCTCCGTGTTGTTGGTAGTCAGACTACAGAATCTATGGGTAAGTTAAAATTGAAGCATTTTTTAAAATAATTGTATTAAAATAATTTTATTCATATTCTCATTCATGATAACTTCATACACAGAAACATGATAGTTGTTTCTTGATTTAAATTTTCTCTTGTTTCCTGTGCTGGGGCTCTTTTCTATATAGACTGATTTATTTGTAGAGTCAGTTGCTGGAGGAGAGGCAAGCTGACAGTGTTATTAATTAATGTCTATACACACAATCTGCTAAGCATTATAGAAAATAGTATGGAAGCTCATTTTGTTTTATTTTGTTGTGTTATCGTGTGAAATTTTATATACAGCATGCGTGTGTGATACTATAAGTCAGTAGTAAGCAACCACAAGCCTATATTCCCCAGAGTTTCATTTATAGTTCCTTTAATGTTTTGTGATGGGATGGGTTAGAAGGGGGTGCTTTAACATCTGCAAATTTAAAACAAATGCAAAATGTAAGAAGAGTTCTAATAAGTTTCATTTTGTCTATGTTCCATCAGTTACTACCCTGGGGCAAAGCGAAAAGCCTGAAAAAAGTTTCCAATCTCTAACTGATTTTTTTTAAAATTCATAATAGTGCCCAAAGAGAACCAAGCAAATACTTTTTGGCAAAACTATCACCACCTAATTTTTTTCTAGCTATTTTTAGTATGTAGCAATTTGTGCTTATTGTATTTCTCAAAGCTGTTCTATGGATTCAACTCAACTACCTTGTCTTCTGGATGGATGTAAATATTCACAGAAGTGGATCTGTCAGGTTACAGAACTTTTCCCATTCAAGCAAGAAGAATGAACTTCTGAAAACGTATCAAAAGGAATCCTTTATTGAGATGAAATAATTCATGTAGGGGTCAAAAGCAGTGTCTAAGGTCTCTCAGGCATGTAGAGATAGATAAGGGAATTTAAAACCCCTCCCCTGATGTGTATTTAGTAAAACAAAGAGCCAACTTTTTAATTCCCCCACCCCCTTTTTAGAAGAGCTTTTACAGAGTTTCCCAGGGCACATCTCACTGTGGAATTTTTATGGTCTCTTCATCTTCTGGCTGTCTCTTTCAGAGGTGATAGGTTCCGGCCATCTGGGTTTCATCTTTCCATTGTATCATGTGTAGGTTATACAAATTCGTTATAAGATTAAATACATTCAGGTTACATCAATAAGGATATCTTTATCAGTCTCCCCCCTGCTTTTCTTCTTCTATTGAAGAAATGACAGATACACGGATCTGACATCCTGCCCTCCTTAAAAAACAGATAGGTCTACCTGGAAAAAACAAAATCATGCGTTACATTTGTGGTTTTGGGAGTTTAGCCCTGTTAGGATTTCGATAGCGCAGTCTGTGGCGTGATGGGGTGGGAGTTGATCACAAGCTTCCTTGCTAAATGCTTGGGCCAGATCCTGGTACTCATTGGGGATGTTAATGGGTTCAGCCGACTATCCAGTCATGGCTGACTCTCTGTTCTCTGTTCCTTTCTTTATCCTTTCCTCTGAGCTATTTGCAAATACTACATCTCTCTGGAATTGTACGGTTCCTCTCCTCCAATTTATTTTTGGATTCCATTTCCGCAGCCATGTGACATCTAGGACTAGTGGCTCTTCCATTCCTGGGGCTACAATGAATGTGAGCATCTCACTATGGTTCCCTAGTCTTATTTTCTGTGGTCAACCTAGCTGGCTCCCCCCCCGCCATAGTTCCATCTAATTGGCAGAAAGCGATGGGATTTTCCATTTCTTTCAGTTGGGTCCCCAATTTCTCTGCAAGGGAGGGATTTATTAGGCATTGGGTGCATCCCGAATCGAGCAACACTGCAACTTCCTCCCCTTTCCCTCGGCTGGAGATAAACAGTCTTAGGGGTAGAGTGATTAGTTCAATTGGTTTGCTTACCAGTGGGTCATCTTCGGATCGCTTTCGGACTGGCTCAGGTCCCCTCAGAGCATTGGGGGTTCTTCCTCTGGGTTGCAGGGTGATTGGAATCCCACAGCTACTCAGCCTCTCAGACCAGTCTCCTTTCCACGAGGGCTGGATGTTGCAGGTTTCCCCCCTGATGGGTGGTCTGGCTTTCTGGCAAGGCTTTTTGAATGGCATTCTGCTGCGTGGTGTCCCTCCTTTCCACACTTAAAGCAACCAGACGTTCTTGGAGTCATGGTGGTTTGGGGTTTGAAAACTTCCCGTTTCCCCTGGGGTGGGGATCTTTTCCAAAACTTGCCACTGCGGTACCGGTTACAAGTCATGTCTATCTCCGCCTCCTCTGCCATCATGTACCATTCATGCAGGAGGTTTGGGCCCCACGGGCCAGGCAGGCAGCATATAGGTCATCATTTAGTCCATCTTTGAACCAACAGACTAGGATATCCTCCGGCCAGTCAACTCGGCCAGCCAGGTCACAAAATTCCTCGGTATATTCAGCTACCAGGCGACGGCTTTGCTTTATGACTCTGATGCGGTCTCGGGCTTTTCTATCGGCGAGAGGGTCTTCAAAGCAGTGGCGTAGGGCCATCATGAAGCGGTCGAGTTTCCTTAATTCTGGGGTGTTGATGTTGTGGAGTATCACCATCCATCTGGCTGCTGCCCCTTCAAGCGCCAGGGTGATGACTCATACTTGGGATCCCTGGGTTGGGAAATTCGGCCCGTATTCTTGCATGTAGGTGAGGACTTGTGCCACGAAAAATCCCAGTTTCTGGGGGTCCCCATCGAATTTTACTCCCGGGGTGGAACCTTCCTCTGCAGTTGTATGTCTCTGGGTTGGCCAGAGTTAATCCCCTGTACTGGGGTGTTTAGGGGTCGGGTACCTGGTATGGCTGCTGGTTCTTCAGCTTGTCCCGCTGCCTGATCATTCTCCGGGGTGGCGGCTTGGGTTCTCTCATTTTCTGGTTCTCTCGCTCTCCTGCGTTGGTATCCTGGTGCATCCCTCACCTCGAGGTTCTCCAGGGCTTCCCTCATGAGGTGATTTATGTACCATCTCAGTCAGTCGTCAGCTGGTGGCTCCTCGTTCCCTTTCTGATCCGATAGGGCCTCCAGCTCCAATTTCCACCCAGGTTTACAATTACCCCAGGTGAGGGTTACTTTCCTAGTTCTTCCATCCCAGCTGTCTCTCTTTCCTATGCCCATAGACTACTGGGGCTTTGTGGAGGTCTCATAGGCAGCTTCACTATCTTCAATGGGGTGCACTGAGTCAGTATCTGGTTGGGTAACTGTCGACATTACTCCCCAGCATTCGGCTTCCCCTTGGTCCTTGCTGTACTCAGACATTTTCCTTTTTTTTTGCAGGGTCCTCTCGGTAGAGTGAAGATTTTTTTTTAAAAAAAAAAATCCTCTCGGGGCTTACCTCTGTTGCAGACGCTCTTTTATGTCAGGCTACAGAATTTTTCCCATTCAATCAACAAGAATGAACTTCTGAAAACGTATCAAAAGGAATCCTTTATTGAGATGAGACAATTCATGTAGGGGTCAAAAGCAACATCTAAGATCTCTCAGGCATGCAGAGATAGATAAGGGAGTTTAAAACCCCTCCCCTTATCCTGATATGTATTTAGTAAAACAAAGAGCCAACTTTTTAATTCCCCCACCCCCTTTTTAGAAGAGCTTTTACAGAGTTTCCCAGGGCATACCTAATTCCCCCCACCCCCTTTTTAGAACGATCTTTTTCAGAGTTTCCCAGGACACATCTCACTGTGGAATTTTTATGGTCTCTTCATCTCCTGTCTGTCTCTCTCAGAGGGGACAGGTTCCGGCCATCTGGGTTTCATCTCTCCATTGTATCATGTGTAGGTTATACAAATTCGATATGTATTAAATATATTCAGGTTACATAAAGAAGGATATCTTTATCAGTCTCCCCCCCATTTTTTTTCTTTCTTCTTCCATTGAAGAAATGACAGATACAATGATCTGACAGAATCATTATTCACTACTGGAATCTCTCAACAGTGTCTTACAAATTTTGCTGCTCCCCTGACTCCCCTATGCCAGAAACATAGTTTACCATAAAAACTTAATTGAAGTGTAGAGCTTCTGTATACTGAAGCATCTAACAAAAATAAAGTTGTTTGCAATGTGTGATAGTTATTAAAGTTCTGAGTGCCAAAATTAAAATAATGGTTGCACAGTTGCTCTCTGTGAGAATTTGCTTTCACTTGTATTACATTTAATTGAGTATGGAAATGAATTAGAAGCTACTAATAACATAATAACCCAAAGGTAGCTTCACATACAATGCAGCCAGAAAGTTATGTATAGTCATAGCAACACAATTATGTAAATGGTTGGCACTTGTATGCTACTCATCTCCCAAACATTCTATCACTCAAAGTTCAATGGTAAACTCGGTTGCTATCTGAACTCTGCATTTTGGGTCAGTACAGTTTGGACCAATAATGTCAATCCTAAGTTATCTCAGTGTTCCATTAGCAATTAGGGTTTCAATACAATCATCAGCTTTGCTATCTGGAATTCTTTGAAGAATTCAAAGATTGTGTGGAATTTCAGAAGACCTTAGAAGCAAACTGTCTTAAGAGAGTCCCTGCCCCAGTGGACTGATTAGCAAGTCCAGTCCTATTTCTCTCTAGTAAACAACAGGACTAAAACAGAAATTTCTATTTACCATTTTTCTGTTTTTGCTCAAATACCACATTAAGTGTGGGACTTGCTGCTGCAATATTGTGATTCATTACATTTACTTCAGTCATACAATCATAAATCTGCTTTTGATCTTATTAAGTAAATAGAGGAACTAAGGATACCTATCTGCAGATCTCAAGAGTAGATTTGAAAGTTCACGTAGATTATTGAACAGTGGAAGAAATGTACTAAGAAAATGCACTATTTGATCCAACATTAGATGCAAACAATTGAATTCAAGGCTCAACTTGAGAAGGGTCCCAGTGAGGGAGGTAAGATTGTAGTAGACCAGAATAACTACTACTTCAACCTAGTGCCATCCTAATGATTACTACAGATTTCCACAGAATTCCTATGAATAACATCATGTAAGAATATGACTATTGATTCACTTGTTCATTATCTGCTAACATCTACAAAAATACTATCATTGACCATCTCCATTAGTTAGCATTTTGGTGCATTATGCTACAATAATTCTATTGCTACTTTATTGTTAGAGATATTTCACAAGATATGCATCATGCTGTAACATATAAAGCCTTATACATGTGGTAATATAAAATCCACACCCCTCTCTTCTGAGAGCTTAAGAACATAATAGATTTAATATATCATTCTTAAATCCATTTCTCTATTATTAAAAATATTACAATTATATTAGACACTATTTTGTATCCCAAAAACTTACATAAAGCTGCTAGGAGTAGTACTCAAACGTTTTCATGCTACTTATCTGTAACACATTAATTGGAGTGGCTTTGTAAACCAATTATTGCACAAGCTGTTAGATAGATGAATGCTGTGGTAGAATAGATGAAGGCAGTATATTTCTATTTTTATTTTTATTAGGTGAGGATGATCTACTAAGTCCTCCCCAGGCCACAAGCACAGGGTTAGAAGAGGTCATGGACCAGCTTAACAGTTCCTTCCCAAGTATAAGAGGTAAGCATCATTATTCAGCAGGGCATGATACAAATATATTACAGACAGTGGATCTTTCTTTCAAATTGATATTAGATTCAGAAATGCATAAGTAAAAGATGAAAGTCTAAAAGAGAAGACCACAACTTTACCTCCATAAATATTATGATTAGCTGGAAATCATAAAACGTGTAGTGCAGTCTTTGTGTTCTTTTAATCTTTTACATTTAATAAATTTATGCATTGGTACAATAATAATAAATAATACATGCATTACATAGTGCAAAAGTTAAAATATATTACTTATATATTTGGTAGAAAGGAAGTTGCTCTTTGAAAAATCAGAAAATTCCCACCACTCTATAGTTAGCTGGAGCTATTAGTTTCAATAAATAACAATTGCTCCATTTCAGGTTTTTCTGTCACATCAGTATGACTGCTCTGTCCATGAACAAAATTGTTACTATATAGTAATCATATACAAACTTATACATACATATAATATACAATTTCTGTCTGCATACTCTTTATTGTGCAGTGAGGAGCATATTCATAGCAACTGCCACTCCTTTTCCCAGCTTTATGACAACTCATCGTTCTCAAAGCAAAAGATTTGATATTTGAAAATAAAAAATACTAAATATCAGTGTAGTGGTTTATGAACATTTTTAAGCTGATAGGTTATTTTATATTTTAAGACAGTTTGTTTAGCTTATGGGCCTTTGTGTATATTCAATATGGATCTTCCTCATAAATATGAATTTGAAAGTATGTTTTTATTGTTACAAGTTATATGTACAATTTATATTATGGTAAACTGGGATGAATTCACCATATATTGGCCCTAATCCAAAATAATTTTGAAATAAATGACACTATTTAACCAAACATATATTGCCCAGTAATTACAATAGTTATCTTCAGTTAAATTTGGAGTTCAGTATTCCCTTACGCCTTTTTAATGAACTAGGTACTTGCGTTCTCAGGAAAAAAATATTTGGATTAATTAAACATCTTATGAACTTTATAAAAATTTAACAATTTATACATTTACATTCTATATGTTATTTTTTCCAAAATGATTTAAAATAACTTATGTAACTTTGTCCTTATATTTTTCACTCTTTTTAGTACAAAATAAAATATAATATTTATTTGTGATTTTAAAAAGGTAATTAGGGGTAAAATTGATAGAAAGCCAACATTTTCATCACAAATCAGATTAGAACCTATGTACAAATGTTAAGCCAAATATTCATCTTCCATCGCTTGGATTTGTTGTTTTGTTGAATAAAAGGTTATGGATATAAATTTCAGAGATGAGAATATTTAATTGAATGTTGAACAATAAATTTTTTTAGTAGAAATGTATAACAATATTTTTGTTAGCACTTTGAACTGATTTTCTGTAATCTACAATACCTCTCATTGCTCCCTTTCTTCACACAGTAAATATATTCTGTACCATGATTTAATACTTTTTATTATTGTAAGTAATTAAATATTTTAGCATAAAAGTTGACTTTTAAATCCAAACATATTTGGCAAAATAGAAAATACAATGTATTTTTCAAAGTTGTACAGGATCCATTAATGATATTGGAATTACATTGTCTTTTCCCAAATTCATGTCCTTTTTCAAAAGACTGATCTGAAGATGTGTATATCTGTTTCTTTATTTCAAAGGCTGAAAGTAAAAGAAATGTGTGTATGGGAGGCTTACTTAAAAACAAAATTGTGTGTATTTAAATACTTTGCAGCCTTTTTTTAAAAACTGTTGTTTCAAATCTATGTTAATTTATATATTTTATGTGTGTGTGTGTTTTCATTTTCTTTTTGATATATCTAATATAAAGGAAGAAATGGCTCTGGAAAGCCAGTGAATGAGGTTAGTGAACTTGAAATGCCCACTGCAAGTGCTTCTCACTGCTTCATTCTCCTTTTGCGGGGGGGGGGATCTGGTGCTGTGGCACAGCATGTGTGTTTTTCAGTACTTATTACAGGTATACTGTAATATGTAATACCTCTCAACTGTCAATGGATATAAAACTACTACCGTGTTTCTCATATAATAAGGCCGGGTCTTTTTTTTTTTGAGCCCCGAAAAAACGGCTAGGCCGTCTTTTCAAGGGTGAATTAATTTCTCCCCTCCATGCACCCTCTCCTAGAGCGCCCCGCGGGCAGCCATGCCTCACTGTTCTCTCACCAGCGCTGGCGGGAATTGTGGAAGCTACAGAGGCAGCTCCCCCGCCCGAGAAGCGGCTGAAATGCTGCTGGTGGAGGAATGCGAAGGGAAAGCAACAGTGGCGGAGAAAGCAGCAGCAGCAGGCACTGAAGATCTCGTGATTTAAAGTGCCCTGCCAAGGCCGACATCCACGCCGCCACCCACCCACTGACCCGGGCTGCAACCAGCACCATACCTGGGTCTGCAGCAAAGGCGCTCGGCGGGGCTTAAATTTGGGGGGAGGGACTTAATTTCATTTTATGCCTAGAAAACATGCTATTGGGGGGGCCGTATTGTTGGAGAAACACAGTAGAAACAGAAGAAATGCATATTTTTCATAGGCTTCCTCCAAAAATGGGCAGAGGAATATAAAAATTAAACTGTTCCTATAAAATTGTTCAAATAAATTTTTCATAGTTAATCCTAACTTGATTTGCATTTTGAGACTAGCAGGTTTCTGTCTTTTATAACTATTTGGAACATATATGTTCCAAATAATTAAATAGAATTATTTAGTTACGTTCTTTTCAAAGCAAGAGTTGAGAGGTATAAACAGCAAAATCTTTCAGATTGCAAGTTTAATGTTTGTGCCAGCTAAATTGACACTAACACCACAGATTCAATTGTGTCATTTTAAAGTATGTGTGAAAACTCAGCTTATTTAGCTGTTACAAAATTGAATTTTAATCTGGTGAGAATGAAGGTTTATTATTACAGTCAAGGACTAGTTCATAACAAAAAGATGTAAATGGAAGCAGATTTTGCATTTTGTTGAATAGCCCAATATAAACCTTGCTTTTTCCCCCCAATCTAAATATTTCATAGTTACTGTATGGAAAAATCATAGGAATTTCAATAATTTTATGTAAGCTCATAGCATTCTTGTTACTAAAATAGTTGATAGTTTACTGAAGGCATCTGCATATTTCCCACCAAATTAGATATTTAAAATGTGTAGTTTAATAAAGGGAAAGTTAAAAAATGTCAATGTGTCATAATACATCATAATGGAGAATTGAAATAGCCTTGTATCTAAATTTAACCAGTACTTATTACAGGTATACTGTAATATGTAATACCTCTCAACTGTGAATGGATATAAAACTACTACCGTGTTTCTCATATAATAATAACTGTCAATGGATATATAAGAATATGTCTCCTATTTAAGAATGGAGTATGAGGCAGAAATGGAGTTGTAGGTAAAAAACAGTAAGTTTTGAAAAAATGATTAATATATTTTAAGAAGAGCATATATCTATATTATATTAATGGAAAAATTCCAGGGAATACAATTAAAAATACTATCACAAAGTTAAAATGTAATTAAGTATAAATTAAAGAATATTTAAATAAATTATAATTTGTCTACATTTACAAAACATTTAATAATTCTTTATAATAGAAAACACCACAGTACTATATACAATATAATGTTGCAATGAAAATGGAAACTAACAGTTTCTTGATTTCTTTTTTAAAAAGGGATTGAAAAATATTTTTGTATCATTCAAATTGCAGATGCTTTAAAAGTCACATTAACATTCATTTGATTTATATACCACCTTTCATTCAGGATAGCCTGGCAGCATGACTTTTCTTTAAAGACAAAGAAAGTCCAGTTGCCTCTTGGTAAAGCATCTTTGGAACAACCATGACCTGGATGACTTGTGAATCTTCATAGGCATTTAGAACTGTATTTTTTTTTTTTGCAAACTTAGCTTAAACCCTGTAAGGGGGGGAGGGGGGAGTGCTTTTTAAATGAAGATTTAGGTGCTCCTGGGCTGTGCAAAGTCTGAAAGACTTGTAACATTATTGAAGTATGTACAACTTTATTGGTCATCCATAAGTAGTATGGTAAACACTGCTGTTCCAATTGAGTTGCTTCTATTTTTTTTTTCAGATTGCACAATTTATGTGTTAGTTAGCGATAAAGGTTGAAAATGTAATTAAACTTTTGCTCCCTTTTCAAATCCTTTGGAGCCTGCTCTAATTAAAAATAGGTGCAGTTTCTTTTCATTGTGAGAGAAGTGACATATAAGTTTAGGGCAAAGCTTCAAATAGTGCATGAAATGTATGCATAGACAGTTAAGATACTTCTTCAAACATTTTAAAACACATCTGTCAATCATTTCCATTCAAATGTGGTGATCAAAAGATTTCTTCCTGTTTTTTACAGCTTAGTATTGTAAAAGGTAAAAATGTAATAGTCACAATTACTACTACTATTACTATTACTAGTAATAATAATAATAATAATCAGCAAGATAAACCATCTACTATACATGGATGACTTAAAAATGTATGTGAAAAGCCCCACTGGACTTAAATTAATACTCAACACAGTTCAGCTGTTCAGCAGTGACATCAAAATGAACTTTGGACTTGAAAAATGTGCTATATTATCCATGCTGCAAGGAAAAATGCAAAAAATAGTAGGGATAGAACTGGGAAATGGAAACATAGTGAAAGCATTAGCAAAGGATGATGGTTGCAAATACCTAGGTGTATTGGAAGCAGATAACATCTTGAATGGAAAAGTCAAAGAGTCAGTACAAAAGGAATACATCAGGAGGTCCACAAAATATTAAAATCAAAGCTGAATACTGGAAACATAATTAAAGCCATGGGCTTTAATTAGTGATATGCTACTCAGCTGGAATCATCAATTGGACTGTGGCTGAACTGGAAAACCTGGACCAGAAAATGCACAAACTTTTAAATATGTACCACGCTTTACATCCATGAAGTGACATCGACAGGCTGTACCTGCCAAGAAAAATAAGGGGCAGAGGGCTATTGCAAATCCATCAAACTGTAGAAGAAGAAAAACTAAGTTTGAATGATTACGTGAACCGGAGTACAGAAAAATTGCTGCAGGCTGTAAAAATGGAGAACGTTATAAAAACAACAGAAACAAAGCAGAATATAAGGAAAAACAGCTGGATAACAGATTAAAT
The DNA here is from genome assembly GCF_900518735.1 of Pseudonaja textilis. Next base: position 1,557,002 of record NW_020769390.1, read on the forward strand.
AGATGGAAAACCAAAGCTTTGCATGGACAGCACTTGAAAAACATTGAAGGAAAATGTGATAACAACTTGACATGGTCATGGCTTAAGATGAGAACCATCAAGAAAGAAACGGAAGGCTTAATACTTGCTGCTCAAGAACAAGCACTACAAACTAATGCCATGAAATCAAAGATATAAAAATGCACTGAATCCAAACTGCTGACTTTGTAACGGCAAAGTTGAAACTGTTTCACATTTAATATGTGAATGCAGCAAAATTGTACAAACTGATTACAAAGCTAGACATGACCGAGTTGCTAAATTAATCCACTGGTCATTATGTAAAAAATACGACCTGCCTATCATGGAAAAATAAAGGGGATAAAGTGAAGGTGAAGATCTTGTGGGACTTTCCAATACAGGTGGATATCATTTGGAACACAACACGCCAGATATCACAGTTGTCAAAAACCGAAATGTACAATTTATTGATATCACGGTATAAGGAAATGCCAGAGTCGAAGACAAAGAACTGGAAAAAAATCACAAAATATCACGACCTGGCCATCAAAACTACGTGATTATGGATGAAACAAGTGATACCCAGTTTCCTCCACAGCCAACGGAGCCACACTCCCACTCCCTGTCAGCTGTTCGGCTTCCTCTTTGGATTCAGACTCCGACAGGGGCATAACACAAACATTTAATTTACATTATTGGTTGTGTGGTTATGTGTGCATGTGTATGTTGCATAATTGTTTTGTTTTCCATCTCTTCTAATTGTCAGCCCCAGATCCATCTTGATTCAGATTTAGGGCTGCCACAGTGGCGGGATGGACAAGTTGTGGGAATGGGAGAGTAGAGAAAAAGGAGGATAGCCACAACAACATTCTTTCATCTTATATCAAGGATGAGTTGCTGGAATTTGGTGGGGAATGACTGGACTTGGTGGTAGTTCAGAATTGAAGTGGATTGGAGAGTGTGACTTTCGAGTCATAAAATGAGGCAGCGTGTGAGTTTTAGTGTGGGAAGGGGAAAATGTGGGGATTCAGAATCAGGTTTTCCCCAGATGTGCCAACATGACTAATAAATTCTTACTTTGATGGACTTTGAATCGGGATGGAGAGTTTAGTTGGAACATTGACATTAACCTGAATTGCATAAAGAAAATTCAAGCGGCTTTTCACAGTGTCACTGTCTGGGGTCCTGAGCCCTGAACCACATCCCAAATTCACCAGGGGCATAAAAGACTCAGAGAAGATGAAGCAGGGACTGGAGACCTTTGAAGGAGCTGCTGGATCAGTTTTGGAGGAACCTTGTGAGACTCTCTGCTATCCATCAGCTGCAGAGGTGGCTGAAGCTGAAGTCGCACAGGAGGAACTCCGGAGGAGTGCCAGACCCAAGGAACTGACAGCTTGGCAGAGGGCACCAGCTGAACCAGTTGTGCAGCCAGGGCTAGAGCCAGCGATGGTGGTACCTGCACTTTTGGGAGCATTGAGGCAACCTGGAACAGGGGCTGCCTACGAGTGGAGACCCCCAAGATCCCTGGAGGCTGGTGAATTCCAAGAGTGGAGGCTACAACTGTCGCACAGCCAGTCACTTGCTGGACTACCCAAGAAGTTCGAACTGCTGAGCATGGGTCCCACAGTCCAAACCTCCCCACACATGATTCAGCCTGGATGGGTACTGCTCCAGCCTATGTTCCACTTTCTGGGACTAGGAGGCACAGCAGTCCAGAGCGAAGGGTCTGCTTCATTTCATTTGGCACTGGCTGGCCCAAGACCCAGCTCCCTGCTCCATTGGAGCAGCAGTCCAGTCAGCCGCCACAGCAGGACAACCCCTTGGCCTCTTGGACTACTCAAGCCCTGGAATCGGGCTGAGTGGGACCCTTACCAAGGCCTGCCTGACAATCGCCACTAGTGCCTTCCGGAGTGCCACCCGCATTCCAAGTTCCACCCAAGTGGGCTTTCTATCCAGTGGATGCCACCTCCTGTTCCACCACCGATTCCTCCAGCAGCAGCAACAGCTCCCCAGAAGATTCCCCACTGCACTTCCTGACCACTTCTGACAGCACCCCAAGTAAACTAACCTATTTTCTAAACCAGATCTGGGCACACATTGAGCAATAATCACAGTACCAGTCAGACCAGGACATAATTTTGGTCATCACAGATTATATGAGGGAGGGGGAAGTAGCCAACAGGATTGCTCAGTTCCATGATGAAGGAGCACTGAACTAGAAGATATGGACATGTTGGTGTGGGCCCTAAGAGCTCAATTCAAGGACATGGGTAACCAGGAGGAAGCTGAAGCAGAAATCAAGGAGCTAAAGCAGTGTGGCTAACCCCCCAAAAGAACTTTTTTGTGGGAGTTTAGAAGAGTAGTGGAAGATTGAGGGGTTGGCCCAAGAGGTTTTTCATCCATAACTTTAAGAAAGCTTGCACCATCAGAGGCATACCGACCAGATCCAGGATTGGTAATGGATAGCAGTGATGATGGACTTAGAAATTCACCCCCACTGGAGGGTGATGTAAGAAAAGCCCCCTAAGTGCCAATTGGGCCGACAACCAGCCAGGAAACTGCTAGCTGAGATGAAACCCACAGCCAGTCCTGCAGTCAAGTGCTTCAGATGTGGCCAACAAGCTTCAGAATGCCTTGCTCTGCTCCCATTCCCCAGGCAAGGATACCAGTGGCATCTAAGTTGAAGAGAACTCCCCAGAAACTGCCTGACAAGGTGAGATTCCCTCAGCAGGCCGTAAAGGTTCCCCCACTCCTGCCCAAGGAGGGGGAACCTCCTGTCACAGAAAAGGTCGACTCCAGCAGGACTGGCAATGATGAAGCAATGGTAAGTGGAGCCATCTGCCTTTTTGCCTTAAAGACTCGCATTAGGGTGCCCCGTACTGGAACCAATGGGGAACTGGAAGCTATAATAGACACCAGTTGTATCTGGTGCTTAATCAGCTACCAGATGGTGCATAAGCTAGAATAAAGACCTTAGCTCTGAAATGCCCCATCCACTTCGAGCAAGTAGATGATTCACTTATTGTGGGGGACCCAGCAACTTTAGTCACAGAACAAGTAAGGCTGGAGATAGGGTGACATTGGGAATGATATGATTTGTGGTCACCCTCAAAATGACCAAAGCCCCCAACCTTGGCTTGGCCTGACAAGTGGGTTCCCGCCATTACCTGGGAAGATGATTACCGGAATATGAGGATAGGCATAGGGCCTGTGCCCCCTCACCTACCCTCCAAGAGCCAGCCACCTTTAAGACCCAGGGATGGCAGCCAGAAGGAGGGTGTGGCCTCCACAATGGAGAAACTACTCAGTTGCCCACACATACCCAAGGAATACCAAGATTTAGCAGAAGCCTTCAGCGCAGAGGAATGTAATGTATTCCCCCACATGACCGACCCACAGACTCTATGATAAAATTCATCCAGGGGCAAAACTACCCAAACCAAAATTGTACTCAATGTCCCCAAGAGAAATGGACAAACTGAGGAAGTACATTGACACCAACTTAGCTGGGGGTTCATCCATCCAACGAAGTCTTGGGTCACAGCCCCCGTGTTGTTTAAAGAAAAGGATGTGTGTGATGCATTGTGTTGATTTTTGTGGAATAAACACTGTCTGCATGCAAAATACCTACTCCCTTCCTCTGATAAAGGACCTGCTCAACCAGTTGACAAAAGGCAAAGTTTTTATCAAGTTAGACTTACGGAAAGTTTATTACCGGGTTCACATAAAAGAGTGTGATGAATGGAAGACTGTGTTCAATTGCCCGCTAGGCAGTTTCCAGTTCAAGTTTGTGCCTTTTGGATTCCAGGGAGCCTCTGGAGTATTTATGCAACTCATTAATGAGGTGTTACATGAGCACCTATACCAGGGGGTCTTAGTTTACTTGGTGGCATTCTCATCTTCAGTGACACCATGGAAGAGCATGTTAAGCAAGTTAGACAAATTTTGAAAAAACTCCTAGATGCTAAGCTTTACGCCAAGCTGTCAAAGTATGAATTTCATAAGGCCTCCTTAGACTACTTAGGCTACCAAATATTGAGTGAAGGAATAGAGATGGACCCAGCAAGAGTGAAAGTGGTGCTCAACTGGCAACCTCCTCGCACCTGAAAACAGCTTCAAAGTTTCTTGGGGTTTGCAAACGTCTACCAGCAGTTCATCCCTGTGTTTGCTGAGATAGCCTTACCACTGACTGAATTATTAAAAGACAAAGGGAACTGACCCCAAGCTGAAACCCAACCACCCATTGAACTGGACCCTTGAATGTCAGGGAGCATTTAAGGAGCTGAAAGTACAGTTTTCGAAAGATCCAATCTTGCTGCACTCTGACCCCAACAAGCCATTTGTGGTGCAAGCGAATGCCAGTGAAGTCAACATCGCTGCAGTTCTCCTCCAGAAAAATTCCACGGGCCAGTTGCAGCCCTGTGCTTATGTGTCCAAAAAGCTGACCGATGCCGAGAGACAATGGGCCATATGGGAGGAGGCCTTAGTGGTCCGATGGACTCTCCTCTCCTGGAGACATTTCCTGGAGGGTGGCAAAGAGCCTTTCAAAGTCGACTGACCATTAAGAACCTTAGAGGCTCTTAATATTCCACAAAAGCTGTCCTCTAGTAATTGTCTATGTTGAACCAATAAGATGTTAAACATTATTTTAAAAAGCAGTATCACATAAGTATATTCCCATACAACAAAATTGGTCATATACAGTGCATATAACAAAACTACAATGCCTGTTAAAATGCCAGGTTTTTGAGATGTAAGAAAGTCAGACTACAGACATAAGCTGTACCATTCAATTGAAAAGCAAATTGAAATCTTTTAGGGGGAAATAGAACTAGAATAATCTGGCTGCATAAGTGTGCACACCCTTAAACTAGTACTTTATTGAAGCACCATTTGATTTTATGACCTCATTCTATCTGTTGGTGTAGGAGTCTATAAGGATGGCACATCTTGCCTTAGGAATCTTTACCATCTCTTTCTTGCAGAAGCACCCCAAATCTGTTAGATTGCAAAGTCATCTCCTATGCACAGACATCCTTAAGTCACCCCACAGATTTTCAATTGGATTCAGGTCTGCTTTGGCAAGACCATTCCAAAACTGATTATCTTCTAATAAAACCATTTTTTGGTTGATTTGGAGGTATGCTTTGGATCATTGTCGTATTGAAGGGTGAAATTCCTCTTCATCTTAAGCATTTTAGCAGAAAGCTAAAGATTTTGTGCCAAAATTAACCGATATTTGGAACTGTTGGATATGTCTAGTTTAATGAGAAGAAAAAGTATGGTGACATGATAGCAGTATTCCAATATCTAAGGGGCTATGATCACTAACCTTTTTGATGCCGAGTGCCCAAAGCACATGTGCAATCCAAGCACCCCCACACATGTGCTCCACCCCTGCACGTGCGCCCCACCTCATACATGTGCCACACCCCTGTGTATGTGCATGCACCCCATCCTCTGTGCATGTTCCCCACCCCATGCACATGCACCCCATCTCCCGTGCATGCACCCTGTCCCTTGTGCATGCGCATTGCTCCCCTCACACATTTTTGGCTTCCAAGTTGGTGTGGAAGCCTTCCAGGATCAAAATGGGGCACTGGGGGCCTCATGCGGTGTCCCTACACCTCATTTTGGCTTCCAGGTTGGTGCAGGAGGTCTCAGCTGCACTGGGCCAGACCTGATAGCAAAAGAAAGGGAGCCAGGACACATACCCATAGCGGCAGAACCCAGCTTTAATTCCTTCTTCAATCGCAAACAGGCCAGAGCTTCAGAATGTGACAAGTAGGGAAAATTGCAGAGTCATCACTGGGAACATCTACCTCCCAGCACTTTTTCAAGTGTCTGGACCCCACCCCTATCCATCTGGCCGCTACACCCCATCATAACCACCTTCCAGTGGCTGGCAGCAAGATCTGCCCAAAGCCAGACATTGCGGAAGACCGCCGGTCAGCTGGGTGTCGCAGGCTCTATCGCGGGGTTCCAGAAATGCAGCTCCATCCAACTCCAGGACTGCCGCTGTCAGGCCACTGCGCCACTCATCACCCTTACTGTGCAGCACCCCCACAGTGAACGCCCCAGCCGTTCCGGAGCTCGACAGGTGGCTCCCCTCTAACGGGTCCATCTGGAAGACAGGAGACAACGGAGTTAGACTTGGCGCTATGACAGGCTGCTTCCCCTCCTGGTTTGTGCAGATACCGTTGATGGAACTGCCACGGAAATCAGGCAGCCCTCACATCCCATTCTGCTACCCAGCTTGCCTCTGTATAACAGAGTTATCTGTTCCCACAGGGCCCGGTGGCTTGGGAAGGGGCAGGATGTTAGTAGCTTCTACAGGTTTCAACAGGCTACTATGGAACACAGGGTAAACCCTTCCCAGCAAGGGTGGGAGCTTCAGTTCCACTGTCACTGAGTTGATTATGCGAATGATAGGGAAAGGCCCTAGGTATTTTGGTTCTAACTTCTTTCATGGGCTTCCTTAATTTAAGGTATTTAGTAAAGAGATACATCCAATCCCCTACCCTAAATTGTTTGTGAGCTGCTCATTTTATATTGGCTTGCACCTTATAGGCTTCGGCTGCTTTTTGTAATGTTGTTTTCACAGCTCCCAAACATCTCATATCTTATCAGCCCACTCTTTCAAGGTGCCTGGGGTCTAGGGATCCTGGGTCCATTCAGGGATGGACACAAATTCAATCCTGTTCACCACTCGGAAGTGGGTAAACCCAGTGCTGCTGTGCACTGCATTATTGTAAGCCACTTCCACAAAGAGGAGGAGGCCTGCCCAGTCCTTCTGTTGGTATGAAATATAACACCACAGATAGCTTTCCACCATAGCGTTTGTTCTTTCAGCTGCCCCATTGGTACTGGGTGAAACGCTGAGCTCATACCTTGGGAGGACCCTATTAGGCATAAGAAGTCACGCCAAAACTTGGTGGTGAACTGCACCCCCTATTTGAGATAATACACTGGGGCACTCCATGGAGTCGGTAGATGTGGCTAATAAAGAGTTTTGCTAGCCACTGTGCTGACGGTATCCTGGCGCATGGCACAAAATGGGCCTGTTTAGAGTGTCCATATTACAGTGTGCCCGTTGCTTTTTGGCAGGTCTACTATGAAATCCATGGCAATCTCCTGCCATGATCGAACGGGTCAGCCATGGTCTGCAAGAGGCCTAGAGGTTTTCCAGGCCACAGTTTAGTCGATGCACAGACCAGACAGCTCTTCACATACCTCTCGATCACATAGCGCTCATGCAAGGGCACTAAAACTGCCATTTGGCTAGGTGTAGAGTTTTAAGGAACCCAAAGAGTCCAGCCTGTTTGACATCGTGGCACCGCTTTAACACCTTGGATCGTAGAGCAGTTGGTATATACAGTTTGTTGCTCTTCCATGCTAGCCCTTCCCTGTGAGTGCACAGCAACTTGTTCTCCAATAGCCAGGAGTCAGTTAACAAAGCAATGCGTAGCTCTTTTGTCAACTCATCTCCTGGCCGGTCGGCCATTGCCCGAGCTACTGGTTGGCCAGGTGGAATGATAGCCTAAACCACATCCTTCTGGCAACCACATCCTTCTGGCCGGGCCATTGGGATAGCCAAAAAGGGGCATCGGCCAAAAAGTTCTTCCTTACTGAGATGTATTTCAGGGTGAAGTTGAAATGTTGGAAGTACTGCACGCATTGGACCTGTTTTGAGGACAACCGGTGTGGGGTTTGTAGGAACTTGAGGTTCTTGTGGTCTGTTCAAATCTCGAATGGTTCCTGGGCCCCTTCCAATTAATTCCACCATGTTAGCAACACCCATGGCACTGCAAAGGCCTCTTTTTCCCATATTGCCCAGCCCCATTCTCTCTTCATGAGCGTACAGGAGGTGTAGGCACAAGGTTGCACTTTGCTTATGTGTTTGGGGAGAAGGAGGCGGATCAGTTGCCTCCGCATCGGACATATGACTGTCCAATCGACTTGTTGCCCAATGCAAAATTGCCGGTGGGTCGGATATATTCTGTCGGAACTGGAGTTGGCTGCGTTGTGAGATTTTATTGACAAGAACCTCTGGAAAGGGTTTATCTGGCCTTCTACCTCCCCATTGGCTGCACTGGTGCTTTTTGTGAAAAAGAAATTGGGGGAGCTACGTTTGTGTTGTGATTACCACAAGTTGAATGCAGTCACAGTGAGGAATCGGTACCCGCTTCCCCTCATCCCTGAACTGATTGAGGGGCTTCGTCAAGCTAAGATCTTTACAAAGTTGGATTTGCGTGGGGCCTACAATCTGGTTCGCATTCGTGCAGGGGACGACTGGAAAACAGCTTTCCGGAAGAGGTACAGGCATTTTGAGTATACCGTGATGTCTTTTGGATTAACCAATGCCCCAGCTGTGTTCATGCATTTCATGCACAATGTTTTCCGTGATCTGTTGGATCAATTCATGGTCATTTATTTAGATGACATTTTGATTTACTCAGACTTTCTGCAGGAACATTAGCAGCATGTGCAGCTAGTGTTGCAACATTTGTGTGATAACCACCTATTTGCTAAACGTGAGAAGTGTCAGTTTGCACAAAACATGATTGACTTCTTGGGACATCATATTTCACCTGCTGGGGGGAAATAGACATGGAAAAAATTCAATCGTTGCAGGAGTGGAAATCTCCACAGCGGGTTAAGGATGTGCAACGACTGTTGGGGTTTGTGAACTTTTGAACTTCGTGAACTTTACTTTTGTGACTTTAAACTGTGCCTAATAAAACAGTGAAGTTAAGTTGAAGCCTTTACTGGACTTTAATGTATGTTTTGGGTTATTTTGAGAGACGACGGGTCATCACATACAGATAGACAAGGACCACCCAGTACAGGTGCTCATGCAACACCTCATTGATTAGCTGCATGAACATAGCTAGGCCCCCTGTAGCCCTGGAACTGATAGTTTCCTAGGGGACAGTTGAACATTGCTTTCTGTTCATCTTCTGGTTTAATCTGGACTTGGTATTTGGCGTCCCGTAAATCCAACTTGGTGAAAAACCATCCCTTTGCTAAGGTTGCCAGCATGTCCTTCATCAGGGGCAGGGGGTATAGATGTTCCACACAAACTGCATTAAGTCCTCAGAAGTTGACACATAGACATAGACCCCCATCCTTCTTTCTCTGAACCATACTGGTGCTGCCACATGCGAGTGACCCAGTTGGATAAATCCCCTAGCCAGGTTCTTATCGTACTTCCCCCATCTCCTTCAGCATCATCGAGTACATCCTTGGCTTGGGTAGTTTCGCTCCGGGTATCAGTTTGCTGGTGCAATCAGTAGGGCGGTGAGGGGGTAGGACCTCACATTCTTCCTCACTGAACACTTCTGCCAGGTTTGCATAAACCTGTGGAAAGGTGGACTTCTCCAGGGCCTTCCCTGGGCTCCCTTCTGGACCGGTCACTGTCCCTCCTTTTGCCTTGCCAGACCCAATATCAAGGACTCTGTCATTGTCACTACAACAACGAAACTAATCAGCTCCCAGTGCCACAGGCTCTGTTGTGGCCTGCCAGCAGCCAGCAGAGCTGGCAGAAGATTCGGACAGTGAGAGGTTGGGGAGAAACATGAGCCAGTCCTGGAGTCTGGGGAAGGCTCTGATGAGTGCTCTGTGTTGGAGCAGACATTAGTGAGGCAGAAGGACAGCTGGAGCCTGTTCCCAGTGTGCGCATGCACTGAGCTACCAGAAGAAGGGAACAGCTAAGGGAAAAGGGTCGACTTGGGGGTAAAGCCACAAGTGGACAGTGAATTGCCCCTCCCATAGGGAATGAAAGGGGAGCGGGGTTTTTGCAGGAGACGATTAGTTCATTTGAAGATCTTTTCCTGAATTCTTGGCTAGTATTGTCTGCTATAGTGAGGCCTCTGAAAGATATCAGCCTGGCACCTCTCCAGTCTGATAAAGTCTGATAAAGGTCTGTAATTGTGAAATATCTTGAAAGACTGTTGCCCAGGACTTTGCTGGAGCGGAATTCACTGTAAACTAAATAAAAGGGGTTTATCAGGATGAGGAGTCGGTTTCATGCTGTTGGGGAAGCCTGGGTAAGAACAGGCTCCGTGATGTGGGTGGCCGCCCCCCCCAAGCACCAAGCCATCCACTTGCTCAAATCTGATGGGTTTGGGCAGTTTGAACACCCATATCCCTAGTTTGCTAACTACAGCTTGGCTTATGAAACACTGGGTACATTCAGAGTCAATCAAGGCCCCATACCTCCCCCCATGAGCTGTTTGGACCACAGTCCAAACATATGAAGAACAGAGGAGATTATTGTCACATGTAATAACAACCAATATTTGTCAAAACTTCCTGCAGTTTCTTTAATGTTGCTGTTTTTGACAATCTCAGACCAGGTTTTTTTATTGTTTTTTCATAAATTTTGGAGGAACATCTAGTTATTAGTAATGTCACTGTTTTCCCCACTTGTTAATAACTGTCTTCACTGTGTACCGTGGTATATCAAATGTCTTGGAAACTTTTTTGTACCCTTTTCCTTACTGATACCTTCCAATGAGATCCCTTTGATGCTTTGTAAGTTCTTTGCAGACCATGCCTTGTAAGAAACAATTGAATAATGTCAGAAAAATCCTGCTAGCACACCAGATCTTTATGTAGGCTTGATCAGTGCCACTTTAATTGATGGCAGATGTGTAATGACTACTATTTAATGTCAGTTTGGATGTGATTGGTTAATTCTAAACATGATCACATCCCTACTTATAAGAGGGTGTGAACACTTATGGAACCACTTTATTATAAGTTTTTATTGTTATCCCCCCCCCCCAAAAAAAGACCTCAGTTTTTTCAATTGAATTATATAGCTTATATGTTATATTAAAGGTGGAAAAAATTCTGAAGTGATCATTTATCTTGCTCCGATTTTTTTACATCTCAAAAACCTGGCATTTTAATAGGGGTGTCAGGCTCTATGGCCACTATAACATAGTGATTCCTGTGGATCTTTGATTAATTTCCATTCAGAGGTACAGAATGGTCTGAAAATCAGGAATATAAGGGCTTCAGAAATTCACATTGTGCATATGCAGAATATGCATATGATTCAACAAAATACATGTCCATGCAAATTTTTTTGCTTAAAAGTAATGTGGGAGCTTGGCCATTTTCTTGCAGGTAATCAATCATTGCATTCTGATGTTTTTCCTAATTTGCTTTATATCCACCATTTTTTGTACCAGTATTAACGTAATGGTTTGTTGTATCATGGTACATATTTTGTAATTCAAATAGGAAACCAGCTCTGTGTGATATGATTCATCCATTAAATCAGGGGTGGGCAATTAATTTCTGTCGGGGGCCACATGGAAAATCAGATCTGCATTCGAGGGCTGAACCAATTTTATAAAAGGCCATTATAAAGGGCCCATTATAAAATGCAGCAAATTATATATAAGAATATTATATATAGAATATTATATATATAAGAATATTATATATATATAATATTCTTATATATAATTATATATTATATATTCTTATATATTATATAAGAAAAAGTAACACCGCGGCTGCTTCTGCTACTACTTTCCATGCTTTCCAAACGCGAGTCCCAGGAGAGAACAAACAGCAAACCGCGCTCAGGGGCATCCAAGCCCACCTAAAGCTAGGCCGCTGCTGGTGGAGCCTCGCCCTGCCTTGGTGCCCCGTTTCCCGGCTCGGCGGTCCTGCTCGGGTGGCACTTTAAAAGCCCTCCTCCTCGCATACGCGCCCGATGAGCCACTCACCACGATGGCGGCTCCCAGCACCCGAGCAACTTCCCAGCAACTTTTGGCTTCCTTTTTCCTCTCGGGCGCTCACGCCTGGCCCCGAGCCGCGCAGTGGAGGGGAAGCCTGGAGCGCTGCCGGGTCGCCTCCTCCAAACAGCCCGCCCTCCCGCCCGCTGGGCGGAACCCTTCCCGCTCCTCGGCGGGAAGACACTCCCGCCTGCAAACTTTGCCTGTGCAAAGTTTAAGCCTGGAAGCCCTGGAAACCCGAGCAACTTCCCAGCAACTTTCGGCTTCCTTTTAACTCGCGGGTGCTCGCGCCTGGCCCCGAGCCGCGCGGCGGAGGGGAAGCCCGGCAGGCGGGCGGGCTGCTTGGAGGAGGTGACCCAGCAGCGCTCCGGGCTTCCCCTCTGCCGTGCGGCTAAGGGCCAGGCGCGAGCGCCCGTGAGTTAAAAGGAAGCTGAAAGTTGCTGGGAAGTTGCTCGGGTTTCTGGGGCTTCCAGGCTTAAACTTTGCACAGGCAAAGTTTGCAGGCGGGAGCGTATTCCTGCCGAGGAGCGGGAAAGGTTCCGCCCGGTGGGCGGGCGGGCTGCTTGGAGGAGGCGAGCCGGCGGTGCTCTGGGTTTCCCCTCCGCTGCGCAGCTTGGGGCCAGGCGTGAGCGCCCACGAGGAAAAAGGAAGCCGAAAGTTGCTGGGAAGTTGCTCGGGTGCTGGGAGCAGGTTTTTAAAGTGCTGCCCGAGCAGGACCGCCGAGTCAGGAAACGGGGCACCAAGACAGGGCAAGTCTCCACCAGCAGCGGCGTAGCTTTAGGTGGCTCCAAGCAGCCCGCTCCAAGCAGCCCGCCCGCCCGCTGGGCGGAACCCTTCCCACTCCTCGGCGGGAAGACGCTCCCACCTGCAAACTTTGCCTTTGCAAAGTTTAAGCCTGGAAGCCCCAGAAAAAAGGGGGGGATCGGCGGGGACTCACCTTTGGAGAGATCGCACTCGAAGGTGATTTCGAACTCCCAGCCGAGGCCTTCGCAAAGTTCTTCTTTTCTTTCCTACCCCAAGAGCGCTCCACACTGTTTTTTCAGCTTTGGGGGCCACACGGCGCAGGGCAATACGCCACACCCAGCAATTTTTTTTCAGGGGCGGGCCGGATTGGACAAGCCAACAGGCCGGATGTGGCCAACGGGCCGCAGTTTGCCCACCCCTGCATTAAATGAAATCTTGCAATTGTCTTCCTTCAATTAGCAATAATAACTTAAAAGTGAGCATAAATATATGTAACTGGTTTAAATCTTCATTTTGGTTCCAATAAAGATCTTCTTTGAGACTCTTAACTTATGTTTATCAGCATTAAACTTTCTTTTAGCTATGCTATTAATTACAATTGATCCAGTTAGGTGTTACAAATATTGATGAACTAACTCTATACCCCATGCTTCGCTATGAAACTATGTGATAGGGCTTAGTTTTGGGGGAGGAAAATAAGAGGGGAAAATTGTGCCTCTGCCTACTATCATCCATCGGTATTCATCTGGCTAGGGTCCTGTCAGTGTGGGAGAGAGTTGAGGGCTGTTTGGAAACTGAAACAGTATTTGCTGTGTGAGCAAGAAGGAGACAGCAAGGAGCCTGGGTGTGGCTTAGCTCAACTGTTCTGTACTAAAGCTGGTTGCTGCTCTGAAACTGAAACTGAAACTCCTCTCCTCTGCTTGTGTTTTGCATTTGGAACAGATTTCTTTTCAGGTGGGGAGAGAGAGTAGAACTCCTTAGCATCAGAGCATGTTAATAATAATATATGAAATACTAATGCTCTGATGGTCATTTCAAAAAATCCTTTCTTTAGTATCTAGAAGCTAAGAGGAACATATGTGCCAAATTTCAAGTTTGTAGGCTTTACGGTTCTGGAGATTTTGTGATGATGCATGAGTGGCATTTTGCATTTATGTATATAGATTTATTACAAATACTTTTGCAATAAAGCCTGCACATTCTCATGCACATTTAACTTTGGAATGTTCATGCACATAGCTTTGAAATTATTTTGCAGTGTGGTGCTAATGAAAAGTGCTTTTCAGATTTTATTCAACTATACTACTGATCATGTTGTGTCAAATAATTGCAAATTATTAGATATACTCCTTGCATTTTGTCTCATTTTTCATAATTTATTGAGGATAGCTCACTTTTTCCTGTAGAGTGTAATGTATTGTATTAATTGTATTACATATAATCCTTGAATTACAAATGCCTATTTCATTTGTAACCCAAGGATTCATGGGAGTGAATCTCGTATCTTGAATGCAATCACTCCCTCCTTTCACCCACACATTCACTAATTAAATGTGAGGTTTGTTAAGTGCACATGAGGTATTTCAGGGTGGAGAAGGCCATGGGGTGGAGGGTGGGGGGTAGTGATGGAACAGGCCACCGGCTTAAGACCACACAAGGCCTCCCCGACTCAATGAAGTACCTCATGCCCTCACAATTGCTTCCCCTTCCCCCCAAAACCTGCTGCACTGGAGTCACCGTGTGAAGATCTAGCTAGCTGTCTCCTCTCCAGCCTCTCAGTCACTCGAACCTCCATTTTAGCCTGCAAATTGCTGGGCAAGATCTGCGCACGCCAAAACAGAGCATCTGAGGGGCATGCCCCACTCTGTCCAAACCTCCATTTTGGCCTGCAGAGTGGAGGGGAATAGGCAGGATGAATGTTGCAGAGCCTCTGCGGTTGTTCGTAAGGGCAAACAATTGCCGTGGTGCGGTAACATTCTTAGTTTCGGGACTTGTTCCTAAACACAAGGGGGCGCTTATTGCATAACTTTGAACATTCACTAAAGGAACACTCATAACCCAGGGATTACCTGTAATTATTTTTTTTTTTACAGATATTCACAAGACAGATCGATTTATGCCTCTCTCTTTTTTTTTACAGGCAACAATGTAGTTAGCCTTTTCCACGTGGCGGACGACCTGGGCCGAGCAATGGAAACCTTAGTGACAGTGATGACTGACAACTAATTAGTAGAATAACAAGTTCTGTTTTACAACTTCAGGCATAACCTGCATGGTTTTATAATATTCATATGAGAAAGAATTAGACTGTAAGAGTTTACATGAAAACAAATCTATATTTTTGTGAAGGATAGTGGTACTATACTGTAGATTTAAGTAGTTTCCTAAGTCTGTTATTGTTTTGTTAACAATGGCAGGTTTTACACATCTATGCAATTGTACAAAAAAAAACCCTACATGTAAAATCTTGACAGCTAAATAACTTGCCATTTCTTTATATGGAACGGATTTTGAGTTGTTTAAAAAAAATTATAGCTATTATAAAGAAAGGCTGTAAACGAAGTGTGCTTTATAAAAATGTTTATATAAATCCCCAGAAAAACACAGAAAAAAAATGAGGCAGTGCATTTGTTTAGCATCACTTCAACTTGGTAATTATACCCAACAGATATTCATGTTCTGTGTTCTTTTCCTTAAAGTCAAACAGAATTTCTGCAACATCAGTCAGCCTACATTTCTTCTTGTATCTGACTAGCTCTTGCTTTAAAATTATTATTTTCCAAACTTCCAGTTGATGCAGTTTTCCATGTCCTGAGCAAGTCTTACTAGAATTATCCAGCTAGATGGCAATAATATGAAAGAGCACATTACATGACAAATATCAGAATTTGCAGAAAGTAAGACAAATTGAACCTATATTCTAAGCTCTTGTTATTTCCTCTCTACTTTGGATCTGAATGTTAAAAGTAAACACAAAATAGAAATTGCCTTATTGGATTATATCAGTGGGCTTAGGTGTCCTTATTCTGCCTCTGGCACTGGCCAGCACCTTAATGTTTCAAAGTAAAAATACGATTTGCTTTCATGCCCTGTGATGCCACTTTTTATCAGATATTCTGCTTCTGTGTGTGTATTAGGATGAAGACTTGTCTATAGATACTAGTCTGTGATCTGCTTAATCTTTAGATTATTCATATTATTATTTAATATTTCATTTTTATAGAAGTATTGAGTATTGAAAATTGCCTAAATATTTTAAAACACACAAAACACTAGTTTTTGCCTTGTAACAAATTCCAAGGAGCCACACAAGTTTCACACCAACAGTAATAAAACTGAATAGTGTGGCACAATGGTAAACATCAACTCTATCAGCTGCTTAAAGTAGCCACACTGCTTCATGAGAAGCTGGTTGTCCAAAATGAAATCCAGCAATCCTACTCTACAAGTAATGTCGCACAATTAACAATGACTCAGGAGAGGGATGGTAGAAAACAGATGTTAGAAAACAGTCTCTCAAGTTTACTATTATAAAATGTTGAGGTGCTGTTAACAAAAGCTTCACCATTTTCTTTTTTTCCACCAGCCTTTAATTCCATTGTCTAAAGACAGATTTTTACCATCTAATACATTTTAATACTTTGCAAAAGTTAAATCTGTTGCTTCTTTTATGGTATGATTAAAACCAGGGGAAAATATATATATTTTTAATGCTAGTTAACATTCAACATGGTAGTCATGTTATTTCTACCTCACTTTTGTTTTATGGTGTTCCTGACAATTATGTAGAGAAGGTATGCATCATCAACCACTTATCCATTGTGTAAACTGGTGTTCTTTTAATACCAATACAGTATAAAACTTTTAAAATTTAGTAACTCGCAAAGAAAGTCCATACATTTTCATGCTTTTTAAAAGACTTTGAGCACAATTCAGTCTAGAATGAGCACAGTGATTACCCACAAATAAATTAGTCTAGAGTTTTAAAAAACCCTATTTCCTACTCTTTCTTTAGTGAGTCTCATGTGCATCTCCCTGAAACAACAAATTTCCCTTTTCATTCAGGAATGTTTTCTTCACTTCTGGGGATTCATACTAAGATGATTATTAAAAGGCTCTGTTACATCCTACACAAATCCTACTCTTAGCAAAGTCCGCACTAATGCAATGCTAGACTGAATCATAGGCTTATTTACGAATGAATATCCTATATATTTCATAGCCTTTATGTAAGATTTTATAGATTCAATTATAGGATGGGATTTTTTTTTCTTTTATGCCTTTGTGTTTAAAGTTCTCTTTTAAAAGATTTGAGACTAATAGAGTGCACAATTATTTTCATCAGAGTTATTTCTTTTTTAGACATTAGATTTGAAGTGGATCTGTCAAAAATATTTAAAAGAGTTTAAGAGCTTTATTGCTGCTTTTAAAGAGTTTCTTTGGAACTACTTCATGTTCCTTATATCCATACACTACTAAACTATAAAACATTTTCAGCATAACCGAATAATGTCTGGCATATTATACCCTTTTCATGCAGTACTGATTTATTACTTGGGTATTATTGTGTTCTAATATCAACACTGTAACATTTACTAATTATTTTTATAAACTTCAGTTTTACTGCATTTTTCACAACATATTGAATTTCACCAAATATATGCCTTACTTACTGTATTATATACTGCTTTACTGTGTATATCAATAAAGCACGTAATTATGTTATAAAATGTGGCATTTTTACTGGTATGGCAGCACTGGATTCTTCTACAGGGGCATCAGTAGGAACAGAATAGGAGGGAGAGAAGCTGCAGGATTGCATAATCTGTGATGCATATTTGGACATATATTTATTTTAACTCGCACTTTGGAGTCAACACCGCTATTAAGTTTCATTTGAGAGGGAGACTATTCTCCCTCTCAAAAAAGCCACAGAATGATAAACAAAACGGCTTATTTTCTCTTAAGAGAAAATTATCGATCATTTAGTGGACATCCAAAACATACAATTACAACTGCACAGAGAGCAGTTGTACATCTGGGCTTGCATGTAATATCTGTCAGAAATTTCTTAGTCAGGTATTCCAGAGATAGTATTGTGGCTGTGAAACTGCTTTATAGAGTTGCTGATAAATGCTGCTTCCCCCCCTAAATGGTATAAAGCCCTAATATATAACAGACTAAACAGGCCTTCAGAATAACCTAACCTAGAGTAGCAGATATTTGTTTAATATGCTACCCATCTCACTGTTGAAGCAACTTTGGATGTCTTACAAAATGATAAAAGGATAAATATAAAAATGATTAAAATTAATCGGAATGTAGACTAAAGACCAAGAGAACAGAAAATATATGCGTGTGCATGACTTCTCTCTTATCCCATCAACTACCTCCAGCATAGAGGGCCCCCATTGGGTCCCAAGCCACCCAGCACAGCCAAGTTTTTAAGGTCCTTCTGGAAGTCCAAGTGGGTGGAGGCAGACCTTATTTCTAGTGAAAGAAAGTTCCAAAGAGTCCACAACAAAAAGGCTCTTCTAGACCCCACCAGCCAAAAGTCCTTCACAGGTGGGAGCCTGTCATCACAAGTCCATTCCATTGGAGTAAGCACCTCAGATATCCTGGACCCATAACAAAGGGCATCAATATTTCAAAAAAAAAAAAAAAAAGAAATAAGATTTTTGTTATTTTTTAATTATTTTATTTTTGCATTTATTTAATTGGATAAAATAACAGCCTTAAAAAGATTATTAATTATCATAGTCTTCAATTTATTCCATAAGAGTGTAAACATTATTTTGCCTTATCTAATGTCTAGATAGACATTTCAAAGCATACTTCAGAGCAGAAGATTAAATTTTAAACTCTATTTTGTAAAAGCGTATCCTGCATTATCGAGCAAGATACATATCAGGCATTACATATCTGAGAGGAGGAAAGTGGCTGTCTTAAAGCCAGTTGCCATGGTACCAAGGCAGCAAATGTTAGTAATAACAAGACAGATTAAGGACATCCTGTAATTTATATTAAAACCGCTGTGGAAAGGAAAAGGAAGCCTTGCCCTTTAAGGAAAAGGCAAAACTCTTTCCTTTGTGAATTCAAATTTCCCAGCTGGGAGATTTACTGCAAAATGATTGGTCAGCTGCATTGGAAGTCAGAATCAGTTTAACAGGAAGGCATGTAAGAAGAAATCCTTCAGCATTCCTGAGATTAATCTAATCTAGTGAGTAGATAAACCCCTTTCTTATACCCTTCAGGTCCTTTGATTTTGTAAGTGTGAACCCTTGAAGTCTTTGATTTGTGTGTGTATGTGATGAGTTCCTGTCTCTTGAGATTGGGATCTCTTCCTAGGATCTTGGTAGGAGTAACTTTTTAATAGTAGCTGCTTGTTCACTTTGTAGCTGCTTGTTGCATTAGGTTGCAATATCCTGAGTTTCCTGTTATGCCTTTTGGTTTGCTTTTCACAAGTTTTTATAGCTTGCCATCTATTTGTTTTCTGTGGGAAAAGATCTTAGCTAATTTGTAGGCTTTTTCTGTATCCCATGCAAAGGTGGGGGCTAATGGAGCTGACCCTGCTTGTGTTTTCATCTCTCCTTTCTTTTAGAGAAATTTTTCTTCCCCTTCTGATATTTTAAAATTTCTTTTCTTTTCCTAGGAGAGGGTGAATCGTAACTTCCAACAATCCCTTTTTTTTTCAAAACACATGAGTGTTTTGACAAAAGTTTAAAAGGTGGTCAGATCAGGGAGACTTGATGGATGCTTTTAATTTTTCTGATGCAAAGGGGGAGGCATCGAAAAAGAGGCAACAGAAAAGGATTCTTTCAATGGCTCCCAAAAGCTTTCAACCATGAAGGTTTAGCAGCCTGGAAAAACTTCTGTTTTTTGTGTTATTGTTGCTGTGTCTAATTTTTCATGCCAATTAATTTTCAGATGTTTGATGTATCTTTTTTATGAGCTTACAGTCAGGTTGTAAGCACAATTTTCCACAGCCTTTAAATTACAGACTGCCCATTTCCAAGGTTATGGTTACTACCTGCCTAGCTTTTCCAGGGTTTGTGAGGCCAAATTGAGGTTAGTCAGTGTACAATCCAGGCTTTAGTATTTTTAAAATTACACACGATGAGTCCTGGGACTTCTACTTATGAGACCACCAGTGCAACATGTTCTGCTTTACTGGGCAACTGGGCAGAATCATTTGTGAGTCACAGTCAGGGCTTGGGATTTGGAGATCTCTTTTCTGCTATCTCTTCAAGTGAAGAAATTGCCTGAGGGGGATGCAATCTCCCCCATGGGATTAGCAGGTAGATATGTCTGCTTGCCCAAACATGCTGGACAATTTTCCCTCCCACCAGACAGAACTCGCTGGGCCAGCCACTCAAATACAAGGTGTGCAGAACTTGCTGGGCCAGCCACTCAAATACAATCCTTATATGAATACGTCAAACTGGTTACAATATAAATGATACAAGAAAGAAAACATTACAATGAATTTGTCAGCTGGTGCTCCATTCAAAATCCAAGAAAGAAATATTTAGACTCCATTAATTAGAGAAAAGATATCTTTTCCAGATATCTCTGGAAAATCAAGTGGTAGCATCAAAAGAATTCTGAATCTGAGAAAATGAGTGCATAAATCACATATACAAAGTGATGGCAACGTTCCCCCCCACAATAGTTCAAACTGTCCATCCAATTAAAAGTTGTATAACGTCATGTGGGCATCTTCAGGTGGTGATGAGGCATCTGTCCATTGACCTTGACAAATTTTGATAAAGAGGTGCACTTGCGCATAGCAAAAGAAAGGAACAAACAAACTCCTCCCAAATTATACATTTTTTTTCTCTGAAACCTCCAGCTCGCTTCCCATAACTATGTCCCCCCTCTTCCCCCCATTACTTATGACAGCCGAAAGATATGAAGCAAAGGAAAAGAATCTTGAAGGCTGACATTCGGCCCTCCTGCAAAAGAAGTGTTAGTCCTATAAAAGAAAGAGAATACAAGATAAAAGAATAATGTACATGTGACACAATACTATAATATTTTAAGGTTTGTCAGGATATTTTGTACGAAATGCCTGTACAAGCCGAGGGGCTTGAACATCCTTCTCTTTCACCCATTCCAACTGGGAAGGAGGAAGGTGTTTCCAGATGACTAAATCTTGAAGGCAACCTCTTTGTTTCCTAGAATCCAAAATTTCTTTAACTTCAAAATGTTGTTCACCCTCAATTAGAAGAGGAACGGAGGGATCGACCTGAGCAGGTCTCAGGTCGGAGGTGTGTTCAGGTTTCAATAAATTGGAATGGAAGTTCAGTTGGAATGGAATGAAATGGAAGACAGGATGGATTCATCTGAGGATTTTTGGTAATTTCAGTTGGATTGCCATGGGATTCACAATTTGTTCAATTGGAAAAGGTCCAACATATTTAGGCCCCAGCTTTTTTGACTTTTGTGTGGTCTGCAAATATCTAGTGGACAAGAAAACTTTGTCTCCAACTTGATATTGGTTTTGTTGGAGCTCTCTTTTTGTCTGCAAATTTCTTATGAACTTGATGAGCAATATCTAATGCTTTACAGGTAACCGGCCAGGTAAGCTGGAGTTGGGTTATCCATTCACTCAAGGATTGAATATTAGTTTCTCCTGTGGAAGCTCGGATATGGGTACAAAGTCTTGACCCGAAGCCACTTTAAATGGAGTAAACCCAGTGCTACTATGAACTGAATTGTTATATGCCACCTTGGCGAATGGCAATAGGTCAGCCCAATCATCTTGTTGATAATTAATATAGCATCTAAGATATTGTTCCAATACCAAGTTAGTCCTCTCCCAAGCCCCATTGGTTTGTGTATGTTGGACAGAGCCCAATAATCTCAGGAACTCCTTCCAAAAGTTTGAGGTAAATTGGACACCCTTATCTGAGATTATCCGTTCCAGAACACCATGTAACCTGTAGACATGTAAAATAAACAGTTTAACCAAGGTTTTCACAGATGGGATTTTCGCACAAGGGTTGAAGTGTACCTGTTTGGAAAACAAATCTGTTACCACCCAAATAACTGTATTTCCCCCACTTTCAGGTAATTCCACTATAAAATCCACAGAAATTTCTTTCCACGGAGCAGTAGGCCTAGCTACATTTTCTAACAGGCCCACTGGTTTACCAGGTGGCTGTTTGGCTGAGGCACAGCTAGCCACATAAGTTTCAATGTCCTTTTTCAAAGTAGGCCACCAAAATTGCCTTTTAACCAAATGTAAGGTTTTTAGGAATCCAAAATGTTCAGCAGCTTTAGAATCAGGAGCTTGTACTAATATCTGGTTTCTCAACTTTGCTGGCATATATAATTTCACCAGTAGTGTGACTCAAATTTTTTTACTAGCGGTTCTCTGGACATGGCTTGGTGGGTGTGGCAGGGGAAGGATAGTGTAAAATCTCCAGTCTGAGGTGGTATTGGCCGGTTCTCCGAGCTACTCAAAATTTCCACTACCTGTTCTCCAGAACTGGTCAGAACCTGCTGAATACCACCACTGAATTTAGCCCCCACCATGCCAATCCATCTCTAACTGTACAGTTATTTGAGTGAGTCAGAAACCGATCATCATGTTTCAAAGCTTCTTTTAACTGGACAGATAAATCATTTGATAAATCAACTTTCCCCTTTTTCTGGGCCCTGGTAACCTGTCAGATCCATATATCTGTCATTTCTTCAGTAGAAGAAAAGTGGGTGAGGCTGATAAAGAAATCCTTTCTTGATGTAACCTGAATATATTTAATCTTATATCAAATTTGTATAACCCACACATGATACAATGGAGGGAGAAAAGCCAGATGGCCGGAACCTATCACCTCTGAGAGGCACAGCCAGGAGATGAGAAGATCATAAAAATTCCACAGTGAGATGTGCCCTGGGAATCTCTGGAAAAGTTCATTCTAAAAAGGGGGTGGGGGGAAATTAGGTATGCCCTGGGAAGCTCCGAAAAAGATTGTTCCTTACAAAAAGGGTGGGGAGGAATTAACATACTGGCTTTTGTTTCGTTAAATACACATCGAGATAAGGAGAGGGGTTCTAAACTCCCTTATGTATCCCTGTATGCCTGAGAGACCTCAGACGCTGTTTTGAACTCCAACATGAATTGCCTCCCCTCAATAAAGGATTCCTTTTTGATACGTTTTGATACATTTTCAGAAGTTCATTCTAGTTGAGTGAATGGGAAAAGTTCTGTAGCCTGACATAAAGCAGCATCTGTAATAGAGGTCAGCCCGGAGAGGAAATTAAAACAAAAAACAAAAAAACCCTTCATTCTACCGAGGGGACCCTGCAAGAGAGGAAAATGTCTGAGTACAGCAAGGACCAAGGGGAAGCTGAATGCTGGGGAGAAACGCCGACACTTACCCAGCCAGATATTGACTCAGTGCACCCCATCGAAGATAGCAAGGCTGCCTACGAAATCTGCACCAAGCCCCAGTGGTCTATAGGTGTAGGAAAAAGAGACAGCTGGGACAGAAGAACCAGAGAAGTAACCTTCACCTGAGGAAATCGTAAACTTGGGTGGAAATTGGAGCTGGAGGCCCTATCGAATCAGGAAGAATGGGACGAGGATCCAACGGCCGACGACCGAAAGAGACAGTACATAAATCGCCTTGTGAGGGAAGCCCTGGAGAACCTCAATGTGAGGGATGCATCAGGGCGACAACGCAGGAGAGTGAGGGAACCAGAAAATAAAAGAACCCGAGCCGCCACCCCAGATCCAGCGGAGATTGAGCGGGCAGAGGGACAAGCTGAAGAACCAGCAGTCATACCAGGTACCTGACCCTGGATTAACCCTGGCCAACCCAAAGACATACAAATGCAGAGGAAGGTCCCACCCTTTGGCGTAAAATTCGATGGAGACCCCCAGAAGCTGGGATTTTTCCTGGCGCAAGTGCTCACTTACATGCAAGAATATGGGCAGGATTTCCCAACCCAGCGGTCCTGAGTACAAGTCGTCACCTTGGCCCTTGACGGGCAGCAGCCAGATGGATGGTGATGCTCCACAATGTCAATGCCACAGAATTAAGGAACCTCGATCGCTTCATGATGGCCTTATGCCACCACTTCAAGGACCCCCTCGCCAATAGAAAAGTCCACAACCACATTAGAGTTGTAAATCAAGGCTGTCGCCTGGTAGCAGAATACACCGAGGAATTTCATGATCTGGCCAGCCAGGTAGACTGGCCAGAGGATATCCTAGTCTGTTGGTTCAAAGATGGACTAAATGATGACCTATACGCTGCCTGCCTGGCCCGTGGAGCCCCAAACCTTTTGCACGAATGGTACATTATGGCAGAGGAGGCAGAGATAGACATGACTCGAAACCAGTACCACAGTGGCAAGTCTTGGAAAAGATCCCCACCCCAGGGGAAATGGGAAGTCTTCAAACTCCAATCCACCAGGACTCCACGAACGTCTGGTTGCTTTAAGTGTGGAAAGGAGGGACACTGCACAGCAGAATGCTGTTTGAAGACCCCTGCCAGAAAGCTAGACCACCCATCAGGGAGGAAACCCGGAACATCCAGCCCTCGAGGCAAGGAGACTGGCCTCAGAGGCCGAGTAGATGTGAGATTCCGATCACCCCCCAACTGAGAAGAAGATTCCCAAATGCTCCAAGGGGACCTGAGCCAGTCCAAAAGCAATCGGAAGATGACCCGCTGGTAAGCAATCCAATTGAACCAATCACCCTACCCCTAAGACTGTTTATCCCCAGCCGAGGGAAGGGGGAGGAAGTTGCCGCGTTGCTGGATTCGGGATGCACCTGATGCCTAATAAATCCCTCCGTTGCAGAGAAATTGGGGATCCAACTGAAAGAAATGGAAAATCCCATCGCTTTCTGCCAATTAGATGGAACTATAGCAGGGGGAGCCAGCCAGGTTTACTACAGAACCATTGAAAATAAGACTAGGGAACCATAGTGAGATGTTCACATTCATTGTAGCCCCAGGAATGGAAGAGCCGCTAGTCCTAGATGTCACATGGCTGCAGAAATGGAATCCAAAAATAAATTGGAGGAAAGGAACCGTACAATTCCAGAGAGACGTAATATTTGCAAATAGCTCAGAGGAAGGGATAAAAAAAGGGACAGAGAACAGAATTGGCCATGACTGGACAGTCAGCTGAACCCATAAACATCCCCAATGAGTACCAGGATCTGGCCCAAGCATTTAGCGAGGAAGCTTGTGATGAACTCCCACCCCTTCGAGCCACAGACTGCACTATCGAAATCCTACCAGGGGCTAAACTCCCAAAACCACAATGTACTGCATTGTCTCCCAGAGAACTAAAAGAACTCAGAGCATTTATTGATAAAAATTTAAAAAGGGGTTTCATTGAAACTGCCTGACCAAAAATAGCTGCCCCAGTGTTATTCTGCAAAAAGAAAGATGGTTCCATATGCCTGTGAGTTAATTACAAAAAATTGAACGCGATTTACATAGAGAATATGTATCCACTCCCCCTCATGAAGGACGTTAGCCCACCTCTTGAAATGATTTTTTTTTTCAAAGTTAGACCTATGAGAGGCATCAGAATAAAGGAAGGGGATGAGTGGAAGATAGCTTTTAACACACCATTGGGATGCTATCAATTTAAAGTGCTCCCCTTTGGACTGCCGTGTTCATGCAATTGATCAATGAAACCCTTCATGAATTTTTATATAAAGGGGTTCTAGTGTATCTTGATGATATTTTAATCTACATGGAAATGATGGAAGAACACATCAAGCTACTCCGTGCAGTCCTCATAAAACTCTTAGATGCTGAACTATATGCAAAACTCTCTAAATGCGAATTCCACCAAGAAAAAATTGACTACTTGGGGTATAGAATATCCCACGAGGGAATAGAGATGGAACCACAGAAAGTAAAAGCTGCACTGGACTGGGACCCACCGCACACCCACAAACAACTGCAAAGCTTCCTGGGATTTGAGAACTTTTATCGCCAATTCATTCCAGCTTTTGCAAACATCACCCTCCCTATCACGAACTTGCTAAAAATGAAGGGCGGACCCAAACCAAGGCAACCCCTTATCTGGACAATGGAATGCCAAGTGTGAAGCTCAAACGTCTATTCTCAGCAGAACCGGTCCTTAAGCACCCAGTTCCCGAACAACCTTTTGTCATCCAAGCAGACGCCAATGTTGTTGCAGTTGGAGCAGTCCTCCTCCAAAAGAATGGAAGTGGACAATTACAACCATGCGCTTATACATCCAAGAAACTGATGGAAACTGAGCAAAGATGAGCCATATGGGAGAAAGAGGCATATGCTGTGAAGTCGGCAATACTCACAAGGAGACATTTCCTGGAAGGAATCCAAATCCACTTTTTTCAGTTCCATTGTAACTTTGAATGGTCACTCCATACAAGCAACGTACCAGCAAAGGAGAGAAAAAAACTCCAGAGAAGTTCCAGAGGCAGGAAGTCTAGTCCTGCCAAGAATGTAATAAGGGTTAACGGAGAGGCAGTTTCTGTAAGCAACACTAGAATGTTTCCTTCCTGCCTTCCTTACAGGATTAGGCCAGTAATTTTTTCTAACAACCGGTTCTCTAAACTGCTTAGAATATTAACAACCGGTTCTAGCGAATTGGTGTGAACCTGTAGAATCCCATCCCTGATCAGACCCATTTTCTCATCTAGTTTCTGGATGTCATTTCTCACTTCTCTCTTCACCTCCTCCATTTCTGCTTTCATTTCTCCATGGTTTCTGGTCATATTTTCCTGTGGCTTTATCATCGTTTCTTGCATTGATAATAAAGTGGCCTGCATGGTCTGCATGTTCATCGCGGAAGTTGTTTTTTCTGTTGCAAACATTCCTTCTATTGATCTTTGTGTGGACGGGGATGGTATTGCTGTAGTGATTG
This sequence comes from Pseudonaja textilis, assembly GCF_900518735.1. The sequence continues at coordinate 1,583,389 of NW_020769390.1, forward strand.
CTGGGGTGGGTTTCTTCCTGGTTTTCACCATAGTAGTCGTAATACTTGCCATTTCTTGTAATATTCTATGTTGCTCTCCTAATATTCTTTCTATCTTCTCCCACAACACCATTCAATGCTCCCCTAATTTCTGTCACTGTCCTTATTCTACCATGCAGTCTACAACCCTATATCTCATATTATACCCTAATTATTCCAATAAATTCCAAAGGTTAATGAAACTATGCAGTTTTACAAATCAATCCCAATATCAAAAGCAACACTTATATTAGCAATGTACCTATCTATTACTTCTAAATATTCTTATGTATTTATATTTGTTAATTACTTAATGCTTTAAATAGTTAAATGTTTAAACAGTTGATTAATTGGCAGTTTAACTTATACAATTAGATTCCTATCTCTAGTAGTCAATATAAATTTATAAAGTTACAGTTCTATATTCCAGTATACCTTTAATGACAATAATACTTTACTAAAAAAAAGAAAACAAACAATATCCTAAATGGGTCAATCAATACAATTCTTAGAAGTTAACTATATTAATTTATTTAAATTATACTGCAAAACCCATCACTTTTTCTCTGAATATATATTTTTCTTTAAATTCTAATCAATATATAGCTATATAAGAATAAACATTTAAATATTTTTATCACAAAATGTAAAGCACAGAAGAGAAAAAGAACTTAACCAAAATATTTTTAAGTATATAAATATAAGTATTATAAGAAATCTTAACAATTAATTCTAAGTAGAAATATTTTAAAAGTTACTTGAATCTTAGTGTAGCGCTAAAAGCTGCGAGTTAAAGAGTTAACTTTTACTTTCCACCTTCAAAATGTCCAGCTCTCCAAATTTTGCACTGTCACTGTCACTCTCCTTTCCTTAGTCCTTTTATCTGCTTCTTTATTTCTTCTGCTGCTACAATATTGTTCTTTTGGAAACTCAAGGAATTCAACCACTCCATTCCAATCAGTCCACTTTTCACTCAGATCACATTCAGTCTATTACTTTCTCTTCTTTTTTGTTCTTTCCTTCACTATTGCTGGCACCACCTTTCGTCCTCTCCCTTTTCTGCTCTCCTCACCATTTCCACTGTCCATGTGCCGCTTTGAGCTTTCACTTTCACCATCGCTCTCTGGGCTCGCTTTTATTAGAGCTTTAACAGTTCTGAACTTCTTCCCTCTCACCGCTTATATCACACCATTCTCCCTCTTCCCTTCCCTTTCCTTTCCTTTCTTGTGGGACATCCGACTCTTCAGCTCCGGATTTGAGGGCTCCTCCATTCACGTTGTTAGGGATCGCACCTTCCTGCTTTGGCTCCGAAGGTTCCCCTCTTCTTCACTGATCCCCCCAGGACTGATTTTCACCTCGGTCAGCCACTGGATTGCTGAAATTCGGCAACGAGGGACAGAGTGCTGTCTCCCCATGCCACCTTGACCACACGTCACCACCGGAAGTCCTCAAAGTCTATATATTTTAATTGTAACAACATAAATTGCCAAATTACTTTGTCAAATGCTTTCGGTGCATCTAAGAAGTTCAACGCCATTTATTTTCCAGGATGTACTTCATAGTATTCCAATGTATTTAAAATTATTCTCATATTGTTTTTAATCTGTCTCTTAAGCAAAAAGTCATTTTGATCTGAGCATATAAATTAATTTAGAAACCTTTTTAGTCTCTCTGCTATTATTGAAGCATATATTTTATAGTCAGCGTTCAGTAAAGATATAGACTTTTAGTTTTTTAATCTGCATTGCATCTGCATCTTCTTTTGGAATCAAAGTAATATTTGCTTCCATCCACGAATTTGGTACCTTCACATCAATCAATACTTCATTATAGACTTCCAACATTGATGGGCCTAAAGTATCTTATAAACATTTGTAAAATTCTGCCTGCAACCCATTTGGTCCTGGTGTTTTATTATTCTTTTGTCTCTTGATCATTTCTGATAATTCCACCATTGATAGTGTTTCTCAGAAAATAAGGCCGGGCCTTATTTTCTTTTGACCCCCCCCCCCCAAAATGGCTAGGCCGTCTTTTCGGGGGGTGACTTAATTTCTCCCCCTCCCTGCACCTAGAGTGCCCCGTGGGCAGCCATGCCTCACCACCAGCTGCTCCTATCCCAATCATGGCAGAGTGTGGAGGGCTCCCTACCCCCGCCAAGTACCTTTGCTGCATATGGTGGTATGGTGCTGGCTGCAGGCCGGGTCAGTTGGTGGGCGGCGGTGGCATGGATGTCAGCCTTGGCAGTGCCAGGGCACTTTGTGCGGCTGCTGCTTCCTTCGCCACCGTCGCTTTCCCTTCTGCCCTTGCCATAGGTTATGCCACATTTGGACTGCTACCATTGGGCAAGATGCAGAGGCCGGAGTCTGTGCTGGACATCACGGCATGGCGGTAGCAGAGAAGTGGCCCTTCCAGTGGGTGGAGGAATGGTTTGAGCGCATTCCTCCGCTGGCAGAGTTTCAGCCACTTCTTGGGTGGGGGAGCTGCCTCCATAGCTTCCACAGTTCCTGCCGGCACTGGCGCCTCTCTCACCAGTGCTGTCTCCAACAACAATGGCAGCAGCGGTGGGACAGACCCCACTGCCGACAAGAACTGCCTGCCCTCCTGCAGGGGCATCGGTTTGCTTGACGGCGGCTTCGTTGACAATGTCCTGCAAGTCAGTGAGTCTTTTGGGCTTCAGTGGGTGGAAGTGATGGTGGGAGGGTGATGCCATCATTTCTCTCCCCCCCCCACGCCTTGCTTTGCTCCCCACCCAAAGCCTTGGGTCACGGTCTCATCCCCTGTACGCTCTCCTCTTGCTCTCCTCTTGCTCCAGTCTCCCAAACATCCCCTCATGGACCTTTTCCCCCTCTTTAAGTTTTCTTTACTCTCATTCCCTCCATCAGTTCCCTGACAGGCTGGGCAGCTTCCTCCCTACCCCTCCTGGTAGTTTTAAAAAGGGAACCATCTATCCATTTTGCCTCTTGAGCAAAGGGAAACCTTCCAATTCAAAGAGAAGAGAAAGGGAATCATCCTACAGAGCCTTAGCAGCAAGCTTCCCAGAGGATTCTCCCAAAGGATTCACCCCAAAGGTGGATTCACCAGAGAATTCTCCTAAAGTATTCACCCCAAAGGAGATTTACCAGAGGATTCTCCCAAAGAATTCACTCCAAAGGAAGGGTGAATCCTCTGGGAGAATCCTCTGGGAAGCTTGGCAGGGAAAGAAGGAGGGAGAGAGAGAGAGGGAAGAGTGTCTTTGGGATTTGCCAGGAGAAATTCAGGTGGATTTCCATCCTATTTCTGTCCTTCAAGGAGATGAAGATGGGGAGTGCATTTAAGGGAATGAATCCTCCTTTGGGGTGAATCCTTTGGGAGAATCCTCTGGTGAATCCTCCTTTTCTTGTTAACAGCAGGGTCTGTCCCACCACTGCTACCGCTGTTGTTGGAGACGGCGGTGGTAAGAGAGGCGCCGGCAGGAACCGTGGAAGTTATGGAGGCGGCTCCCCCGCCCAAGAAGCAGCTGAAACACTGCTGGCAGAGGAATGTGCTCAAACCATTCCTCCACCCACTGGAAGGGCCACTTCTCCACTACCGCCATGCCGCAATGTCGAGCATGGACTCCAGCCTCTGCGTCTTGCCCAATGGCAGCAGTCTGAATGCGGTGAGGGCAGGAGGGAAAGTGACGGCAGCGGAGGAAGTGGCAGCGGAGGAAAGTGCCCTGAGTGTGGAGTGTGGAGAGTGTGTGAAATGGAATGGAAAGTGAATGAGAGAATTGAGCTGGGGCAACTAGCTGAGAAGTCACTCAGCAAAGCACTAAAAAGCAGGGAGGTCCTTACCTCTGGGAAGCAAGTAGAGGTACCCCAGGACTTTAGTGAGTCCAAAAACGGAAGCGGAAAAAAGAAAAGGAAAATGGTCAGGGAAGCAGGTGCCCATACTGTGGGGAGCAGTAGAGTCCTGCCAGACCCCTTTTTGGTCTGAAAACTGAGAGCTGAATTCCCTCAGAGGGGGTGTCGTTATTCTGTAGAGGGAAGCAGAATCCCCCTAGACCCTTTTTGGTCTAAAAACTGAGATGGGGGCAAGGGTTTCACTAGGAAACCCAAGATTCGCTGGGACCTGGCAGAGCCAAAGTGAATCCCTACATCAGAGGGGAAAAAGGGGATACTCTAGCTCCATGATGGCAAACCTATGCCATGTGTACCAGAAGTGGCACGCAGAGCCATTTTCCCCAGCATATGAGAGCTCACCCAGAAGACCCCCCACTGCACATGCGTGTGTGCTGCTGCTGCTCAACAGCTGATTGTCGGGTATCTGGTGCACAAGCATGGGGGGACGGGGGGTGCAGAGGGATCATGCACACATGCGCAAATGGATGGTGCACAGGAGTGATCACACACAGGCACAGGCAAATGGCACATGGCAAGGGGAATCTTGCACACATGAGCAGATGCGCGGCATGTGGCAAGGGGAATCATGCACACATGCGCACAAGTGCTGCACTGCGAGGGAATCACACATGCAGGTGCAGGGGGTGTGAGGGGGCCCCAGCACGCATTGCCTTCTGGGTGCTGGCACGTGAGCTTGAGTGCACGAGCGTGCACACAATTATTGGCACGGGAGCTGAAAAAGGTTTGCCACCACTGTTCTAATTCGAGGGTCAAGTTAGGCTCCCTGGGAGAAGACTTGCTTGATGCCTGAAACTAAAAGAGGTAGTTGCCTGTCCAGGTGGGCATGAAAAAAGAAAAAGAAAAAAGTGGTGTAAAGAAGTGGACTTTGCTCAGGGATGAAGCTGGAAAACCAATTTGGTTAAACAAAGGTACTTAAAAGAAAAGGGCAATATATAAATAGGATTACATGAGTTTTTTGTTTGTTTGTCTGTCTGTTTGTGTCTTTCTCTGTCTTCTATGTAACCACTTTGTTCCTTAAGATCTGTGCCTTCCCTAATTTAACTGAGATTTGTGGTGGGAACAACTAGGCTGTGTAAACCTGAGAGTTCTGGTTTTTCCCCCTCTTATTTTCTCCTTGTTCTTGTGTATATGTGTGTCTAAGTCTTTGTGCGCCTCGAGGTAATTGTAACTATAAAATGTCTCCAATATTAAAAAAAGACAAGAATTTTAAATTGTTCAAAGAAAGACAAGAATAAACTGGCAGAAATTGCCTTCTCTGTTTTGTTGGGCACCTGAGTGAAGAAAAGAAAAAAAAGGAAAAGGGAAAAGAGAGAGAGGAAAAAAATCTGTTAAAATTTATTCCTTCCCTCTCTGTACCTTAAAGTAACAACCCAAGGTTATGAAGGAATGTTTTAAGTTCATTTACAGAAAAATTTCAGTCTTGCAGTTACTGTATGTGTTTAAATAGTTTTACCTGTTCATCTTTTTCCTAAAGCATGTGAATCCAGTTTTTTTCCCTTTCTCATCTGTTGTGTCTCCATTTTGTTGAAATTGATTTATCTGTTTAGTAACTGCAATTGTTACTAAATGTGTCAAACCTGCCTGCAAGCTATCTACCCCCAATCTCTTATCCTGCAAACAATGCCTTTCCTCACCCACAAAAGGGGGGGAGGGGACCTTGTTCTTATGTCTCTCAGCCCTGCAACATGTGGAAACAGATGCTGCCCCCAGAGGAGACATTCTATCCATTGGAGCCAGTAATTGGATTTGGATCCAGTCCTCCACTGAAAGTTATCACAGCAAGAGGAGTGGAGCCTGACTGACCACTCTTACCACCAAGCCAAGCCTAATGCCACCCAGAGACATGAAGGAAAGGACCCTGAGATGGACCAGTAAAAGACTAAAAGGCTCTTTTCAATCCCCAGAAGACAGATGGAAAGATTACCGGGGCGGGGGGGGGTTGTTTCATTGTAAGGTTTTCTTTCTTGTCTCATTTATATTGTAATCAATTTAATGTACTCATGTAAGAATTGTATTTGAGAGTGGCTGGCACAGCAAGTTCTGAACACTTTGGACTTTTGTCTGGTGGGAGGGAAATTTGTCCAGAATGTCTGTATTGTAAAACTAGCTGCATCCACTAGCACATACACATAGACACACCATTCAGACTCCCCTTCACCTACCTCCACACAAAGCTGTTCCTAGCTTCCTTTTTTTGTGTTTTTTTGTTTTTGCTGCTGTGTGGCATTAAGGTCCAAGCAGTCATATCTACCTGCTAACCCCATGGGGGAGAGGGCATCCCCCTCAGGAAATTCCTTCACTTGAAGAGATAGCAGAAAAGAGATCTCCAAAACACAAGCCCTGACTGTGACTCATAAATGATGCTGCCCAGTTGCCCAGTAAAGCAGGATATGTTGCACTGGTGGTCTCATGAGTAGGTGTCCCAGGGCTCATTGTGTGTAATTATAAAATACTAAATTACCTGGATTGCACACTGGCTAACCTCAATTTGGCCTCACAAACCCTGGAAACTAATTGGATATTATAAATTTATTTCCAGAACTTTTCTCCTGGTTGCTAGAATCTTCATGGTTGGAAGCTTCCCTTTTGTGAGCCACTGAAGGGATCCTTTTCTGCTGCCTCTTATCAATGCCTTTACCTTTGCATCAGAAAAAATTAAAAGCAGCCATTAAGTCTCCTGGAACTGATCAATTCTTAATGTTTTGCCAATATGTGTGTTCCACCCATATATTTTGGCAAAAAGAGTGAATTGTAGGAAGTAGCACCCACCCCTCTAATTTATGAGGGTTGCAGCATCCTGGGGTCAAGTGATGTGATCTCTCTTTTGTGACCATCTGACAAGCAAAGTCACTGGGGGAGCCAGCTTTGTTTAAACATCGTCTGACTAACTTAAACAATGATCCACTTAACAGTGGTGGTAAGAAAGCTTGTAAAATGTGTCCAAGCTCACTGAGCAGCTCTCTCTCTTAGCAATGGAGATTCAGGAAAGCCAGATTCACTTAGTAGCTGTATGACTGACTTAGCGACCATTCAAGTTACAACATCACTGGAAAAAGCTTATGACTGCTTTTCACACTTAATGACCATTGCAGCATTGCCATGGTCAGGTGATCCAAATTTGGATGCTTGGCAACTGACTTTTACTTACGATGGTCTCAGTGTCCCAGAGTCACATGATCCTCTTTTGCAATTTGACCAATGAAGTCCATGGGGAAGCCGGATTCACTTAACAACCATGTGACTTACTTAAGAATTGCAACTACTTGCTTAACAATGATGGCAGGAAAGATAGTAAAGTGAGTGAAAGCTCACTGAACATCTGTCTCACTTAGCAACAGAGATTTGAGGCTCAATGGTGGACACACAGTAAGTTGATGGGTACCTTTACCCTTCCCTTATGAGTGTGTCAATCACTGGTATTCCGGCAGGCCTTTGCTCTTAAATTCTCAATCTGGTCCACAGTGATTGACATCCACACTGTTGGAGGATGGATTGAGTAAGATGTGTTGAAACTCACTTTAACAATGCTCTTGCTTAGCAACCAAAATTTTGGGCTCAATTGTTGTCGTAAGTTGAGGACTATCTCTGCCTTCCTCTGCATGGCAGCCTTGCCTAATAAACTTCTTACCTTTTCTGGGAATTTTCCTCTCTGTTAGAGGCACCAAAAAAAACCCAGATGACATAAGGTCTTTTGCTGGAGCAGGAGGTTTGACTACTAGATGGTCCCTTCCAGCCCTGGATTACTGTGCTGTTTCAAAGCATCCTCTGAACCTGCGTCTAGTGGCAGGGTTTGTGGTCTTTCTTTTCTCTCCTTTTTCTCTCCCTCCCTCTATATCTCATTCACTTTCCTTTCCGTTCCCTCTTTCTCCCTTCCCTCCCTCTTTCTTTCTTTCTTTCTTTCTTTCTTTCTTTCTTTCT